>JANJEY010000235.1:37805915-37824218 GCA_024703695.1 Erythroxylum cataractarum
TGTAGTCATATGCTGAGGAGTCCAAAAAGGAACATCCTATGCCACTATCGGGCAGCCGGGAGAAGGCTATACTGGTCGACGTGCACGTGACTTTGCTGGTGGACTTAACTAACCCACATAACACTGAATTTCATGCATAAAAATTGGACTTGTCTTGTCCACTAGCTATTTTGCTGAAATTGGAATTTCATGCAATCCAATTTTGCTAATTTGCTGAAATATGCTTTTCATGCTTAACTCAATGTCAATTCTCACTAAAATTCATGCTTATTGAATTCATGACTTTATCAAGCAATGTCAAGAAATCTCATATATTGTCAAACTCTCACTTAATGATATTCATACATCTATTTACTCAATCAAATTATCACAAGTATTTGGAAGAACATAAGTTCCTTTAATTAAATTATCATTCCAATACTTAATGGCATAAAGATAAAAGTGAAACCCACCTCTTATAGTTTGCTAATTCCTTGCTAATGGAGCTCCTCCTCTTGCTCTTCTCCTCTCTCTTGTTCTAATTCAAGAGAAAATAGAAACCCATTTCAAACTAACTTCAATTGAAACTATACACAACTTCTAACATGAAATTAACTTAGAAATCACTATACCCACTTTATTCTAAACCTTCCTACACCAAAAACCCAAGCAAACTTAAACTTAATCAAGAGACTTACCTTGAATCTTGACTAAACCAAGTGGTTTCTTGGCTTAAAGTGTAGATCTAGCCTTCCTCTTCACTTTTTCTCCTTGGACTATCTTCAAAATCTCACTAAATCTCAAGGAAATCACAAACCTAAGCAAAGCTCTTCCTCTTTTCCCTTTCTCCCTCCATTTTCACGAAAACTCACCTCTCTCCCTCTCAATTTCGTAAACTCTCCTCCTTTTCCTACTCCCATTTCATTTACTCATCTCTTTTATACTCCTCTCTTATTTCCTAAGCCCATCACTTAAGCCCACTTTCTTTAATTTCTTCTTCCTTCATATTCCTACTACTTCAAGCCCACAATCTCTTTTTCCTACTACCTCTTTAAGCCCATTTCACTTCTTTCTCTTTTTATCTCCCATTTCTTCTTTAGGCCCAAAGCCCATTTGACCATTAATACACTTAAATGCCATTATTCTTACCTAACTAACCAACTAACATATTAAATTCCATTAATTCTTCAACTAACTCCTTTAATGCTAACACAAGTCAATTTATCTCAATTCAATTTATATTAAGTTAACTTACTTAATCAATCTAATCATGCTTAATTAAATAAAAAAAATTTTTTTGGAGCTAACATCTATAGTCGAGGCCGAGTTGTGGTCCCAAGGATTTTGTCTTGACGACCCGGCTGAGCAATGGCGAAGTTAATCGATGATTCCAAGGATCTTGTCTTGGCAACCTGATCGATCTATAGTCGAGGCCGAGCTGTGGTCCCAAGGATCTTGTCTTGGCGACCCGACCGAGCGATGACGAAGTCGATCGATGGTTCCAAGGATCTTGTCTTGGCAACCTAGTCGATCTATAGTCGAGGCCGAGTTGTGGTCCTAAGGATCTTGTCTTGGCAACCCGGCCGAGCGATGTCGAAGTCGATCGATGGTTCCAAGGATCTCGTCTTGACAACCTAGTCGATCTATAGACGAGGCCGAGCTGTGGTCCTAAGGATCTTGTCTTGGCGACCCCGCCGAGCGATGTCAAAGTCGATCGATGGTTCCAAGGATCTTTTCTTGGCAACCTGGTCGATCTATAGACGAGGCCGAGCTGCGGTCCCAAGGATCTTGTCTTGACGACCAGACCGAGCGATGTCGATGGGATTTTCTACTCTGCCAAATTTAATGAAATTCCTTCTTGTCGGAAAATCTGAAAACCCCGTTATTGATGATAATGAGGGTGTGGGCCGTTAAAAAACCTGACTGGCAGGGTCAGGAAAAAGGTACCCATAGGTTGTGTACAAATAGCAGTAATAAACAAAGATTAACTAAAATAAAACTTATCTACTGATAGAACACCTTCAGTTTCGAGAGTTCCAGGGCCTCGATAGTATCCTCCCGTTCGCATCGCGAAAGATATAGGAGCCATGTCCGACTTGCTTGATGACCTGGTAGGGTCCTTCCCACGCTTGTCCGAGCTTTCCAGGGTGTTTCTCAGCTGCCTCGGCTTTTCGCAGGACGTACCTACCGACCTTTACGTCGCTCGACTTTACTCTTCTGTTGTAGAACTTCATTGCTTTCTGCCTGATGGCTTCGGAATGGGTGGCTGCCCTATCCCTGTCTTCACTAAGGAGCACGAGTTCTACTCGGCGGGCTTCATTATTCCGTTCTTCTTCATAGCTCGACACCCTTTGGTTGTGCAACACCACTTCAACTGGGACCAGGGCTTCCGCCCCGAAGGTCATCCTGAACGGGATTTCCCCTGTGGCTCCATTTGGTGTGGTTCTGTACGCCCACAACACTTCATCTAGTTCTTCCACCCAAGTCTTTCGTCCGTCTAGGCGCTTCTTGAGAGCGCTCATTATCTTTTTGTTGGTGTTCTCTGCAAGACCGTTGCTTTGGGGGTGAGCTACCGAGGTCAACTGCAGCCTTATCTTTAGTCGGTCGCAGAAGTCTCTGAACTTTTCGTTATCGAACTGTCGACCATTGTCTGCAACCAACACCATAGGCATCCCGAAGCTGGTTAATATATTTTTCTTTACGAAGCTCTCCACCTTCTGCTCGGTAATTATAGCGACCGCTTCCGCTTCTACCCATTTGGTGAAGTACTCCACTGCCACTATCAGGAACTTCTTCTGTCCGAGACCGAGAGGGAAGGGCCCCAGTATATCCATCCCCCATTGAGCGAAAAGGATAGGATGACTCACAATTTTCATCCTCTCGATCGGCTGGTGAAACAGGCTGCTGTTTTTCTGGCAGGCCTCACATCAGTCGACTTTCTCCTGGCAGTCTTTCCTCATCATCGACCAGTAATATCCATGTCTGATCAGCCTATGGGCTAACATTCTACCTCTTACGTGGTTGCCACACATTCCTTCGTAGATTTCGGCCATTGCTTGTTCTGCCTCTTCTTCATTCATGCATCGCAGCAGTGGCCAGTCATAAGATCGCTTGTACATGGTATCATTTATGATCGTGTATTCAGCCGCATTTATTCTTAATTTCTTGGCCTCCGAGGTTTCTTCCGGTTGTGTTCCCTCTGAGAGATACCGTCTAATTGGTTCCATCCAACCCGATCGACTGGTATTTACTTCAAGAACTTCCTTGGCTTTTTGTATGCTAGGGCGATCTAGTCATTCGACTAAAACGTTATTTTTGGCGTCTCGATCGGAGGCCATTTTGGAGAGCGCATTTGCTTTAGTATTTTGAGCTCATTCTATCCTGCTGATCGAGTACTGCTCGAAATTTCTTAACTCCCGCTTTACTAGTCCCAGGTACTCGATCATGCTGTTCCCCTTAGCTTCATACTGTTCAGTGACTTGGCCGACCACCACTTGACTATCGCTGTATATCTTCAGATGTTTCACCTCCATTTCCTTAGCCAATTGGAGGCCGGCTATCAGAGCCTCGTATTCTGCCTCGTTATTGGATGCCTTGAATTCTAGCTGAAGGGCGTATTCCACCTTTTCTTCCATATGCAGGCTAATCAATACCACTCCTGCTCCGCATCCCTCAGCGTTGGACGACCCGTCAACGAATAAGCTCCAGGCAGGGCATTGCTCACCCTGCGAGCTAGGTTGGTTCATTTTCGCAATGAAGTCTGCCAACACCTCTGCCTTAATCGTTGTCCTAGGCTTGTATTGTATGTCAAACTTCCCTAACTCTACCGCCCATTTTATTAGTCGACCTGAGGTTTCAGGCTTTTGAAGGCACTGCCTGAGGGGTTGGTCGGTCCATACCTCGATGGTATGACTCTGGAAGTAAGGTCTTAGCTTCCGAGCCGTCGTTATCAAGGAGAGAGCCAGTTTTTCTATAAGCGCATGCCGTGTTTCTAGTTCGGTCAACACCTTGCTGACGTAGTAGATCGGCGTTGCTCATTTCCCTCCAATCGAACAAGTACTGCACTGATCGATCCTTCTGTAACTGCCAAATATAAAATCAGATTCTCCCCCTCAACTGAGCTTTGCAGGATGGGCGGGCTAGACAGATATTGCTTCAAATGTTGAAATGCTTTCTCGCATTCATCCGACTACTGAAACCGGGTTACGTCCGCTTTTCTTAAAACTTTGAAAAATGGGAGGTACTTGTCTCCCAATCTGGAAACGAACCTGCTCAGAGAGGCTATCCAACCAGTCAATATCTATACTTCTTTCAAGCATTGCGGTGAAGGCATTTGGATGATGGCTTCGATCTTCTCTGGATTAGCTTCAATCTCTAGTTGAGTAATCATGAACCCCAGGAATTTTCCTGATGCCACACTAAAGACGCACTTCTTCGGGTTCAACTTCATCTGAAATTTGTTAAGGGTCTGGAAGACCTCTCTGAGGTCCTCCACATGCTCCGCGGTCGTTTTACTTTTGACCACCATATCATCCACATAGGCCTCGATCGATCTGTTTCTTAAAAACTTCCATGACGAGCCGCTGGTAGGTGGCCCCTGCATTCTTCAAGCCGAACTGCATTACTTGATAGCAATATGTGCCCTGGTCAGTTATAAAGGCAGTCTTTTCTTCGTCTTCAAGACTCATCTGAATTTGATGATAGCCCGAGAAAGCATCCAAGAAGCTTAAAAGTTCATGTCCGGAGGTGGAGTCTACTAACTGGTCGATCTTGAGCAAGGGGAAGCTGTCCTTTGGACATGCTTTGTTCAGGTCGGTGAAATCGATGCACATTCTCCACTTCCCGTTTTTCTTTTTCACTAAAACCACATTGGCGAGCCATTCAAGGTACTTGACTTCTCGAATGAACCCGGCTTCGAGTAATTTCTCTATTTCTTTCTTGATCACCTCCTTTCGCTCCTTGCTGTGCCATCGCTTTTTTTGTCTGATCGGCTTGTAGTCATGTCGAATACCAAGGGAGTGCGACGCGACCAATCGAGAAATTCCAGGCATGTCGCTCGGTACCCAAGCGAAGGCCGATCTGTTTTCTACCAAACAGTTCGTGATTTATTTGACTAGGTCCTTCTGAAGCTCGGAACCTAGATTTGTGAATTTAGAGCGATCGACTTCATCTAGTACTACCCTCTGCGTTTCTTCCACCGGGGTCATTCTTTCCGTCTCCTCATCGGTTCTCACGTCAAGAGAGCTCGTCAGGACTACCGCCCTATCTAGTGTTTTTGTTTCTGCTAGGTAACATTCTCTAGCGATTCTCTGCTGACCTCTGACAATGCCGATTCCATGGGACGTTGGGAACTTCATCGCTTGGTAGTAGGTCGAGACGACCACTCTAAGGGCGTTTTGAGTAGCTCGTCCATTTATTGCATTGTACGCCCCTTAAAACTTCATGACCAAGAACTCGACACCCTTCTCTATTTGATGGGGCTTTTGCCCGAACTTCACTTTCAAGTAGACCCGGGCAAACGGATAGGCTGACGCTCCAGTTACTCCTTTGATAGGTCCTTCTATAAGCAGCAGTTGGTCCTCTGGTACCTCCATCTGCTTGAAGGCATCATAGTACAACAAGTTGACCGAGCTGCCCGTATCAATCATTACCCGCTTCACCTCATTGTCGTCCATGTTCAAATTTACAACGAGCGTGTCGTCATGAGGGCAACTTACACCGTCAAGGTCAGACTCATCGAACGATATTATCTCATCGTTCTGCCTCTTTCTTTTGGATGACAAGTCTTCGTCGACCTTCCTAGCATACCTCTTTCTTCCTTTGGCAGTGGATCCCCCTGCTGCATTTCCACCAAATATCATGTTAATGACCCTCACCGGTCGGTCATCTTGTTGCCCAGTATTCCCGTCGCCTCTTACCCTGGATCGTCCCCTTACTTAACGTCGATCGTCAGTATTCGCATTCTGCCTCCCTCCATCATTTCTGTTGTTTCGTCTCCAGGGCTGTCGCCTATTGTCGGGCCGACCGGTCTTATGCTCGTTATCTCTATCGACATTTTGTCCGTGCTTTACAAATCGACCCAGCCTCCCCTTTTGGATAAGGAATTCGATTTCTCTTTTCAAATGTCAGCAATCTTCCGTGTCATGACCAATGTCTCTGTGGAAGCGGCAATACAAATCCGGGTCCCTACTCTTGTAGGGACTCTTCAACTTGCCTGGTTCTCGGAGGGGTTCCCCGTCCGTTCTCACGGCCGCCAGTACTTCTGCATATCGTCTGTTGAGCGGGGTGAACTCCTGTCGATATCCTTACCGATCGGTTGGTTTTCTCCAGTTCGACTGGCCTTTATGCCGCTTGTGAGAACCATTCGCTCTGTCATTTGGCAAGCGATCATCCGTCCTACGCTTCTTATTTTTCAGCACTTCTTCGAGCTGAATGTACTTATCCGCCCTGTTTCTTATTTCCGGAATGAATCGGGGCTGATCGAGGGCCAATGACTTTTTGAACTCCTCATCCCTCGTGTTGTTCATAAGTGCTGCCAACATGGACGAGCAAGTGAGGTCGGGGACCTCTACCGCTTCATTATTAAACCGAGTGATGAATTCCCCCAAGCTTTCATTCTGCCTTTGGGTCAATTGCATCACCTCTAAGGCCGTCTTCTGCGGTCGCTTACTTGTGGAGAACTGGTTGAGGAATAGCGACCTAAAGTCCTCAAAGCATGTGATACAGCTTGGAGGTAAGCTGTTGAACCATCGTCGAGCTCCCTCTTGAAAGGCTGTATAGAAAGCCTTACACTGAATGGCGTTTGGAACGCAGTGTAGGTTCATCATCGACTAGAAGTGCTGTAGGTAATCCAGGGGATCGGTCTTTGCAGTATATTTTTCGGGCGTTGGTATTTTGGTGCCGGGTGTCGGGAGACTATCTAAGATTGCCGGAATAAAGGGAGAGTTATACTGAGCTGTTGGACGATCCGGGCAGAAGCTCATGGCTTCGTTGATCCGATCGTCCACGATTTTCTCTAGGTCTTCAGCAGGGTGGCGATCGGTCGTTATACTAGTCGGCCGTGTGGACGGCTGCTGTTGTGCCGGTTGAGATTGTAGAATCTAACGAATCAACAGATCAGTCGCTTCCTCGATCTATTTTCTGGTAAGGGAGGTGTGCACAGGTGCAAGAGGATCTGTGTCTGATAGGTGCTGGAGATTTGAATGCATATTGATTCCGGCGTTGTCTTCTAAGGCTACGCTCTATTCTTCTTGTTCCAAGTTTTGAAGTTGCGGTTGATCATGCGGGTCCGAAGACTGCGTGCGGGAAGCATGGTGTGCCGGCGGCAGGGTTGCAGGTAACTGCAAACCCATCTGTTGTAACGCCAGAGCCGCAATAGCGGCTATATCAGGGTTAGTTGCTGCCACCAGACTGATATGCATGTTTCTAGACGTGGTGCCTTGATGTCGGGCCCCACGGTGGACGCCAATTGGTTCTGCCTGGTTCTGACGAGGCTGCATGTTGCTATTCAGATCCATGGAGCTTGCTTCTTTTCCCGAGAGCTCTAGGTTGGAGGTTCCTGCAAAAATAAAAAAAGCACGTCGAGGGTTGTTTCCTGATAAGCCCCTCCGACGCTCAAGTCAGTTCTTTCTGGTATAGGTGGGATTGCTGTGAGCAGAGAAAGCTAGGGTTAATGGTCACATACCTCTATTATGGCAGAGTTATACCTTATATATGGAGCAGATGCTAGGTTTAAGTCTTTACGTTTGCATGGGAGACTTCTACCCACGAATGGACCGTGGATATGTGGACTGGGCCTAAGCCTGGCTTAGCCGATAGGCGTGAGACCAATCCTTGAAAGATGGACCGATTGGCCCATGGGTCGTTATGACTGGGTTTGGGTCCAGCACGACTGACCCAACCAGTAACTAACCATATGTGATAGGAAAATTGAGGCAAATACCTTATTGTTCCATGAATTCTAAAGAAGATTGATGTTTAGTTATAAGTAGCTCCTTATATGATTTATTATTTAATTTCCCTACGGATAGCTTTAGCCACATATAAGAGTCTTTTATTTATAAGTTAGGTCTCTGACTTGATATAATGTTCTCCAAATAGAAAGATCCAACAAATTCGTGTGACAAGTTATTGTTGTTGATAGTAGAGGAGACTTTGGAGTCTAAAGGAAACTACTGAATCAAGTTAGGCATTTGTATACAATGATTTATAGGATTTATATTACTCTAATTTTCAAACTAGAATGAAGTAAAGTTGCCATTTCCTATCTTGCACTTGATGTGTCTACAAAGAAGCTCTCTTAGTTTCAAAAGTTAAGGAAAGATGTTAAATCTTTTATTTTTATCTCTCAAAAGCTTTTGCCCTTTAAGAAATATAAGTGGATCCACTTAACCTAGAGCACCTCTTTTATAGTGAGAATTCTCCATACTCTTTTTATTATGAGTAGCTTGTTTCAGAGTTTTAAAGACTAAATTCCCACACCACTCTTAGATAGCATGCATATTTCATCCCACTTAACCATTCCTCTAGATTAGTTATTTGAGAAACCAGACCACAAGAATCTTTTTAGAATTTTTCAATAGATTTATTCAACCCTTTAGAGAGGAAGATATGGACTAACTAGTAGTGAAGAGAGTGGAATTTAACAACTGAAGTCTCTTAGTAAATGAAAAGAATTTATTGTACTAGTTGAAGATTATTTTTTAAGTCTTTTCCAACAATAGTAGAGTTTCCTAGTGCAGATTGGCAACTCGAGATACATGAAAGGGGGTTCTTTAACTTAAAGGCTAATGATTGTAGATAACCAGCTTGAAAGATGTTGAGCTCCAACTGAAACAATTAGGAAACTTTTGTTTAAATTCATAGATAAACTAGATAACATCTTAAAGAAATTAAGTGATGATATCAAGTTGCTTTGAGATATATCATTTGTCCTTAAGAGTATAAGAATATCACTAATAAATAAGAGGGGAAATAGATTCAACTTCCTAATGAGACATCAATCATACGAGAGTCTTCATGCATAAGATAAATAGGTAAGTGGACAAAGGATCTTTCTTAAGCCTTTATTACCTTTAATATGATTAGTAGGTTCCCTATTAACTTAAACACTATATAATGTGGCTTAGATGAATTGTTTTATTCAATTGAAAGCTTCTAATCTTTTCGAAAGTCCATCTTAGTAACATAATTCTTAGGAGAGTTCTTTCTTCTATAATTCCTAAATAGTTCTTAAGTTAATAGGATATTGTTCCTATTAATCTTTCTTGCAATAATGCTTTTTGAGAACCATTAGTAAAGTGTTGAGGACATGTTTTTAATTTGCATACAAGAAGTTTATTTATGATCCTGTATAAGGTATACAACAAGATACTACCCTAAAATCGAAAACAGATTAAAGGTTAATTGTTTACCTCTTTAAGCATTCTCTTTTTTTAAAGGAACTTTAGGACTATATCCATCATATCACTTTTCATTAGTGGCCAAGTCTTTTGAAAGTAATATCCATTAATTCCATAAGGGCATATTGATTCGTATATTTTTAGCTTATATCCTCATTAGTGAAAGGCTTGTATAATTATAAGGTTTCCTCATTAGTAAAATGATTTTAGATAAAGGATTAGATTTTCAGAGGGTAATCAAAACTAGTTTGGGTGCCTATAGTTCTTTTTCTAAGAATTCAAATAACTCTTACTTAATGTCCCCTTGATTTGACATGCCTTTCATTTTGCTTTGTCATTAATGTTATTCTATTGTAATTGTTCCTTGAGTTGATAGTCTATGAAAAAATATTGTATTATTGTCCACCTTATTCAAGCATAACATTTTTTATCTCTACCTTAATAAAGAGTTATAGTTCTCAACTACTTTAAAATAGGCATGTAAGACTATTTTTTCCTCTAATAATAGTGCAAAATTTTTGGAGTAGAACAATTTTTAAATAAAATTAAAATCTTCCCTTATATTAGAGATCGCCTTTTGAATGTTTATTCCTACATTAGTTTAAAGCCTTAATCTCTTCCTTCACTCCCTTTCCTCATGAAAATGAAAGCTTTGTAACCTTGACCTTTAAATGATAATCCCCTAATAACAGCTTTTTTAAAAGCCTTTCACTTTAGATAATAAGTTATTAAATATGAACAAACTTCTTTTAGGTTATTTAAGCTCAAGGTTCTGTATGATAAGAGGGTTGTGCTCTGAGAAGGACGGTTCTTAAAAATCACTTTGCTTTCTAAAAATTTCAATAGCCATTTTCATTAATCAATACCTTATCTAGTTTTGTTTATAATATTCCATGTATCATTTTGTTTGTTGCTCCACGTGAAAACATTCTCCCTCAAATTTTAGGTCAATAACCCTCATTTCACTAATATATTCTCTTCTATCACCATTACAGTTCCTGAAGGAAGTATTTCCCTTAAATTTTGATGCATGTAAGCAATTATTAAATTGCCTTAGGATGATTGAAGGGGAATATAGACCTTTTCTTAAACTAGACTAGCAGCTAGCTGTATAATATGGTCAATGTTTAAGATCAAGGGTATGTTTGTTTTGTATGGATCATAAGTAATAATCACTCTGCCATTATGATGAAAGTTGTGGTTGGTAAGAGTAAACTAATGCTTATACAAAAACATCAAACTTTTGCACTTATCAACCTTAAGTTTGGTCCTTAAACTACCTATTAGCATGGGTTTATTCTAACAATAAATTCTTTAAGCAAAAATTGCATTTTGGGATAATTAACACCACTCAAATTCCATGAAAGTAAAGAAATTAAGGAATGGAGTGTCTCTTAAAGCCTTTATTAGAGCATTTCATGCCAAATTCTCTTCTCTTTTCCTTCTTGAAACCATCTCTAGAGGTATAATGGAACTTATAAATAGATATATAGGAACTTGATAAATCATTCTAGATAGGGCTTAGGTTATCTATAGGAGAAGTTGAGGACTAAGAGTTGGTTCCATGTTCAATTTTATGTTCAATGGTCAATTCAGTGGGAATAATCATCTTAAAAGTGAGTGCTTTTGCATCTTCTTTATCATATGATGGCATCTTTATTCTATCAGAAGCATTGTTGATTCTAGAATCAATAACAGCATTTGAAGTACTACAAATATTGCCAATCTTACTAATTGCCTCTTTTTTTTTAAAACCATAGCAATTTCCTTACCTATGAGTTCTTGATAATCTCCAATTTTAAATCTTCTCCCTGTGAGTACCGATCTCCCCCTGTTTGAGTTATTGGTGGTCTCTGTATAAAAGAAAGCTTAACCAAATCCTCTATTAGCTTATCATTCCTTAAAAGTCTTAATAAGGGAATTATTTTAGGAAGTTTGTGCTACAATTTAACAACCACACATATTCTCACATACCCAACCCTTTTCTTAGCGGTTTTAGCTTCTTCTATGCACAAGGGCTTGCCTATATAACAATTGGCTCTAGCCCTTTAGTAATCTAGTATTTTAAAGGGATGTTATATATATTAATGTACACACTTTGTTCTATTTGATTGTATCTATATCTAATTGAAGTTTCCATAGCTATAGGAAATTAGTTGTGTTGAAAACATAACCAAAAATAGATTTAATTACTTTTTATGTAACTAATTGTATATTAAAAGTTAACAAAAAATATATTGTCTTTATTCAGGATGAAATCCTTTAGCCTTGACCTTTTTTAATTCCTAATGACCCTATTAGAATTATATAACGTTAAGTTGACAGTTAAGTTAGTTAGTTAGTTATAGTCAATGACGTTCTATATAAATAACTCTTAATATGTTATACTAAATAAGATTTTTAACCTTTCACAATTCAGTTTCTATCATGGTATCAGAGCTTATGATTCCACTTCTTTAAGTTTTTCTGGACTCTTTCTACGAAATCCAATCTTTCTTGCATTATCTTTGTACAAGCCCAGAAACGTTATTATTCTTTATTTGTATTCCTTTTTTCTTCTTTCTTTACATGAAACCTATTACTATGGAAAGTTTCAATACTTGGAATGCTAATAATACTTTTGGTTCGATGTCAAAACTAAAAGATAATCCTTCAAGTCCTTACTATCTTCATATAAATGAGAATCTGACGCTTGTTCTTGTCTCTTCAGTTCTAACTAGTCCAAATTATCATCAATGTCAGAGAGTCATGAAAATGTCACTTCTGTCCAAGAATAAACTCAGCTTTATCGATGGATTGATTCTACAGTCATCTCACATAGATCCTTTGTTTGTTCCATGGGAAAGATGTAACAATTTGGTAATTTCTTGGTTTATCCATTATGTCTCCTCTTCTATTGCATAGTCTATTATCTGGTTGGATTTTGCATATGAGATCTGGAACGATCTCAAAGCTAGATTTGCTCAAAACAACTCTTTCTATACATGTGATCTTCAACTTGAGATTTATACCTATCAACAAGGTGTTTTATCTATACATGAGTACTTCAACAAGCTAAAAATTTTATGGGATGAATTGCAAATCTTGCATCTTCTCCCCTCTTGTTCATGTAATCCTCAATGTTCTTGTGGTCTTCCAAAAATATACGGAATTTCCATGAGAATGATCAGGTCATGGTTTTCATTAAGGGATTGAATGAAAACTATTCCACTGTAAAATCTCAAATTCTGTTGATGAATCGTTTACCTTCCTTAAATAAGGTGATTTTTTTGGTTATTCAACAAGAAATGCCTTTAGTTTCTGACATTAGTGCTTTGGCTGTTAAAGGTACTACTACTTTTACACATCGAAAGTTCTTTACCAATGCAAGACCATCGATTTGCATCCATTGTGGAAAAGAGGGTCATACCATTGACATATGCTATAAGAAGCATAGGTATCCTACCAATATGAAGAATTCCAAGAATTCTTCAAATCAGGCTTATGCTAATGCGGTGGATACTAATGATGCTAATAATAACTCGACTGATTATCATACCCTTGAAACTATAGAGGATTAGGTTCCTCATTTTCAATCACTAAAGATCAGTATGATTAGTTATTACAGCTACTACAAGGGCTTCCATCTACTTCTCATCATGTTAATGTAGTGACTTTGTCAAATCGTATACCACCAAAGTTAACTGCAGGTTTGATTTCTTCAAATCGTGAGCTGCCTCCATACATTTCTTTAAATATTGCTACTATGAATCATTCTTATTACAATGAATGGATTATTGATACTGGTGCTACGGATCACATAGCCTGTTCTTTAGCATTTTTCCATTCTTATAAATTGATTCATGATGTTTATGTCCATCTTCCTAACAAATGCAGAGTTTAGGTTACTCATATTGGCACTATTTATTTGAATAATTCTTTGAAACTTCTTAATGTTTTATATGTGCCAGAATGTATTCTTAATCTTTTATCCATCTATAAATTGGTTCATGATTTTTCTTGTTGAGTAATTTTCTCATCCTCTCATTGTATAATCCAGAGCATCTAGCCATGGAAGATGATTGGGGTTGCTGAGCATTCCCACGGATTATACAAGTTATCTTCTAATACTATTTTGCCTATTTCGACTGATGTTTTTGCTAATTATGTTACATGTAATAAAGACACTTCCATTCTTTGGTAGACTAGTCTAGGCCATCTTTCTTTTCCTTGTTTAAAATTGTTAGTTCCTTCTATTTCTAATATTAAGCCTTGTGAAATTTGTCATATGTATAAACAAAAATGATTCCCTTTCCCTATCAACACTTCTATTAGTAATGCTCTTTTTGATCTCATTCATATTGACATTTGGGGAGATAATTATGCTCCTACCTTTAAAGGGCATAAGTATTTTTCTCACTATTGTAGATGATTTTAGTAGATTTACTTGGATTTTTTTAATGAAAAACATATTTGAAGCAAGAACAATTATGTAGAATTTCGTTTCTTATGTTTCTACTTAGTTTAGTAGTGCTCTCAAGTTTATTAAATCTGATAATGGACAAGAGTTTAATGTTCCAATTTTTATGAATCACACGGCATAATTTATCAAACATTTTGTGTTAAAACTCCTCAACAAAACATCATTGTCGAAAGAAAACATCAACATATTTTGAATGTGGCAGGAGCACTAAGATTTCAGGCAAACTTACCTATACATTTCTAGGGTGAATGTGTGTTGCATGTTGTTTATTTGATCAACAGAACACCTACTTCTATTCTTAATAACATATCACCTTTTGAAACATTATATTCTAAACCACCAAATTTCGATAATTTAAAAGTTTTTAGATGCTTTACTTTTGCTTCGAATCATTGTAATATTACCAACAAATTTGATTCCAGAAGCGTCAAATCTATTTTCTTTGGTTTCTCTCTAGGTGTTAAGGGTTTTAAACTTTTTGATCTTAAAGCTTAAAAGATTTTTACTTCTCGGGACATTTCCTTTTGTGAACAAATATTTCCATTTTCCACACTAACCCTTGATCTGTAGATTTCTCATAAACCAAATAATGATCATGTAATTCTTCCTTCCTCATCTGTTCAGTCGTTATTTGATGATATCCCACCTATTCCTGCTATTTCATCGTTGCCAGAAATGGATGTTACCTTACCAGATTCTATTTCGACATCACCAGCTGATATTACTTCATTGGTTCTCTCTCAACCTGCGACTCAGATTTTAGCTCCAGTTCCATCTCCGCAGCATCCAAATCAAAGCTTACGATGAAGTATCAGGACAAAGTTAAAGCCACAATACCTTACTTACTACAAGTGTATGGTTACTCAGAGATCAAGTCCTCATTAACTTTCTATTGTTTTCTCTTATTTTAAACTAACCCCTAAGCATTATGCATTTGTAGTTGCAGTTGATCAAGATCATAAGCCACAAACTTATGAACAAGTAGTTACATATGCATCTTAGAGACAAGCTATGATATCAGAAATAGAGGCATTACAACAAAACAACACTTACGAGCTGGTAGATCTGCCAACTGGTAAAAACATAATCGGGTGTAAGTGGGTCTTCAAAATCAAAAGGAAAGCAGATGGATCCGTGGAGCGATACAATGCTTGGCTCGTTGCTAAAGGCTACACACAACAAGAAGGTTTAGATTTTTTGGATATTTTTATTCCAGTGGTCAAAATGACGACAGTCCGACTTCTTCTTACATTAGCAGCAATCAAAGGGTGGCACTTATATCAACTTGACATCATCAATGCATTCCTTCGTGGCGACCTTGATGAAGAAGTGTGTATGCAACTTCTTAAGGGTTATGGTGGACACAGCAACAAAGTTTGCAAATTGCTTAAATCTCTTTATAGCTTAAAACATGCTAGTTGATAATGGAATGCTAAACTCACTTCAACATTACTTCAGTACAGTTTTAATCAAGCTGCATCCAATCACTCTTTGTTTCTCAAAACAGGGAGTACAGGTTTCATAGAACTTTTGATCTAAGTGGATGATGTTATCATGGATAGTGACTATCTGGAGGAAATTCACCTTATCAAACAACACCTACATGATGCCTTTATAATTAAGGATCTTGGCAAACTAAAATTTTTTCTTGGCCTTGAGGTTGCAAGAACAAAGCAAGGAATTAATATTTGCCAAAAGAAATACATATTGGACTTGCTCCGAGATACTCAGTTTTTAGAATCCAAACCAGTATCCACACCTATTTTACCAAAGACGAAGCTCTCGAAAGATACAGGCCACAAAATGAAGGATGTTACTTAATACAGAAAATTAATCGGTAAACTTCAATACTCGAATACTACTAGACCAAACATCATGTTTACTTTTCAACAGTTGGCACAATTTCTTGATTGTCCTACTTCGGATCACTTGGTTGTTACTCACAGAATTTTATGGTATTTAAAGGGCACTATCGGACAAGGTCTTATCTTTTCTTCTGACAATGACATTAAACTCATGACTTATTCAGACCCAGATTGGGGAACTTGCATAAGGAGATCTATAACAGGATTTTATGTGTTCCTTGGCTCTTCCTTGATTTCTTGAAAGACTTAGAAACAAACCACAGTCAGCTGTAGCTCTTCAGAAGCTGAATATCGCGCCTTAGCAACCACAACTGGCGAAGTGCAATGGCTCCACTATCTACTCAAGGAACTGCTTTTGGCTCTTATTGTTCTAACACCGTTGTTTTGTGACAATCGATTTGCTTCATACTTGGCTCAAAATTTGGTGTTTCACAAGTGCACCAAACATATTGACATTGACTATTATGTGGTTCAAGAAAAGTTGCAACATAGTGTTATTGTGTTGCCTCCTGTTTCTTCCAAGAACCAATTAGCTTATTGTTTCACCAAAGGGCTTTCTTCGACTGTTTTTTGGGATTCTTTTTACAAACAAGGAGCACATAATATATACTCACCAGTTTGAGGGGGTGCTAGAATTATATAATGATAAGTTGACAGTTAAGTTAGTTAGTTAGTTATAATCAGTGACATTTTGTATAAATAACTCTTAATATGTTATATTGAATAAGATTTTTAACCTTTCGCAATTCATTTTCTATCAGACCCAAGAGTTAACTACTTGATAACATGGTCGTTTCTTTATAAAGAAAAACTCGCTATTGTTGAAGACCATTGACTAACGCCTGCTTTTAATACTTCCAAAGGAGGGTTTACCATGATGGATCCCTTAGAGATAGACGGAGGACAATATTGCATGCTATTAAGGGAAGAGCTGCCAATAATTCATCTCCAAGATAACTTAGTATTGAGGTCTGGTTATAGGTGAAAGTGAGTTACGGTAGTATGGAGGTAAAGAGGCTCCCTGAGAAGGCTCCCTTGTGCTGACATTAGGTTTAAAGGAGGGAGATTAAGACTAACCTTAACTAGAGGATGGAGTAGGGGTGATTTGGGAAGGAGAATAAATAATCAAAAGATTGGAGAGGGGAAGTGAGTGACTTAAAGTAGAGAATGAGGATGAATGGGGTTAAGGCATAAAACAAGGGATGGGAAGTTGGTTAGATTGAGACAAATTTGGTCATATATAATGTCACAATAAGTAAAAGGCCAAACTAAACTAGAAGAATTTGAAAAATCATTCTAAAAAAATTAATACAAAAAGGTGAGAAATGCTTTGAAAAATAAGACCAAAAGGCCTTTTACTCCTTCGCAACTAAAGAGGTTGTTTGAACAAAAAGTTTGGAGGCATTGGGAAAGAATTGGTTAGAAGGGTAAGGATCAAGAAATCAAAAGAGACATTAAACTGAGAGATAGAGATATAAGGAAATCAGAATAGGGAGGTGACTAACCACTGGACAACTCAAGAAAAAGAACAGAAGGGTGAAAGGATAAGAAAGCTAATGAAACCCAAAAATGCAACTAGGAAGTTTAGAATGTTGGTCGACTGATGTTGAAGAAAAGAGTAAAGGGTCACGGTAGAATAGTTAAAGACAACCAATACATTTAGAGACAAGTAGGTGGTTTTCTCTCATCCATGCACTTCTTTTAATTAATAATAAAAAGTGAACTTTTTACAATCTTCTTTAGGAAATATAATACATAGTAATAACTTTATCTGGAAGCCTCATAAATTTTAATTGGATAAGAAGTGGTGGGAAACTATTAACGCAAATTTAAAAAGAAAACATGATATGGTTTATCACACATGCAATCAAGTTATTAGTATTTTCTTACTCTTCTTGCATGAAACAATTAAACAGTAAGTAAAATGTGGGTTTTAAAGTTGTGGCTATGAAAGGTACAAGCAAAAAAGGACCTGAGGTAGGGAAGTATTGGTGAAGAAAAGAGAACATTATGTCCAAAAAGCAGGTTCCACGAAAACATCTAAACTAGGAACCTAGAAAGTCCAATGCCCTTTGATCTTGCTTTGTTGACTAAAGCTACGAGTCTTTCTTTTTCTGGTTTCATAGAGCACATGTTTTTGTTTACCTATATCACCCTCCATGATTCATCTATATATATGAATTTAGATTACAATGCTAGATTTTATGGGATCATCTTTTAAAATATACAAATAAAATCCAATTTCACTGTTAGGTAGTGTAACAATTTTGATAGATTAGCGCAACTATTATTTCTTCGTGGAACTAAATGCTGTCTTTTAAGTAATGTTATGAATATTCTATCGGATTAGGTTTTAGTACGATACTGTATTGGTATCAATTAATACCGGATATCATTTTAGATAATTTTTTAAATGTATAAAATAGCCGCAAAAATTTTTTAAATATTAGAAAATAGTTCATTGTTATATTGTACAGTTATAGTTTATTTAATTTAACTTTTTTATATCTTGTCCATTTTAGTTTATATATATCTTTATTATATTCTAATTATTTCTATATATAATAATTATCTATATATAATATATATCTATATA
>JANJEY010000235.1:37860913-37879481 GCA_024703695.1 Erythroxylum cataractarum
AATTCTTTCCACCACACAATCATCATCATCACTTTGCAAGGGAAGCTAGGTTAGGCTCTTAGAAGCAAGATGAAGAGCAACAATTTTGGCTAGAACAAATGGAGAATTCAAGGGAGGAGAACCCACGAAGGAAAGAAGAAAAACTCCCAAAAACATTTTTTCTCCCTCTCAAAATTAGAAGTGTCGAGAATGTAAGAAGCCCTAGGTGAAGGTAAGCTTGCAATAAATGTGTGAAGATGACTCATCATGCCACTTGGCATGAAATAAGAGAAAAAGACAAAACTTGATGTAGTGATTTTAAAATAAAGAACCCTAATACATGAAATTTCTAAATCCATGGTCCTAATTATAATCCCAACATCATTTACCCAATATTCCAGTGCCATTGGGCAAAAATTTCTAGTACTGAAAACCAATCGGTCCACCGCGTGGCGATTTTTTCGGTTTGGATTTTTTTCTCCAGAAAAGTCCAGAAAAATTCTTAGAATTTTCCAAAAATATAAAACACATAACAATCTACTCCAATTAAATTTTCAAGCCCATAAACCACATTTTCCAAAATAAAATCCTATTTAGGCACAACTACTGGGAAATGTCAAGAATGCATGTACAGTCATTTTCATGTGCAATTTCACTATTTATGAATCAGATGTGCATGAACATTGCAAAATAAATCCTAAACCCTCTTAATACTTTGCCAAATTACCATTCTACCCTTCCCATCGGGGGTGGGATTTTACGCTATAGTTTCTGACAGAGATCCTCGGTTTACTTCGTGATTCTGGGGAAGCTTACAAGAGGCTCCGGGAACCAAGTTGAATTTTAGGACAACTTTTTATCCCCAGACAGATGGTCAATCTGAGAGGACCATTAGGAGCCTTGAAGGAATGTTTAGGGCATGTGCGATATATTTTAGGGGCACTTGGGATGGATACTTGCCATTAATCAAATTTTCTTATAATAATTTGTGCCATTCAAGCATTCAGATGACTCCTTATAAAGCATTGTATGGAACGAGATGTAGAACTCTGATTTGTTAGGATGAAGAGGGAGAGAGGAAACTGATAGAGACAGAGTTGCTTCAGATGATAGTCGACAAGGTTAATTTGGTTAAGCAACAACTTAAGGTAGCACAAGATAGAATGAAAAGTTATACTGATGCACACCGGAAGGAAATGAAGTATGAAGTCGGTGAGAAAGTCTTTCTTAAGAAGTCTTCTTGGAAAGGAGTCATGAGGTTTGGCAAGAAAGGCAAGTTGAGTTCGAGATATGTGGGTCTTTATGAGATTGTAAAGAGGATCGAAATGCTAGCCTATAGGTTGGCATTGCCACCAGAATTGTCACAGATACATGACGTCTTTCATGTGTCCATGTTAAGGAGGTATAGATCAGATCCCTCCCATATTATTCAAACCACTGAGGTTCAGTTGAGAGGTGATATGAGTTAAGAGGAGATTCCAGTGAAGATCTTGGACACTAAAGAGAAGGTCCTCAGGAATAAGACAGTTTAACTAGTCAAAGTCCTATGAAGAAACCATTTTATGGAAGAGGCCACGTGGGAACCTTTGGAAGCCATGAAAGAGAAGTACCCACACCTCTTTAACCATTAAGAGGGGAAAAAATATTGTCCCTCAAACTTTTTTCTTGATGAATAAGCATGATTAGATTAATTTTGGGGTCTTGCTAGATTAAATTGTGTTGGAATTAATTAGCATGATAATGTGAGTAAGATAATATGATATAGGTTAAGGGAATTAAGGTGTTAGGATGGTAAGATTGCATAAGGGGCATTGTTGGAACATCACTTAAGTTATAAAGTCTTAAGGCATTGAAGGGTATAAAAGGGGAGGGAAAAAGAAAATTTGTGGTCTTGCATTTTAGAAGAAACTAGATGCGTGGATGAGAAAAGAGAGAAGAGAGAGAAACACACAAAAAAGAGAAAGAAGAGAAAAGAAGGGAGATCATCTAGGTTTCAATTTTTCTTAGCCTTCAAGAGGGATTTTGAGAGTGATCAAGAAGGGAAGAAGGAAGAGGAAGATTAGAGCTTCCATTAGAGTTAAGAAATTCATTGTTTGCTGAAGATTCAAGGTAAGCTTATGTTAAATCTTTTCGATTTTTGGAAGGGTTTTGGTTCAAAGAGCTTAGAAAATGTATGTGTTTAAGTATTCTAGGGTCAATTTCATGCATAGGTTTCTTTAGGTTTTCCAATTGGAGTTCATTTGGAATGGGGATTTTTGCTAATGTTTGAAGGAAGGTAATAAAGGCAAGAGGAGCAAGAGGAGAGACATCCTTGAGCAAGATTTTCAAGCAAGGAAACTAAGGTGTTTTACATTTTTATAATTGAATAATAAGCCATTAATATTTATTTCAAGAAAAGAGAAATAAATGTTTTCAACTACTTTTAAAATATGCATTCATTATTGTTTAAATGCTTTGAGAAAGTGCTACATATTGTGTGTATGAATTTTTTGGATGAACTATGAAACAAAAATGAAAATGTTTTCGAAAGGATAACAAGTTTACAAAATTATGTTTCGAAAATGTACCATTTGGGCAATAAGTTTCCAAGATGTGAGATGTATGATTATGTGGATTTATGGTGGTCCCCTAAGTATGTCAACTGCACTTTGACCAAAAGCTTCTCCCGCCTGCCGCTAGTGGCATGGAGCTCCTTCATGGATTCTCTTAAGTTTATGGCTACACAAAACACAAGACCCTTATGGGAATTGTGTAGTACATTCTGTTTTGGATCCACTCAAACCATTATGATGTGCTTATGTGTTTACATGTTCAAATGTGCTAGTAAGTTTGATGATGCATGAATTAAGTTGCTTATGAATTGTTGATAAATTGAGATTTGGAAAATATTTGTATCTTGACTCAATGTGAGTTTTAAAATAGTTTTTGCTTACTATCGATTATAAAACTATTACCCACGAGCTTTAAACTCACCCTCTTCCCTCCCCATCTACAGGCAGTGAACAAGATATCGAGTGATCAAGTCGAGAGTCAAGGAATCACTCCAATTTGCATATTTTGTTCTTTTGAAGTTAGATCAGGTAAAATAAGGCTTTAGTCACATTTTGTGGAATTGTTGTTCTTGTAAAGTTGGTATTTTTGGATTATGATGTAAGGTGGTTTGAAATGCCCACTAAAGCATTGTAAAAACTTTATTCTTTTGATGTTAATGCAGGGTGAATGGTGCATGGATGATGTGGGTTGAAATTTAGATACACATGAAGAAGCAATCAACTTGAGTTGATGATTTTGGAACATAAATCGTGGATATGTGTGTGTGTGTGTGTGTGTGTGTCCATAAACGAGATACTATGGAAAGGAAGATAGGAATTATAACTGATATGATAAAGATGATAAAACAAATGAGTTGAGATTTGAGAGTTTAACAAAATCATTTTGGTAGCTGAATGGTTATGCTCAGAACATTCCAAGCTTGCATAGTGCAAAATTTCAAGTCTTCCATAAAGGAAAAATTCGTGTTTTTACTTTAGGGCAAAATCTGTTTTGATATAGGATGAATTTGAAAAGTTGACTTCATGGAAGTTGTAGCTTGTCTTTCTAGCTTTCTAACACTATAAAGTGTGAAATTTTTTGATATTGGAGTCAAAAGTTATGGTCCTTATAAGTGGAGATGCTTAGTTCGTCTGGTAATCACGTGTCGTCTGGTAAGGACATATCATCTGGTGAGGATGCTTCATCTTGTGAGATGCTTCATCTTATGAGGACGTATCATCTTGTGAGGACGCTTTGTCTTATGAGATGCTTTATCTAGTGAGGACGCTTCGTCTTATGAGATGCTTCGTCTGGTGAGGACGTATCATCTTGTGAGCACGTTTTGTCTAGTGAGGACGCTTCATCTGGTGAAGATGTATCGTCTGATGATGTCGTATCATCTAGTGGTGACGTCGTATCATCTGGTGGTGACATCATATCGATGATCGAATTTCACTTTGAAGTCTTCACAAAATTGTAGACCCATAAATTGTCTTTCAAATCGTCTAAGATTGACCCTAATCTAGGGTTTGTAAAGAAAGTTATGCGAATTCTCCTAAGAGAGGTACAATATGATTGAGGACATAAACATACTTGATTCTTTTGGCCATACCTTTTTCACTCAACCTCCAAATGAAGTGATTATTAGAAGGAATAGAATCCTGATACATTTTGCTACCTCTCCTTAAAAATTGGTAACCATTGGTGTAGATTTGAAAATTATTGATGTAAAGAATATGAGGTATTGTTTGGAAGAGCATAACTGGGTTATGAACGTACTTAGATTTTTAGGTATATCTTGAGCTATAGAGCTCCGAATGAGGTAGTTCTTGTTTCAAAATAAACAAGAAGCCGAGAGTTACAATTGTTTTGAAAAAGTCAAATTATGATTTGGTGTTTAACTATGTATGGCCAAACATTAGGCTCACGTTCTCACGACTCCGATGTTGGGCTCCGGAAGAGGGGTCCAACATTGTCAACCAAATTACTCAAGTTAAAGTTTATAGTATTCCTTTAACGATTTGTCTTTACCGATTTGTGAATCCCTATATTAGGTTTAACCTTAATTTGGAAGATTTATATTATCCTACCTCTAGGGTTACAATCAAGTCTTTCCAATTATAGTAGATCTATTCATCAATAGGATTTCTTAATCTCTATGTATGAAATTAGATTATGATATAATATTTTCGGGTCTAATAGAACATAAATAAAACACATAATTGGATTATAATATAACAATCAAACCAATTGCATTAATAAAAGAATCAAATTATATTAAAGTATCAACATAGTATTCATCTAACCTAAACACTAACAAGACATTTAATTGTACATGAAATCAAATATAAACTAAAAGAAAAACAAATTGAAAACAATAGATTTGTAATTCTAAATCTCCTTGATTGTCTTCTATTTAATATTCTTGTACAGAAGACATTTGATCTTATATTCCAACGGATTTTTCGATGATTTCTTCACATTTTTCACTTTTCTGAACCAAAATCCCTTGAGAACCATCTTCATACTTGGAATTGCCTCCTAAAGTCTGCTCCCCCTCTTTTACCACTAAAGATACTTTTTATAGTGATTTTTAGGTTGTACATCAGCCCATACATCACTAAAATCTTTGGAATTCACGATTTTGCACAATCTAAGATAACTGCATGAACTATTGCATGGTCACCCATCCCTTATATGCTTTAAATCTTTGTTTCATATCGTGTTTTCATCCGAATTCTTCTGCTTTAAGTTTATGAAGACAATTATAACCTATAAACACACTTAGACCAAATTAAGTACCAAATATACGATAGAAGTATAAAATATCAAGCCAATTACGTCAAATATGGGTGTAAAAGTATAGTCAAATATGCATCTATCAAATATCGTCAAACTTAATCCTTTACTTGTCCTTAAGAAAACCATAATCAAAATTATAAAATTTACAAAATCAATCCATCATCAATCTCAATTTGTCCATTTATACTATAAATCACCATATCCTATTGAATCAAATTAACATATAATTAGAATCAAATTATCCTAAAATTAACTTTTCTAAGCAATATTAATAGTAATCACATCATAATTTCATTAAAGTAAAAAAAAAAGTATTAATCTTTACACCATCATTAAGATGTCACTCAATGCACTCAAGTGTTTAGGTGAAAAGAACCAAAACTCTCAATTAATGCATAGTAGAATTCTTACCATAGGCTTGCAATAAAATCACATCTCCACCATTTATGTATAAACTAAAAACAAAAATTAAAAGGTATTTATAAGGGTGTAATGGGGATTAGGTATGTATGGTTAGGATAATAAAAAGGTTGATTTCAAGGAAATTTACTAAAGAGAACATTACATGAAACTTATTCATAACAGATATAAGTCCTTTCATTGCAAAACTAATGGTACTATATACTTATTCTTATCTTTTTTCTTTTTTTCTTTTTTCCCTTTTTTTAACACAATAATTTAAGCATTCAGTACCAAAATTAGAGAAATTATGGACCTTTCAAGAATTTTAATCTCAAACAAGTAAAATATGTAAATAACTTTCAACGTTCAAAAAAATAAAACATTCTTAAAAGAAAAATAAGATAAAGGTTAATATATGGGTTTAATCAATGAAAAAAATTAAGGCTCAACTTGGTTATTCCTAAAGATAACTTTAAGGGTGTTCCAAAAAAAACTTAAACAAGTTGTTGAATCTAAGTGCCTTCATCATGTCAATGCTTCTAGTTTACCAAATGTGATCTCAATATGTATTCTAAAAGTAAGTCCTAGAATTATCCTATTATACATGATATCATACACAAAGAATAACAAGAGCTTAAAACTTTTTACTTTTTGTTCTTAGGATCAAAAGCTTATGAAAAAGATGGGTATTATGTGTATAAATAATATGCAATATTAATTAACTTGAATATTTTAATGATTATTAAAACTATGACTTATAAAAGCAATTTTATTATAACTCTCATCCTTTTGCATATCAATTCAATTAATGTTCAACAATGAAACACAGTGTTAATGGACAGATTTCAACCAATTCAGAATATCAGTTCATAAAATATTATAATCAAGATTATAATAAACTTAAAGAAATCATTGAAATCATTAACCTCTTCCCCATACTTAAAGTCGTACATTGTCCTCAATCTACACAATATAAACTTGTATAATGAGTGAAAAGGTTGAGTTGGTACTTTCCTAAATATGATGATTTCTGATTTGGATTCATCCAATATGAGACTAAGATCTTTGCAAAATATAAAATAAAAGGATAAAAAGAAACAAAAGAAAAACATAACATAAAATAAAATCCTATTCTAACACACAAAATATAATCAAATGAAATAAACTAAAACCTATCCTTATTCATAGGTTACCTCCCATTCAATGTTTGTTTAACGTCGTTAGCTTGATGTACTCTTCATGCTTAACTTCATCTTGGATCAATAATGAGTGGCTTGCTTCCACCCGTTTCCCTACGTAAAGGTTTTGTAGCCTACAATGTAACACCCCACTCCCGCATGACCCGAACCTGACATCGATGGTGATATCCGAATCTGTGCCCTGTGAGGGTGGCATGCTACATCACTTAGTCAAAATTCAGTATAAATTTTTTTTTGAAACATACACTTACTTTTTATATTATGTGGAAAACAATTTACATAAATAATTCAATGGCCTCGAGGGCCCTTTCCATAAATACAATTTAATTCAGCCTATTGACTTTACAACATGACCTAATAATTTGTACCTAATCATTTGTACAAAATTCCAAAAAACACAATTATTCTCAGACACTACTGCAGACGCGAACTGATCCCGACCTCTTATCTCACTCATATGTGGTTGCTATACGCCCGTTGCCTAACGGGGTATTCTTCTAGGTCCTAAAAAATAATTGCAAATTTTGGGTGAGTTTTGCGAACTCAATGAGGTAACCATCATCGATGGTTCACTCAATTCATGCAACACACCATTTCACATAATATGTAATTACAATTTTGCATATTAAATCATGTATCACATTTTTACTCCAGCATAGGAAATTTCGGCATTTCAATCAATCAAACACACTTGATATAATTGCATATGAAATGCTCATGAGACACTCTCCATTTATTACGTTGTTGTGACCGAGTGCCTGAACTGTCCTGTATCCATTTTGGATACCGAGCTCATTAATAATTGTCCTTTATCCACTTAAAAGATACAGGGCTCATTATACATAGTAAACCTTAAGCTCTTAATCACTTTTTGAGCTCGAGGCTCTTTTCACTCGTTGAACTTTAAGCTTTGATCAGTGGCTACTTTGGTTATAACTGCCATTATGTGATTGTGCATTCATGAATGGAATGAATGTACCACAATCACTCACATTATAAAGCACTTAGGTCTTTACATTCACATTCAAGCAGCACTTCAATATACATTCCACATTCACAATCATCAGACCTTCTGTCTAGAATCAACAATCAAACACATTCATTTCACTTTCATTTATCATTCAAAGCATAATTTAAGTAGACAATAATTGAGAGAAACTATCTAGGTTACTCACTAATTGCTCCCAAAGCTAATGCCTAGAACTTTTGGCGATGTTTGGAGATTGACTTTTCAGTTGCTTCTCTATATCAAACAACATACACATATATCATAATATGCACAATTATAATTGTTCAATAATGCACATGTATGAAACGAATTATGTACAATGCATGTTCATGACAATCCTGGGTATCTTTCCTTTATTTTCATTACAAAATCATTCCCATATCAAAACTCATCTAAGTATAGTTTATACTTAGGTTTCTGCCTCATTAAAACCATTAAAATCTCCATTCCTTTCTCATTGACTCACTTAAGAATTTTTCCAAGTCACACTTTCGGGTCTACTATCCACATTCAATCAAAAATTGATACCAAAATGTTCCTCTATGTCTTATCTTTCCATTGATACCAAAATCAATTTTGTTCAGTAATTTGGAAGATATGCATAAAACATTATCGTGTTGTTCATATTCAAAAACGGTATACTATACACAACTTCCATCCAGAAATTCAACATCTTAAGGACTGAATCATAATTCTACTTTTGCATATGATTTGTATCCCTATTTCTCTAGTTTACTCCAAATCAAAAATCATCTCATTCGGACTCCTATATATCCAGATATAATCAAAATATCGAAGTATGTTCATTAAAACAACACCAATTCATACCATTCCAACAGATTCTATCACTTTAATTCAATCCATCTTTTTCAAATCAATTCAGAACGTTATTAATTTTTGTAGAGAGCTAGAAAAATTTCTTATGAATCCAATGGTTTAAGAATTCAGTAATTTGCAGGTCTAGAGAAGAAGTTATGATCAAAAGAAGCAAGACTGTTCAGTAAAAGAGAAAATCTCAAATGCACAATCGTGCTTATTCACGAGATACAAATTCAGTATACCCCAAATTCACCATCGTGCTTTTATACGATGCTGCCTTTTGCCTAAGATCTCAAAATTCATGCTTTTCCACTTAACTCAAAAGTCATTGTCATGCACTTCTTCTTCTCCATCAACATCTCAACTTCAGACTTTCATAACGTTTGATCCCAAACTCCAAAATTTACAAATTTTATATCAATGAAAAGCTAAAAGAAAGATCTACAACTTTCATGAAGACCATATTGTCAAAATCTACCTATATTAGTACATTAAATTCACCAAAGTTTAGATCAAAAATTTAACTCTCCCCTACTATTCATTTCCAGAAATTTCAGACTTCCATTTTTTTTCAAAAACCAACACTTTTGTTTTTATTCTAGTCATTTCCAATCCATTCCATTAAACTCATTCATCATAAATTCACACTACCTCTAAAAATTCAAATTTAGTCACAAACCATCAAAAGTCAAAAATTCATATTCAACCTATTCATGCTCTGTCAACTTTTTGCATTTCCAACTTTCATTCTACATCTCTATGTTTCCTCTCAACCTTCATTTTTACACTCATTCCGATCTCAAACCATTATTTTACAATTGCTCTTCAACTCAAAAACCATTTCCTTGATCATCTCAAAAACTCTCACCCATTCACATACACACACATACATATATATATACATAGTGAAGAAATAAAACATATCAACATATCACCTTTTTATACTTTGAATTTCTACACTCATCCTAAACATTATTTCATTTCTATTTCAAACTCTAAAACCCATTTATACAACATTTGATCACCAAAAATCGTCAAATACTAAACTAACACTATATCCATATTTTCATCCCATTAACACAGTGTTCATAAATATATACGCATTAACCCCATGTTCATGCAGATGACAATGAATTCATCAAATTCATTTCATAAATCCATAACTCTAAAAGATTCATTCACTACTTACATATTGAAAAGTCCAAAATCTTTAATTATCTTCAAGCCCTAAACTCCATGCAAAATCATGTTCTCCTCTGTAAAAACTGCCCATTTCTGGTTTTTCTTAGGTAGAAGAACAAATAGTAGAATGGTAGAGGAAGGAAGGAAAAGCAAAGTAATTCCTCATAAGGAACTTGATGGAAAGCTCTGTGGGTTGAAGAGAATCTGAAGGAGGTTACAACAAAAGAGAAGGAAACTTAGACTAAACACTTAACATTCTAGCTCTTAGATAACTTCACTCTCACAACACTACTTACTTTTAACAAAGTTTCTTAAGCCACTTATTAACCGACACTTATCACTTCCCTAAGGCTTAACTCTAACTAATTTGCTTTTGAAACTAACTCCATTAATCTCATCTTCACAATATAACTATCTCCAATCATCATTAATTCATATTCCTATTTTCCATAAATTTCCATAATTCTCTATAATTTTCGAAAATAAATCCTAAGATCACAAAAATTTAAAAATATTACAATTTCATTATCCCATAAATTTTCCAATGTAAAAACTTTTATAATAAAATTTCCAATGTAAAAAATTTTATAATTCTTAAAATTACACAAATCAATCCAATTATACCTGGAATTATTCATGAATGCATGTACAATTATTTTCATGTACAACAATTTTACTATTCATGTGTATGTGTATGACATATTATGCATGAGTATGAAATGTGTTTCCTACTTTTTCAGCAATTTCTCTCATTTATTGTTTTTACCTTAACATAGGTAATGGGATGTTACAACTCTCCCCTCCTTAA
The DNA here is from genome assembly GCA_024703695.1 of Erythroxylum cataractarum. Lineage (NCBI taxonomy): Eukaryota > Viridiplantae > Streptophyta > Magnoliopsida > Malpighiales > Erythroxylaceae > Erythroxylum > Erythroxylum cataractarum. Next base: position 37,871,646 of record JANJEY010000235.1, read on the forward strand.
AAGAAATTTTGTCCTCGAAATTAATATCTGATTAATCAATAAGGCAGGGGTACTATTACCTCATATGCTCCTTCGTTTCCCATAAAACTTCATCGCTTGAATACTTTCTTCCAAAAGACCATAGTTGATAGATTTAATAGGTCTCTCAATCCCTTGTTTAGATATCACACTTTCTTAATTATTTCCTTGATGAGTTTCAGATTACTCAATTTTTCACTTCTAGTTTCAATAACCCATATATTGGATCATAACAATACTTCCTAACCATATCCATGTAACACTGTGTGAATCCGAAACATCTTTTATGGTCAATAATAGCTCATAAATCCATAGTCCTATTCTCACCATAGTTTTATGTGGACCAATTTATGTCAAACTTAGTTTCCCCTATATACACCTTTATTTTCATCTAAGTGCAACTTGACAAGGTGATACTCTTCGAAGTATTTCATCTTTCGCTTGCTATTTTTTTTTATCTCTTTAGTGTTAATACACTTAACTCTTATATCTATCTTACGATATTCCACAATCTCGATGTTGATCCACTTAACTCATTCATCATTATTTTAGATCACTTAACTCCTATTACAGATTCATTTCGCTCATCAATAGTATCTCGATTCAATTTTGGCCTTCAACCTTTTCTAGGCCCTCTTCATTTCAAAGTAGAGGTGAACGATTCCTTTTTGTCGTATACTGCCTCATACAGTATTATAATGGTATCACCAAGATAACGATTGTTATGCCTATAGTCAATTTGAACTATACATTAATCTCATATTCCTATGAATTCCAAAATATAAGTTTTAAGCATATCTCCAATAGACTGTTACCAACTTATATATGTAATCACTTAATTCCACATTCTTAGCCATCAAAGATCCTTTCGAGGTATTCCTATTAGGACATATAGCTTCGATTGCTGTTTGTGTTTCTCTAACAATCTCTTTACTCAATCTTCTTTATCGGGTACACATACTCTTTATTTCAATCACAAAATATCATTCTTCCTGTTCAAGTTCAAAAATTCATATTCTTTTTCAATTTTCTTGATAAGATTCACAATTTCTAATTCCTCAATTTGGGTTTTGCTAATCCTTTTATGCAAAATTGATTTTTAATTTCAATAACTAATAATACTTCCTTTACCCCTCATCAGCTCAACATTCTACACTTTTTATTGCATTAGATTTGATAACCTCAATATCTAAATTTATGATACTCTGCTATTGGATTTTCTATTCAATGCACTTAAGTGCAACACTAGCTTTATTCGGAAGTACTCATTTGCACATCATAATTTTCCAATAACTCTATCCATTGTCTTAGTCTCATTTTCATTTCTTTCAAACTCAATAATTATCTCTTATAAAACATCATTGTATACTACAAAATCTCCAAATTCAAATGATATAATTATCATTGATGCTATACTTCCTCAAAATTCTCCTTACATTCATCAGTCATATGATTTACACATTTTCAGACATTTTTGTCAAAGAGCTAAGATCAGTAAAATCTCCTTAAAACTTTTGGTAGTGTCTAATTTCCAACTAATTTTGAAAAATTTTGGATCTCTCATATATACCTTGGAATTTCTCATTTAATTATTACCTCCATTTTCTTGGGTCTTCCAATATGCCTTGTTTAGATACTATACAACCCAACATTTTACTCAATCAAGCTAAGACACTCTTATTGAAATTGGCATATAATTGTTTTTACCTTCATGATATGTAAGATTTCCTCAACTATTCAAAATATTCTTCTTAACTATTCAAATATATTCAATATCTAATTTATGATCATTGTCACTAATTGATATGATTTTGTTTGGATCAATTTAATCTTCAATTTCGTGATACTGTCGGGGGCATTTGTTGATTCAAACAAATGTTTCCAAAACTCCATATACCCTTGATTAGTTCTCGTAATTCCTTAAGTCACTAGTTTCTCACTGAGGTAATATTATCTCATGTTATTTTCAGTTTTCCAATTGACTTATCTTTCTCGAATAATTTTCTGCATCCTTTAGAGTTCCTCATATTTCATATTGACTTATTCTAATGTCTGCTCATTCGTACCAATTTCTCCACACATTTCAATTTAATTGTAAATATAACTTCCTGTGTTGGTAACACATTCATCATATATAATTTGTGTCTCCCAAACATATTTACACAAACTATAGTGTGGACCTAAGTTCTCCTCACATTAGTGAGAATGTCCCCTCGAATTCAAAAATCCAGTCACATAGTTGGATACTTTACATTAAAGAAAATGCATACACTCTCAATAGCATATTTTGCATCTTATGCTTGAGTCTCCGCCAGGGATATGACTCCAATATTCATTTTTGATTCATTACATATTCAATTCTGATTTTTTTCTTCATTAATCATTCTTAAATTGAATCATATAGTTTACTGAACCTATCTCAGTGAAATTCTTCTTTGGAAGAAGACTTCTTGATACTATCCTCGATATTGCTAATGAAAACCTTATCAATCAACTATTTTCCATGATTACTTATTAGTCATTCTTAGTACCTCAAGAAGATCAATTTTAACTTTTCATAATATCTCAATAAGATCAATTTATGCCATAACTTATGTGATTAGAACATCCTTTATAATAAGGCTCAGTAAGACATTAAGCAAATTCATTTACTTTAATAACTTGGTATAAACCATCAAAATCATTACATCTCATCTAGAGATGTATTTATGTCAATTCTCCAATTAATAGCTTATGCTAAAGATACCTTAATCTTATTTGATTCTAGCCAACACTTCTCTTTTTGCTCCTGTCCTCGATCGTAGGGATTATGCCATGATCGTGCCCTTCTTCTCTTTCCTCGATTTCATCATATATAGTAACATCATTAACAATATCAATTCATTCTCAAATGATCACTATAGACATTTTCATATCTTACTCTAACTCACCTTAGACTTTGAACTATAGGAACTATAACCAACAATATTCAATAAGTCATAGATTGCTTCTTATATTATCTCCAAGCATTTAATGCATATATGCTCAATATTCTCACTTGTCATGGTGTTCCTATTATCAGATGTGCACTCGCAATGGTAAATCAACTTAAACTTGATAACTTTTTCATGTATCGCTATCATCATCTCACCTTCCAATTACCATGTATCATCTTACATACATATGCTTGCAATCAACTTGGAATCATAGATACATAATCATCCTAAAATTCTGATCTCAATTTCACAAACATATTCTTATACTAAATCATAACTCTTATCACATTTATCCAGCATTCATTTCAAGTCCAAGTTTGACCTCTCTAGGCCATAGAAAATTATGTTCTCATCCAACTTTGTTTATACACTTTAAATTATGTATTTTTTTACCATATCTCTATTTTCCTCTATCAATCCACAACAATATATTCATATCTATCCCACTTTGAAGGATATATTACCCCAGAATAACATTGATGTCGTATTTCATAATACATCCACCAATACAAATACACTAAATCTTTATTTGTCATATCGAACCATACACTTTTTCTTATTTCAAGATATCAACAACTTCCATTTTTTTCACATTCTAACATATCATCATTTTTCTCACTATTTCTATCCACTCAAGCTCTTAATAAATGCTCATGTGTTTAATTCATGAAAATGCAACTCAGACTAGGAATCAGTTGCTACTGTCTGCTATGACATGACAAAAATGCATATATCTTGACACATATTTCAGAAAACACCCATATAAGATAGTAATTCTAGGCTCTGATACCACATATATAGCACCTCATTCCTTTAAGACCCAAACCTGACATCGACGGGTGATATCTGGATCCGTGCCCCATGAGGGTGGCGTGCTAGATCACTTAATCAATCAAAAACTCAGTATAATTTTTTTTACATCCAAATACGTGAAAATAAAAAATCAATTCAAGCCCGCTTTATTTCATTCATAAACATTTTTAGTCACACAACTCTTTTGATATTCACTAATCACTTAGGGCCCATTGTAAATACAAAACACTTAGACATAATGTCTTTACATTACAACATAGACACATTTGTACAATCATTTCTGAATATACAATTTTATACAAAAATAGGAAAATACAAATGTAAACGCCAATTGATCTCGACGTCTATCTCTTACTTGCATGCCGTAGTTAGTATACTCTCGTTCGCTTAACGGGGTATTCTTCTGAGTCCTGAAAAATATTTGTAAATTTTTGGTGAGCTTTGCAAACTCAATGAGTGACCATCATCGATGGCTCACCCAATCACGTAACGTATAGTTCACATCATTACACATTTCACACTTCACATTCAATACAATTTAATCACTCATATTATGCATAAGCAGTGCACATGAGACCCACTTTCTATTTGTTACTTTGTTATGACCGAGTGCCTAAACTGTCCCGTATAGGGCTCATTGAACATTAAGCCTGAGGCACTGAATCACTTTTGAGCTCGAGAATCTTTTTCACTCATTGAGCTTTAAGCTCTGATCGGTGGCTACTCTGGTCACAACTACCATTATGTTTCATGCATTCATGAAATGAAATGCATCAATCACATATGATCACTTATTCACTTTCACATATCATCGGACCTTATTCCGGTATTCCACATTTATGTTGAGAAACACTTTATGATCATACATTCATATCATGAAGCATTTAGTTCATCACATTCACATACAATTAGCACTTCAATATTACATTAAAGCATTAGAAACTTCGGACCTTCATTGTCCAAAATCACACAATCAATACGCATCTCATTTATAATCACTTAAGTCATAACATAAACGAAACAAATAATAAGGTAAGACCATCTAGGTCTACTCACAGTACGCTCAGTTTAGCATTCACTTCCAATTTCTGGAAATGCTCGAATGTGGATGTTCTAACTTGCACAGTTCATTTATGCAGTACACATTTCACACACGTTACAACTTTGCAAAATTATAATTGTTCAATAATGCACATGTATGAAAAGGATTATGTACAATGCATGTTTATGATAATCTCGGGTATCTTTTCTTTAATTTCATTACAAAATCATTCCCATATCAAAACTTATCTAAGTATAATTTTATATTTAGGTTTATACCTCAATAAAATCATTAAATCATGATTCATAATTCATTGAATCACTTTTAGGTTTTTCCAAGACACCCCTTTTGAGTTTACTATTCACATTCAATCAGAAGGTAAAAATGAAGTAATTTGGTCAAACTCTCTTCTACAAAAGTGTTCCTATATGTCTTATATTTCCATTGACACCAAAATCACTCAATTTGGTTCGGTAATTAGGAAGATATGTCTCAAACATTATCAGGTTATCTATATTCAAAAACAGTGTACTATACACAACTTCCATCCAGAAATTCAACATCTTAAAGGTTGAATCACAATTCAAAATTTTCATATGATTTGTAGCCCTATTCCTCTAATTTACTCCAAATTAAAAATAATCTCATTTTTAATCCTATAGATCCAGATATAATCAAAATACTAAGGGTGTTCAGTAAAACAACACCAGCTCATACCATTCCAACAAAGTCTCTCATTTTATTTCAATCAATCTTTCTCACTTCGTTTCAAAATGCCAAAACATTTTATGGTGAGGTAGAAAAATGTCTTACAAATCCAATTCTTCAAAATTCAGGACATTTGGAGGTCAAATGAAGAAGTTATAGGCAAAAACCTATCGAATGTTCATCAGCCTCTCAAAACTTCAAAGTCGCTATCGTGTAGTTGCACGATAGCGATTTTCACTATCAAAACTCCAAAGTCACCGTCGTGCTTTTGCACAACGGTGCTTTTTGGCTAATCCTCAAAGTCACCCTCGCGCTTTTGCACGATGCTGCTTTTGGCCTAAGGTTTTAGCACAACGGTGCTTTTCCACTTCTTCTTCTTTGTCGATATCCCAATTTCTAAACTTCATAACTTTTGATCCAAAACTACAAAATTTACAAATTTTATATCAACGGAAAGCTAAAAGAAAGATCTACAACTTTTATGAAGATAATTTTGTCAAAATATTCCTAGATCAACGCAGATAATTCATAAAAGTTCAGATAAAAAATCTAACTTTCCACTGTTCATACTCAGAAAATTTCTAGACTTCCACTTTCCAAAATCCAACACTTCAATTTTTATTCTAGTCATTTCCACTCCTTTTCAATCAACTCATTCACCATGAACTTCACTTTCTTAACTCTCTTCCTCTAACTATCATTTACACAATCTTTCTCACTTTAGACCATCATCTTACTATTGTTTTTCAACTAAAAAACCATTCTTTTAGTTATCTCTAAACACTCACATATTCACGTATATATATATATATATATATATATATATATATATATATACTAACGGTGAAGAGAAACAGAGTATATCATAATATCATCCTTTTCACATTCTCTATTTTTCTTTTCAACTTTCATTTAAACACTCATTCTCATCTCAAACCATTATTTTACAACTACCCTTTAACTCAAACACCACTTTTTTGATCATCTCCAAGAAACTCATCCACTCACGTATAAACATGCAAACATATAAACATGTACAGTGAAAAACAGAGCGTGACAACATATCACCTTTTTCATACTACAATTTTTATACTAATCCCATACACCATTTCATTTCTATTTCAAACTCCAAAAATCATTTCTACCTCACCTGATCACTAATAGTCCATCAAATACTAAATAACACTATATCCATCTTTTTTTCATCCCATTTTCATAGTAACCATGTATATACACGAAAATTTCATGTTCATGCAGATGACAGTAATTCATTAAATTTATTTCATAAATCTATAACTCTAAATGATTTATTCAATACTTATTAAAAACTCCAAGATCTTCAAAATCTCACTCAACCCTAGCTCCCAAGCATCCCCATGTTCTTCATCTTCTAAAAGTGGTAGGGTTGGGTTCTTAAATAACAAAGTGAAGAAGAAGAAGATGATAGCAAAGTGATGGTGGTAAATGGAGGCAAGAACAAACTCCAATGTTGATGAGGTGAGAAGAGAGTGTCATAGATGAAGAAGATGAGTAGCGAAATTACAAGAGATGAGAGTAAGTGAGTAAGGTAAAAGCTAATTAAAATGAGATAGTATTTAATTTTGGAATAATTTCGTGGGTTATAACACAAGGTGTGGCAAGTGACGTGGTAAAAGCCAACTAAATGAGATAGTATTTAATTTTGGATCAATTTTGTGGGTTATAACACAAGGTGTGGCAAGTTCCCTTTTTGTGGTCTCTCTTAGGTCTTTTATTAACTAGTCCATTTGTCTCCAATTCTTACTCCAACTGCCTCCCAATTTTTAATGAAACTTGTCAATAATTCATAAAGTCATTTATCAAAATTTTCCATTGTCATTAGATAGTAATTTCTATTACCTTTTTAACAATTGTTTTGTCATTTGACATTTTTCCTAGTCCGAAATTACCCCAAATTTTCAAAAATTTTCCTAAAATTCTCCAAAATTTCTAAATCAGCCATTTCACTTTCCAAATCAATTTTCAATACTAACAAACCAAAATTCTCAATAACAATAACATTTATAAACATTTATACCCGGAATGTCAATGAATGCATGCACAATCATGTCAATGAGCAACATTTCACTATTTTCTTGTATGCGTATGCCATATTATGCATGAACATGAAATGTGTTTCCTAATTTTTTAGCAATTTCCCTCATTTATTATTTTTGCCTTCACATGTTAGTAGTGTGCCCTAGGCCAATGGATAGTTGTGATTCATGTATTAACATTATGACTTGTTAATAATATATTATG
>JANJEY010000235.1:37895548-37908334 GCA_024703695.1 Erythroxylum cataractarum
GTTAGAGACGGTCTCTTTTGGTCGTTATGGTTTGACATTGTTATATAGACACATGGATCCTGGCTTTTGGGAAGGTCCCGGAACAAAAAAATTTTGTTTCTCCCACCGTGTGCATGTGATGCGCATACCGGGATTTTCCTACAAAGGATTGAGGAAACAAAAGTTGTAGAGACAAAGGAAGAAGAGAAATTAAAACCTATTGAAGAATCTCCTAAATTGGAACTTAAAACTCTCCCTTGACATCTATATATGCTATTCTTGAACAAAATTCTAAGTCCGTAGTTGTTTCTTCTTTTTTAATAAGTGAACAGGAGGACAAGCTATTGAATGTCCTTAGAAACCACAGAAGTGTCTTAGGATGGACTATTGAAGATATAAAAGGGATAAGTCATTCGATTTGCATGCACAAAATATTAATGGAGGACAATTGCAAATCGGTGATCAAACCCCAAAGGAGGCTAATCTTAAGATGCAAAAAGTGGTAAAGAAAGAAGTTGCGAAGCTACTCAATACAAGTATGATCTTTCCTATTTCTAATAGTGAGTGGACTAGTCATATGCATGTTGTTCCTAAGAAAAGTGGTATGATTGTATTAACTAATGAAAATAATGAGTTAATTCCTACATGAACTGTGACTTGATGGCATGTGTGCATACATCATATGAAGCTTAATGATTCCACTAGGAAATACCATTATCTTTTACCATCTGTAGATCAAATGTTTGAGAGAATTGTTGGCTTTAAAGATTACTGTTTCCTAGATGGATATAATCCAATTCCTATTGCACCTAAAGATCAAGAAAAAATCACGTTTACATGCCCTTATGGTACTTTTGCTTACAGGCATATGCCTTTTGGTCTTTGTAATGCATCTTTTTCTTTTCAATGTTACGTGACTATTATTTTTCATGACATGACTGAAAAGTTTTTGAAAATTTTTATGGATGATTTTACACTTTTTGGTCAATCTTTTAATAATTGTTTGCATAATTTGAAGTTAGTTTTGCAACGTTGTGAAAAGATTAACCTTGTGCTTAATTAGGAAAAATGTCACTTTATGGTAAAAGAAGGTATAGTCTTAGGTCAAAAAATTTCTTCTAAAGGTATTGAAGTTGATAAGGCTAAAGTTGAATTGATTGAAAAATTACCACCACCTACACTTGTTAAGGGAATCCAAACTTTTCTAGGACGTGTAGGTTTTTATAGATTATTTATAAAAGATTTTTCAAAAATTACAAAACCACTTTCAAATCTTTTGATGAAAGACACTAAGTTTAATATTTCTAATGAGTGTTTACATGCTTTTATTGTGTTGAAAGAATGTTTAGTGACTGCATCTATTATAACATCACCAAAATTGGTCAACGCTTTTTAAAGTAATGTGTGACGCTTGTGATTATGCTATAGGGGTAGCATTGAGGCAATGAAAAGATAAAATTTTTAGGCCAATATATTATGCTAATCATACACTTAATGAAGCTCAAATTAAATATGCTACAACTGAAAAAGAGCTACTAGTAATTATGTTTGTTTTGACAAGTATCGATCAAATTTAATTGGGTCTAAAGTTATTGTTTTTATTGACCATTCTACTTTGAGATATCTTTTTGCAAAGAAGGAAGTCAAACCTAGATTATTACGACGGATTCTCACTTACAAAATTTGATCTTGAAATAAAAGATAGGAAGGGAAGTGAAAACCAAGTGGCTGATCATCTCTCAAGGATTAAAAAGATGTGTGAAGGAGACAAAAATAAAAGAGGAGTTTCCTAAGGAAGCAATTTTGTCTATGTTCATTCCTAGTTTAATTTTAGCAATTAATAAATTACCATGGTTTGCAGATTTTGCTAATTATTTGGTAAGTAATCTAATTCCACGACACCTCACTTACCAACAAAGAAAGAAGTTCTTTATGGATGTCAAGTATTATTTTTAAGAGGAACCATATATATTTAAATGGTGTGTTGATGGAATGGTGAGAAGGCGCGTCCCTAAAGAAGAGTTTCAAAACATTTTGAAATATTGTCATTTATCAGAAGTTGGAGGCCATTATGGAGCAAATCGACTAGCAGTAAAAGTGCTACAATTAGGTTTTTTCTGGCCTACTCTCTTTAAAGATGCTTATGCATTTGTTTTCTCTTATGATAGTTGTCAACAAATTGGGAATATTTCTAAAAGAGATGAGATGTCTCACACCAACATTTTGATTTATGAAAATTTTTATGTACAAGAAATTGACTTTATGGGACCATTTCCTCCTTCACTTGGTAATTTATACATTTTAGTAACAATTGAGGCTACACTTACACACACTAATGATGCTAAAGTTGTGTTACAATTTATACAAAAACACATGTTCACTAGATTTGGCACACTTAAAACAATAATTAGTAATAAAGGGACTCATTTCACAAATAAACAAATTTCAATTCTGCTTTGGAAATATAGGGTGCATCACAAAAATGATACATCATATCATCCCCAAGCAAGCAAACAAGTAGAAGTGTCAAATAGGAAAATAAAAGAAATTTTGAAAAAGATTGATAATAACGCTAGAAAAGATTAGGCTATTAAATTTGATGATACATTGTGGGCTTATTGAATTGCATTTAAAACTCTTATAGGTTAGTTTTTGGTAAAGCATGTCATCTTCCTATTGAGTTAGAGCATCGTGCATATTGGGCAACTAAATTTTTGAATTTTAATATAAAGTTCGTACGAGAAAGACATTTGTTGCAACTTAATATGTTAGATGAATTTAAAGAGAATGCTTATGAGAATGCTGAAATTTATAAAGAATAGACTAAGAAGTGGCATGATAAGCACATAAAAGACAAAGAATTTCAACTGGGTCAACAAGTCTTGTTCTACAATAGCCATCTGCAACTTTTTATGAGCAAATTGAAGGCTAGGTGGTCTAGTCCTTACTGAGTAGTTGACACTTCACCTTTTGGTGCAGTTGAAATTTTGAATGAAAAGAACAATGAAAGATTCAAGGTTAATGGACAACAACTTAAACATTACATGGTGGGCGACTATTTGCAGCAACCGCCTTCCAAACAGTTGGAAGAACCATGAAAAGGGAGAGAAAGTTGAGCTAATGACTATAACTTAGAACTAAATGTTTGTTACCATACCCACCCCCTCTTTATGTATTATTTCTCTAACATTGGGGACAATATTTTCTTTTAAGTTTGGGAGTGGGAAATTTCCTTAAAATTTTAGTTTTTAGTTTAAAACTCAAGTTTATTGAAAATCTTTTGAAAAGAAAAACATGTCCTCGAGCTTAATTTTTGTGATAAACTTCAATGCTTTAGGATGATATATGATTGCTAAAGAATATACCTTAGGAAAAATGTTTGATAGTGTTTCAATGTTACACATAAGCTATTTTTTTTACGTACAAATTTGATTTTGATCCATAATTGATATTACTTTGAGATTATTGGAAACACGTTATGTGAATTTTGTTTTTGCAAATTAATATATTTGACTAACTCCTAGAATCTACTTGAGGACCACTTAAGGCAAAATAACTGATTTGGGACCTTATTAAAAAAATAATTTTGACCATGTTTGGTCGTTTGAGCCTTTCTGGCCTATCATATATTAAATATCATCACTAGTATCCCCATTAAGCCATTATTCATGGTTATGAACCTTTTTGTTATTCTTTCATAGCTTATAGTTATCCTAACCTTGAACCTGAATATTTATAACTTAACCTGTGAGAAAACTAATTCGGTCATGTAAAAGCATTCAAAGCTATGAGAGGGAGCATAAGGGTGGAGGTAATTTGAGAGGTTAGGCAAATGAGGAGAGTATGACATTTTTCTCAACCAAAAATCTATATAACGACCTAAGTTTTAGGGTGCAAAATGCAATTACAACCACATTTTGGAGAGGTGAGCAACTCACTAGATAATCTTTATGAAATTCGTTGTCTTTACTGGAATTTGAAAAAAAGAAAAAGATGAAAAAAAAAACCTTGAGTTCAAAGTAAAAATCTTAAGCAACTTTTGAGTGAATGTTGAGTAAAGAGAGTGAAGGATGGATCAAAAATTGAGTCTAAGAGGAGAAATAAGGATTTAATCGAAAAGAGTGGTAAGGTTGATAAGGAAAATAGTGAGGGAGTCATTATTGAGCATAGGAATGAAAGCTTTGGTGTTGTGAAGAGACCAAAATTGTGTTTTCTCACTTTGAATACCCCATTCCTTCCTTCGTTTCAACTAGTTACCCTTGACCTTAACAGTACAAGCTTATTTAAGTCCTAATGATCTTTGAGACGGTCTTGAATCAACATTAGTGGAGATCGGTGCAAAAAGCAAGCCTATGGGAATTAGATTTCCAATTTTCCTTCTATATAGCTTGTTTGCATAACACTATCCAAGAAACTAAGTAGTGACTGGATTGGTTAAACATGATTAGGATGATGAGAAGAAGACATGGTTTTCGTTTATACCAAAAAAATGTTGCAATATCATGTAGAGTCTTTGCGTTATATTGCTAATGCAATTTTTGAGAATTTAGAAGAAGTTTATCCATTTTATAATTCTTTTGTTTGCTCGAGGATGAACAAACCCTAAGTTTGGGGTAGTTTGGTGCCTAAAAATTCTGCATTAATATTTAGTATGTTTTCTCTATCCTAGCATGAAATTGTACCCTATTTTGCTAATTTAAACTTCTAATTTGTTGCTTAATTAGTTCTATTTTATTTTGCAAAAGCTAAAATTTAGGAATTTTTGAGCTAAAAAAGGAAGGATTAAATAGATATGGTTAAATACTAATTCTATGTGCAAATGACTCCAAAATAAATATACAAAACTCTTCTAAAACAAGAAAAAAAATCTTCTTAACCAGAACAAGGCAAGGATGCTACTAATTTTGCAATATAAAAAAGGCCTACCAAATATCAGAGAAAACAACATGCACAACCTGCATTTAAGAGATAAGGCTAAAAGGAGATTATCCTAATGACAAATTTTCTTTATATTACTTCCATCATGTTTTGTCTGAATTTATTACCAATTGAGTTTTGTTTACAAACATGTTAGCTCTTTTTACTACCAAAGGGAGTCTAAACCGAACACACTAGGCCATGATTTGATTGTTTAATAGTTATCTTTCAATATATGAATTTATACTTTATTTTGTTTTTAATGTTTCTTTGATTTTATACATGTTCATTAAAGCAACCTAAAACATAGACCTTTAATTGATACATGTATGAGATTCTTACATGAATTGATTATTAGATCTTGATAAAACATAGCTAGAATTACTAAGACAATCTAAAATATTAGACTCTTAGATAATTTTGACAATGATATTACATGAGTTTTATTGATTTTTAATTCATCCAGATAATTTTGATTGGTTACATGATTTGAAAAATTAGATATTTGATGTCAAAAATGTCTAAATAGTTAATTAAAACTTAAAATATGTCTGATTTTTTGGGAAAAAAACTACACAAATTTATGTAAAGAAAGTATGTTTAGAACTTTTCATGGTAGAGGAGGTGATGGAAAGCTAAACTTTGGTCCGCTTTTAGTAAATTAATTATTTCTTTAATTATTTTTGTATAGTTATTAATTTTTAGTCAATAACTACATAATCGACAGAAGCTAAAGGTGCGACTTTGAGTATTCGTAATCAATCCTCCTGAAAACAATATCTAATCTGCTATACTATAATTCTAATGCACTTGCCAGGTGAAAGTTTAGCTCATATCTGTATCCATTGCACAATTAGCGTAAAGTGGTTATTGGCATGAGCAACAAGAATTATGAACAACCAGCAACTTCAAGCATCAATACCTGAATTCCTTGTACATTTGGCTAGAACTTTATAAACCTAATAACAAGAATTTTCAAATATGGCAACACTTCAAAAAAAATGTATCTTCTTGGTAGCTGCAAATGTTTCAAAGCACATGTGCATCATATCAACTGAGGAACTTTTTATTCCTAGACCATGCATGAAGGATTCATGCAATCATTAAGAAGGGACACAAGAATCCATACTATCTATCCTACTTTATTTTCAAACTCACCATCCACTTCACATCCAAACGATTTAGATGAAAATAAAAGTGGGTAAGACTGGAAGATGGTGCTTCCAATTGAACATGAATACAGGATAGAGTAGTTAAAAAGGTGAATTGACTCGTATTTCTAGTCAAGAACAACAAATAAAACAACTAAAAAGCAGACAGAGCGACTCAAAGAAAAATGTTTCCATAAAACGTAAAATCAAAAAATTTATAAAGTATTAGGGAAAGTTGTAAAAAACTAGTCTAAAGGACCACAGCAAATAATGAGTTACAGAAATTTGTTGCAGGCATATTAAAAAGTCGAGTACCAAGCATATTAAAAAGTCGAGTACCAATTTAAGTCTTGCACAAGATGGTACGATGCTACAACTTAATTGATGAATATTGGTTAATAGGCATGCTTGGCTCTTGCAAGGGTTCAAACAGAAGGACGTTGTCACACAATGCCACACAGGATCCAGCACTGTACCTTCCGATTCAACACAAAATCTAATCCAAAATAAACTAAAAGCAAAGCCACACCGCAAAGGAAAACGGCAATGGATTTGGTAGCCAATCATAACAAATCTTTTTGAGGACCTCTAATATTTACCAATCCCTAATATCACAAGGAAATCATAAAGAAAGTAGAAATACAAACAAACAAGAGCATAAGCCTGTAAAGTAGGCAGAGTAGCACGTAGGATTCAACATAAAAGCATAAAAACAAAAATAATTAGCTGGAGAAGAATACTAAACATACTATCAATTACACATAGCTGGAACAAAAAAAGCTGAAATGAGACAAACAATAATAGAAAACAAACAATAAACACGCCCAAGAATTTGACTGATGAGCATAGAAAAAGAAGCCTGCTCAAAACTGAAGAAGGCAAGCACGATAAAAAGATTTACACAGTAAATAAGAAATTGAACCAGGAAAATTATTCTAAATAACCATAGTAGGACCTTAATTGTATAGTTCTAGATAAAAAGCAAGACAGATACAAAAATAAAATAAACATTAGGAGCAAACACAAATCACTGAACCTTATGCTGATCCAAGATTCTGTAGTTTGATGCAGCTAGGAGTAGGCAGATTTCTATTCCAGCTACGTCTCTGGACTTCTATATGACAATAACGCCAAAGCATTTTTCTATAGTCTTTAGTCACAGTATTCTCAATATCTTCTCGAGCAGGACTTCCAGGAGGAAATCTTTCATCAAAGGCCAATGATTTGACAAAATATTCAATGCCATATTTCTCGGTTGTCTTCAGAATCTGATAAGCATAATTTTTATGCAAAGAATAATTGGGCTCTGAGGTGGGTAGATAAGCAAGCACCAAAATCAACAACACTGGTAAAATTTGTAGGAGAAGGATCAGGTAGGGTCCTATATGAAATCCCTCTCTCTCATGGCTTGCCATTCCTCTACTCCTATAGGTATTACGGGCCCTGAACTTTTCCGCCTGACCAAAAAATGACCTGAATATCTCGTCTGGATCCATATCATTTTCATAGAAATCATGCACATGTCTCCTCCTCTTCGGTCTCCTAACATTGTAGGTTTGCTTATTCCCAAACTCCTCAATTAAACCCATCTGATCATATCGCCTCCTCGAATCAGTATCACTCAAGCACTTAAAAGCATTGGAAACTTTCTTAAATGCTTCATCAGATCCTGGAGCCAAGTTCTTATCTGGATGAACTCTTAATGACAGTTTCTTGTAAGCCTTCCTAATCTCCTCAACCGAACAAGTCTTTTCCACTCCAAGAATCGCATAGTAATCCTTATTCCTGTTAATCCGTCTAACCAATTGAACATGTTCTTCAGTGTAACTACGACCCCCATTTACATCATCAACGCATCTCGCTGAACCAGCCTTCTTTCTCTCATCACCATTAACAGATCCTTTTTCACCCACAGATGAAGCACTCGTCCCCAACTCAACCCTCTCACAAGCAGCTAAAAGTTCATCAACCACTATTTCTCGATTAAGCCGTTGTGCAATTTTAATAAATTTCAGTGCACGCTCTTTGTTATCAGCTGCAATAGCTTCTTCAGCTATAAGTACGCATTTTAAAGCTTCATCTTTGTTACCATCCATGATTTCATTCCCTTATATTTGGTAAATAAAAAAGTTCCCAGTTCAAAATTTCAATCAAAATCCAACTTAGAAAGAGAAAAAGCGATCACGTTAGATTAAGAATGAGATTTTTTTCTAACCCACAAAATTTCCATACGCGGAAGACATGATGATCGGAAGAACCATACCAGAACAAAGCTGTAACCTGAACAAAAACAAGACCCAGTTAGGACGGAGACAAGCAAGTCACAACCAACTGGACAGTTACAACCCTATCAAATATCGACAATTGCAAAAAGAAAATCCATCAATCTGAGCTGAAATTTTATTTTTCACTTTCAAGTTTCAAGGATACAGAGATTTTGATCGAGATTGGAAAAACTAAAATCCTGGCAATTACCTCGTACAGAGTCTGGCCTCTAGCCTTCACGGAGACAACAAAGAAGACCCAATGGACACGCCTTCTTTGGGGCAATTTATCCGTGTTTGCATAGTACGAATGCACTCGTCGCGGATCAAATCAAAGAGTGCCGCGTTGGAACAGAACAAAATACACTCCAAGTATCAACGTTAGAAATCGACCATGCTATCAAATGGCAATATGAATTATAAAGAATATTGATTCGAATAGAAATGGATATAACTTTTATTTTTATTATATTAAAAATATAAAATATTATCTTAAAAGAGATTTAAAAAATTATTTATTTAATAATATATTATCAATTTTTTTTTCTTTACTCATTTATTTCTTCTCATACTAATTAACTAACCACCCCTAAACTTATAAGAAGAAACTTAGAAGAGGAGAGATGTTGGATATAAAAGTTTAGAAGGTACTCCTCATAAAATCCAAATATAATAAATATGTTAAAATTTTGTTAATTAACCATTATTTTATAAGACAATTTAAATAAAATATAAGTGCTTACTATATCGTAAGTATCAATTAAATTAAGAAATTAATAAAGATTTTTTTAATCTTCAATCAATTCGCTCGTTTGTAATAATAATACATCATGTTATTTCTCCAATTAAATATATATATATATAATTGGCTTTTTAAAAAAAAAATTAAAGTAAAGACACATAAATCTCATAATAAGAATTTTCATTAGATCATAGACCCATCATTGTAATTGCATATGGTTGGGTCGGTCGTGTAATAATAATACATCATGTTATTTCTCCAATTAAATATATATATATATATATATATAATTGGATTTTATTTATTTTTTAAAATATTAAAGTAAAGACACATAAATCTCATAATAAGAATTTTCATTAGATCATGGACCCATCATTGTAATTGCATATAGTTGGGTCGGTCGTGCTAAGCCCAGGTCCAACCTCAGGATGGCGTGTGGGCTGATCGACCCATTCCCAAGATGATGAGCTAAGCCCGACAGGTATTCATTATATAAGTTCATTATCTCCTCATGACGCAGGTATGACCCTAGAACCCTAATACTCTCTATTCATAGCTACAAAAACTACTACAAAAGAACTGACTTAAGCATCGGAGGGGCGGGCCGACGATCAACCCCTGGTGTGCCTTTATCGTTTTTGCAGGTATTTCCTAGTTGAAGTTAATTGAGTTCATAGATCCAAACAACGGCGTCCAGCCTCAGCAAAATCAGACAGAACTAGTTGGCGTCCATCGTCAGGGCACCACGTCTAGAAGCACTCAGATAAGTCAGGCGGCAGCAACAAATCTGGATGTAGCCGCTGTCGCGGCACTTGCACTACAATGAATGGGCTTGCGATTAACTGTCGCCCTTCCACCGACGCATTATGATCTCCAGATCCGTCCTCCACCTATTACCCAAAACCCTAGCACAGATGAGCTACCCCCATTAAACCCAAATAACCAAACACAATCTTCCCATCCAAATGACCAACCACCACCCCAAAACTGAGATCAAGAAGAGCAGAGCGTAGCCCTAGAGGATAACGCCGGAAACAATTCACGCCCTCACATCCAACACCCCCTAAACACAAACCCTCCTACTCCACAACAAATCCCCCTTACCCAAAGACAAATAGAGGAAGCGGTCGATCTATTGATTCGCCAAATATTACAATCTCAGACGGAACAACAACGAACCCCGGCTTGGCAGATAGGTATGATAGCCGATCGTCATTCTGCTGAAGCTCTCGAAAAAATCGTGGATGATTGAATCCATATGGCCATGAATTCCCGTCCGAATCAGCCATCAACACAATACAGCTCTCCTTTCATTCAGGAGATCCTGGATAGCCTTCCAGCGATTAGTAGTAAGATACTAATGCCTGAAAAATATGCCGAAAAGACCGATCCCCTCGACTATCTTTAGTACTTTCAGTCGATGATGAACCTGCATTGCATCCCTGATGCCATTCAATGTAAGGCTTTCTGTATAGTCTTTCAAGAAGGAGCCCGGCGATGGTTCAACAGTTTACCCCCATGTTGCATCACTTATTTTGAGGATTTTAAGTTGCTATTCCTCAACCAGTTTGCTACAAGTAAATGGCCATAGAAAACTGCCTTAGAAGTGATGCAATTGACCCAAGGAAGGAATGAAAGTTTACGGGAGTTCATCACTCGGTTTAAAAATGAAGCTGTTGAAGTCCCTGACCTCACCTGCTCGTCCATGTTGGCTGCCCTTATGAGCAACACGAGGGATGAAGAGTTCAAAAATTCATTGGCCCTCGATCAGCCCAGATCTATTCAAGAGATAAGAAATTGGGCGGATAAATATATTCAACTCGAGGACGTATTGAAAAACACAAAACGCAGGGTGGATGACCATTCGCCAAACGGCAGAACAGATGGTTCACACAAACGAAAAAAGGATCAGTCTAGCTGGAGAAAGCCGACCGATCGAAAGGACCAACGACGAGAATCCTTCACCCCTCTCAACAGACGGTATGCAGAAGTACTGGCAACCATGAGAGCAGAAGGGGAATCCTTCCGAGAACCTAATAAGTTGAAAACTCCCCTAAAAAAAGAGATCTCGATTTATATTTTCGGTTCCATAGAGATGTAGGTTATGACACGAAGGACTGTTGGGACTTAAAGCGAGAAATCGAATCCCTTATTCAAAGGAAAAAGCTGGGTAGATTTTTGAAAGACGGTACAAATGACGAACGGGAGAATGAGGGTAGGAGCGGTCGGTCTGATAACTGGCGGAAGCCTTGGAAGCAAAAAGATGCGAACGATGGAGCGGGGAGAAATAGGAATTCAGACGACCGACGCGACACGAGAAGACAGTCCAGGGCAAGAGGCGACAGAAATGTCGGTCAGCAAGATGACCGATCAGTTAGAGTCATAAACATGATTTCTGGTGGGAGTGCAGTAGGAGGGTCCACTGTCAAAGGAAGAAAGAGGTATGTCAGGCAGGTCGCTGAAGACTTATCAGCAAAGAAAAAGAGGCAAAACGATGGGGTGATCTCGTTTGACGAATCTGACCTGGAAGATGTTAGCTGTCCTCATGATGACGCGTTAGTGGTCACCTTGAATATGGATGGTAGCTAGGTAACGCGGGTCATGATTGACACAGGTAGCTCGGTCGACCTGCTGTATTATGATGCATTTAAGCAAATGGAGATATCGGAGGAGTGACTATTTCCAATAGAGGGACCCATCAAAGGGGTAACAGGAGCATCAGCCTGCCCATTCACTCGAGTGTTCTTAAACGTAAAATTCGGACAAAGGCCACGTCAAATAGAGAGGAATGTTGAATTCCTGGTCATGAAATTTGGTGGAGCATATAACGCAATAATTGGAAGTGCCACCCAAAACACCCTCAGAGCAGTTGTTTCGACCTACTATCAAGCAATGAAGTTTCCAACACCTCATGGTGTCGGTATTGTCAGGGGTCAGCAAATGATCGCTAGGGAATGCTACATGGCATAAATGAGGACCCTTAATGGGGCGGTAGTTTTGACAAGTTCCCTTGATGTGAGAGTCGACGAAGAAACTGAAAGGATGAACCCTGCCGATGAAATGCAACAAATTATATTAGATGAAGAAGATCGATCCAAATTCACAAATCTAGGCATTGAACTTGAAAAAGGGCCGGCCAAAGAGATCACAGATTGCTTGATAGAGAACAGATCGGTCTTTGCCTGGGTACCGAACGACATGCCTGGAATTTTTTGAGCGGTAGCATCTCACTCTCTCAGTATCTGGAAAGACTACAAGCCAGTCAGACAGAAGAAGAGATGGTAAAGCAAAGAAAGGCAGGGGTGATCGAGAAAAAGATAAGAAAGTTGCTCGATGCTGGGTTCATTTGGGAAGTCAAGTACCCTGAGTGGTTGGAAAACGTGGTACTGGTGAAGAAGAAAAATAAAAAATGGAGAATGTGCATCGATTTCATCGACTTGAACAAAGCATGCCCAAAGGACAGCTTCCCCCTACCCAAAATCGATCAACTGGTAGACGCTACATCAGGGCATGAGCTCCTCAGTTTCTTAGATGCTTTCTCCGATTATCACCAGATACAAATGAGTATTGAAGACGAAGAAAAGACGGCTTTTATAACCGACCAGGGCACGTACTGCTACCAGGTACTTTCATTCGGTTTAAAAAAAGCAGGGGCTACTTATCAGCTACTCATTATGGAAGTTTTTAAGAAACAGATCAGTCGGATAGTGGAGGCTTATGTGGATGATATGGT
>JANJEY010000235.1:37919550-37940838 GCA_024703695.1 Erythroxylum cataractarum
TTATTTTCATTCGTTCTTTGGCATTTAAATAGAATCAATTATTCCATTCTCTGTGGATCGACCCCATTTACCACTGTACGCAATTTATTTTCGTTTGGTGTTTGGGATTTATTTTTGGTGGATTCGACACCCATCAAAGATGCATGTTTATGAAATCATGTTTTCAAGAATGGTTTTCAAGATATACATCAAGTGTATATCTATGTGTTATGTGGGTTTGTGGTAGTCCCTCAAGAATCGTTACGTGCACGTTGACCCAAGTTAAAGGCTTCTCCCACCTGCCCGCTAGTGGCGTGGAACTCCCTCAAGGACTCCCTCAAGAAATTACGACTACACAAGACCATTTCGATGGAATTATGTAGTGCGTCATGAATTTGGACTTACCCAAACCATTCTGATGTATTTATGTGCTCATGTTATGTTTGATCAAGTTTGATGCATTCACGATTTGCAACTTATGGATTTTGGCTGAAAGCCTAGAAAATATGCGTTTGATAAACTCAATGAAAGTTTTCTAAGCAGGTTGGAGAATCAAATACGCATAAATGGTAGTGAAGGAAATTTGTCGATTCCAAGCAGTTATCACAAAGATAAATTGAACGGGCGCACCAATCGAAGTTGGACGCGTGGCAAAACCTGAGCCGTGGAGAATTAAGGTTGTTAGATATCCGGAGCAGCGCAATAGCTGAAAAGACGCGCATAACCATAAAAACAACACGAAAGGACGCTCCCTTTCAAATTTTGAAAATTCATAAAAGGATACGTGCCGTAAATAATGATTAAACCCAGTGCTTTGACTAAACGTCGATGTTCGATCGATCGAGCCTATCACGAGTTATCAAGTAGACGAGCCGCACGAACCCTATATACTCCATCGATCCTTCTCCCTGATCGAACTCGAGGAGTAGGGGGCTTATGGTTGGGTCGGTCGTGCTAGGCCCAGGTCCAACCTCAGGATGACGTGTGGGTTGATCGACCCATTCCCAAGATGATGAGCTAAGCCCGACAAGTATTCACTATATAAGTTCATTATCTCCTCATAACGCAAGTATGACCCTAGAACCCTAATACTCTCTATTCATAGCCATAGAAACTACTACAAAAGAACTGACTTAAGCATCGGAGGGGCGGGTCAGCGATCAACCCCCGATGTGCTTTTATCGTTTTTGCAGGTATTTCCTAGTTGAAGTTAATTAAGTTCATGGATCCAAATAACGGCGCCCAGTCTCAGCAAAATTAGACAGAACCAGCATACATTATTTTTTGGAAATAGGGTAAATTGAAAATATTTAAAAGAATATATGAATGATAAAATAACTTAGCCCAAGTTCTTTTATATGGCAAAGCACTATCCATATCAATCAAAATACTTTGCAAGCTCGAATAAAAATCAAGAGTACTTCTTAAGAGAAAATATCAATGTTTTGAAACCCGAACCGGTCATCGAATCGGAGGCCTTACTGGTTACCGGTTTGACCAGTTCAACCACCGATCGAACCAGTGTGACGTCATAATTACGCAATAATTATATTTAATTATATATAATATTAATAATATTTAAAAAATACAAAAATATACCAAAAATAAAAAACAAAAAATAAAAATTTTATTGAATCAGTGGTCGGATCAGTCAATTGACCGGTTTTGACCGGTTCTCAGTGGTCCAATTGAGAATTGGTTTTAAAGGGTGAACCGAACCGGATAGCCGACCGGTCACCGATCGAACCAGTCGGACCTGCCAGTCCGGTCCGGTTTTCAAAACAGAGGAAAATATATATTAATTTACAGTTTTTTATTTAATACTTGCACTTCATTGTACCCATGATATGAGTCTTTTTATTTCATTTTTATTTTTACTTGTTAGTGCATATAATTTCTAGTCATCTCATGTATATTAAATGATACTTCTCTGTAAAAAAGCAATATTACCCATTACTAACAATAAATACTTTCATTTTATAAATTCCTCTATCTTAACAAAAGTCTATTACAAAACATAAAATTATATTCAATATTTTCATCATATTTTTTAGAAGAAGAAACAAATTGTCATACTCAATAAACCTTACCACTAGTGGAGGATGTAAAGTTCGTCGAATCTTTTATGATAATTGAATATTAATGCAGTGGAGGATGTGGAGGTCGCAAGAAGTATTAATCCAAGAAAATTTAAGCTTTTAGGAGAAGGGCACCATTGATGTCCTTGTAAAAGCGAATTAATAATATTGTGTCAAAGTATCAATTTCATATTTAGATCTCGTTATGTGAAGAAACTAAATCTATCTATTTATAGTAATTTTCCTAATTCCATAGTATTGGTTAGAGCTAGGGATGAGCCATAGGATATGATGCACCAATTTGTGGATAACATTCCTTCTTCGGCTTTTAATAATTTCTAAGTTACTCACTAAACAGGAAACTTTACCATAACATCGACTCCAATATTAGTTCCCAGTAAATCAAAGAACCTGATGCTATGCATTACTCCAACAACATACGAAATCATATCAAGAATAATTTCATCTCTGTTGTATTTTTAGTCTTACAATATAGATCATTATACATATGCTAATTTTGAGTTCAATTCTTAATGACACTACTACAAATGGCTTCTAGTTGATATATAGATGTGGCAATGGTTCACTTGTAGACTTCACATTGTCTGAATAAGGAGGTAGGAACTCATGACTCATTTCCCTCCATATCTCAGTCCGATGTGTACAATTTTTAATAATCATTAAGTAGGCACACTTATAGTTGAAGCGTTTTAGATGGTAGCTACCGTACTTATCTCAACTTTGTTTAAGCTTTATAAAACCGAAAACAAATTAAGCCAGATTCCTACTTTAATGCTTTATGTGTTGATAACAAACTTAACCTTATATTAAATTTTATATGAAACAATATAATCATCATCTAATTCGGTATGTAATATATAACTTCTCGCATATTATAAATTATCTTTCAAAAGATAGTTTAGGTTATTAAAATACAAATTTTCATCCTTGTTAGAGTAAGAGTCAAATAATTAGTGCAAATTGACTTCAAATACCAACTAATAAACAATATTATATTAAGAAATAATACAGAATTAAGGAATGTTGCATAATTACATGGAATTAGATTGTCAACCTACTCAAATATGCAATAAAACTAAAAAATAAAATCACAAGTTTTCAACATTTAAAATGAAATAACAATTCAAAACACTTTGCAAAGCCAATTTGAGAGAGAATAACGGGAAGACAAAAAGAAGTCAAAAACAAAGAGAATGAGCTTATTGTTTTTTCAAACTTTTAATTATGAATGCTAAATTTGAATAAATTTAAAATAAATACAAGAGAAAAACACCAAAAAAAAAACCAAGTTTTTGACGGAGTTCAAAGACTTTTGGGTTAAGACTTAAAGAAGAAACAACGGAGAAGAAGAAGTATATTAGCGCTCTGACGCTCCCAACTAGTCAATTTGCATATTAACCGATTAGTTTAGAGATTTAGAGGTTATTATAATAAACTAGACTAACTAAATATTTGATTTCTAATTAACTCAATTGAACCATGTACTTTGATCTAGTTCAACTGTATATTCATTGGTAATTATTATGTTGTTCGATCAATTAGTATTAATAATAACAATAGAAACCAACTAGGTAGTTAACAAAAAGTAATTATTAAAAGCCATTTCTTTCCATACAAGTCTTTCACTATTGAAAAAGTCTAAAGGAAAACTTTGTAATTTATCATTCCAATAAATAAATGAGTAATTTACCAATTATTATGCTTGCTTGAGAAGCTTGAAACCAATTACTCTTGTCTAAGCTTCGATTTGTCCCACTCATTTCATTTTAGTTTGTTATTCATCTTCTTCTTCTTACATTACCAACTCCTAAATATACCTCTGAAACAAAGAAACACAATTTTGAAATCACTTCAACCTATTGCATTTTGGACATCTAGACAAGAAGGTAGTAATTGTGTCAACTTACCAACCAACAACTCACCCATAGGCATGGTATATAAACATTAGTGCTCCCATCTTCCTCTCTTTCTATGAAGTTTTTATATTAATAAATTTCCTTTTTATGGATTTGTTTAGATATCCATTATACATGGTCTCCATAGTCTTCATTATGTTGAAATTGCCTTATATTTCAAGAATTGCAGCAAGATACAATCACATGTTATTATTTTATATGTTTTTCATAGTACTAGGTAAAAATCATTACCTTTGTGTCTAGTATAATATGGATTTATTTACATATATGTTAGTTTTCTTGGTATTTTAAGTCTAGTTATGGTATTCTATTTCGTATGATTGACGTGTTTATATTTTCAGAACTACAAAAGAGGAAAAAACTATTATTATATCACCATATTCTTCATAAAAAAAGTGAAGAATGACTTGAAGGGAAAAAAGGTAACCAATAAGCATGTTAAAATTAACGAGGGTGATGTAATGCTATCTTGATTTGAAACGTCAAATTATAGGTTGGAGATGATGATATCACATATAAGACAAGTTGTTGAAGTGGTAGAGTAAAGAACAATGTATGAAATTTAATCCAAATTACTAAAATTTGGTCATAAAGTATGAATGTATTTTAATTATGACTATAATATATGAGTGTATATAGACTATTCAAATATAATGTTACTCAAAGAAGGAATAAAAATTGTTGTAGACGTAGAGCCTAACTCTGTAGTAGTTGAAGTGAGTCATCGATATGAGATTCAAAACTTAGTGAGATGGAGGTGTTTAAGATAAAAAGGCACCTCTACTACTTATTTTGCCTTTGCTTTTATTCTAACAATTTATTATTGAAAGTTAGGGAGCATCAATGAGATGAGGTATTGGGACTTTAAAATGAGTATGAATTCAATGATCACGAAATAGTAATTAAGTGCATACTTGAGAAAGTTAGGGGTGCATGAATGAAGGAATATTTTTTACATAACTTTTTATATATGTTGGATATGTTTTATGCCTAAATGTATATTATGATTTAGATGCTGAATATTGTAACTTATGTCGACGATTATTAACAGCATAGTTAGGGACATTTTTATCTTGAACCATCTTTGTGTTTATGATCCCAAATTCGACCAAGCTAGAGGTCAAGATGTTGCACATTGTATGGGTGGATGTGTAGTTGTATTGATGATGAGTTATGCATCTTGCAAAGTGGAATTATCAGTAAATATTAGACTTATACAAAATATGTAATTTATAAAACCCAACCTTAATGTTCATTTTATTTGTATATTTTTTAAACTAAATAGGTCATGTTTAAACCATATCCTTAAGTGGAGGAAGATAAAAAAATTTTAACTTGGGATAACATCATCATTTATAAGGAATTGGATGTTAATGGGTTATTAAAGCAAAAGTATGTGAAACTAAAATTATTATTGTTATTGGAAATTTATTATAACATTTTGAAATAATTTTTTGCAAGAGTTTAATTTATTAATGTCTTATCTTAGATACAGAGGATTGACTAAAATGAAGATCACCCTAAGAAGTGTTTTAGTGGGTGGGAGGCAGTAAGGAAAATGACAAAGGTTTTATGGAGGAGAATGAGGCAATGTATTTATTTACTAATCTGTTGGGAATCTATTTGCACATAAATTTTGGTATATGCATGAATAGTTGAAATTTTAGTTAAATGGTAAGAAAAAGAAGAAGTCCCAAGGCATCAAGAGGCATTAATGACAGAGAATATAATTAATCAGCGATTTTAGAGTCATGAGGAGATGCTAATGATGGACCTAAAGAAAAGGAAGGTGTCCTTAATCATAAAGAGACACTAATGACTGGGGAGGATAAGGTTAAGACTATCCTGAGGCAAGTGGAGATGATAATAAAGGAGAAGAGCAAGAAGATGAGGTTCAAGGGAGTGGTGTATCTTAAAGAAAGCTTCAATATTTTTGGATTATTATTTATAATAATTTTTGACATTCTAGATGAAATAAAGGAATCAAGGAAGAGTTGGGTTTATAGGAAGATGATAATGATAGACATTGAAGATGACAATCAAAAAGAAGTAGAAGAGAGAAAAATAAAGAATCAAATAAGGAGGGAAGATTACATCATATAAAGCTTAACTAAACAATTGTGTTTAGGAAAACAAATTTGAAAACACAAAAATTTAACTTTAAGTAATGAGGGTAAACATTATGATGCATCTAGAGGCATGCATTGGTGATGTAACATGACCAAAGTTGCAGAAGTTTTAAAGAAATATATGTCTAATAATATACTCACAACTTCTAAATTTATATATGTAATATTTTTTTGGAGAAAATCTGTATTGAATAAGAGGTAACTATGTTAATTTTTGATGCTAATATTTATGCTAGTATAATTATCTTTAGTATTTCTTAAGATGTACAAACTTATATATTATATTACTTGGAACTGTTCTTGGAGGTTTTTTGACAATGATATCATTTGAAAAGTTAGATTTGGGCTAACATTAACAACACCTTTCATATTTTAAGTATAGAAATTGCATAACTGATATAGTGGGACGATTTTGCAAATTAATTAAAGAAAGTAATTTCTAAATTCTTTATAGTATTTTGATTCTTATATATAGATATTAAGTACATGTAATAGCTTGTTAATAGGTTTTATCAAATTGTTACTTAACAGTGTGCTTTGTGGAGTTCATCTCAGAAGTTAAATAATAGACTTAACATTTCAAGTGAATAATCTTTGCATCTTTGGTTACGAAAAAAAAAGGATAATAAATGTTAAGGTGGATGATAAGTGTAAATTGCATTATATTTTAGGGCATAGTTTAATATATGTTTAGCTGTTAATTCAATCATTTAGTATGTGTTTATGTTAAAATTGTGTTAGTTTGTCAATTATTTATGTTTTAATTGTTTTATGAGTTAGTACAAGTTTTTGAGCTTAAATATTATGTTTTTAAGTACCTTTATGTGTTTGCTAGTGTTTCAAGGTCAATATCGAAGAACGGAGGAGTTTTGAAGACATTCAAGATGAAACAAAGGTTCATAATCGTATTATGCCAGGCCACGATCGTGACAAAGGCACCAAATTTGACCCACAATCATAGCCTACATGCCATGATCATGACAAAAGCCCAAGCAATGGCCCACGATCATGGCTTACATGCAACAATCGTGATAGAAAGCTCGAATGTGAGCCACAATTGTGGCCTGTTTTGGGCAGACACATAAACACTCACGAACGTCAAATTTTAAGGGATTTTTTGGATCTTTTGGACCCTGAAAAAGAACCCTAGGGTTATCCAAAACACAAGAGGATACAAAAAACCCCGGAGAGAGATCATCAAGAGATAGAGGAAAAGAAGAAGGAAGAGAGAAAAGGAGAAGAAGCTGACTCGAAGTGCTTCCCAAATCAGGAGGTTTTCTAACATCGTTGTCCCCTGTCATTCATTTTAGATTGTATTTCCTATTCTTTTTATTTTTATTATTGTATAGAATTGGATTGAATAGTTGATGATAGGATCTAGAATGTGGAGGATGTTCTAAACTCACCTTCAGAATTTTATTCTTGAATTACTGAGAATCTGATTGTTTATTTGTTTATTGGATATTGTTGTGGTTTGATTATGCTATTGCATAATTTGATAATAAACTAAAAGGGTGAATCGAATGAAAAATGATTAAATTAGACTAACGAGAGTTAGGTGATTTAATAGAAACTAGAATTAAATCAGATCAATAAGTTGTAAGAAGAAAGATATTGTATAAGTTTTTGATAGTTTATTAGAGAACTTCAAAACTAATTAGGGTTTTGGATAGGTTGTAAATTGAGAGATTGCAACCTCCATAGTCTTATTAGGGTTTATGATTTAGTGTTAATGATTATAACTCAAGAGAGAGTAACTAACCCTAGGATAGTCTAGAACTAACAATCCAATAATTCATAATCAGTTAGGTTAGCATTAAGGATAGGTAAAATTCACTTTCTTTCAATTGTTAATTTCCTTCGGTTGATTCTTGGGTGCTTTGCAAATTACTTAATAATTAGTATTTTCTTGTTTGATTCTTAATTTAATTGATTGAATTAAATTTTCGTATTAGTTTTGTTGCATCTTGATTTTTTGTTATTTATTTCTGGCCTTATATTTTAGGATTAGATTAGTTCCCTCCTCGTGGGATTGACATCTTTGGTACTATACTAATGAACCGTACACTTACGGATTATCAATGGTTAATAATTAAAAATTATACACAACCAAACCTCATTCAAATTTTTGGCGTCGTTACCGCGGAAGCGATTAGTTTAGTTCTTTAGTCTAAAGCATTTTAGTTAGTTTTTAGTTTCCATTCTTTTTTTCTATTTCTGAATTTGTGCTCTTGCATGAACACAAGAGTTATAAAAAATTCGAGTCTTGCAGCTAAAACTATAGAGTTAGTTATTACTTAATTAGAATGATCAATTAGGAAAGCTTGGCGTAAAGAAGAAGAAGAAATCGGGAAAGCAACAATGACCAAGGAATTTCAACAAGATTTGAATCACAAAGCAAACCAAGGACATCAACAAAGATCCCTTATGGATTTTATGAGACCATGGTTCAATACGACTAACTACGGAGTAGCTAGGCCACCCGTATAAGCAACCTCCTTTGAAATTAAACCGGCCCTCTTAAATATGCTTCAACATAATGTGCAATTCTATGGACTAACAAATGAAGATCCCAATACACATATAGTAAATTTCCTTGAAATCTATGACACCTTTTGGTACCATCAGATTTTGGAGGATGCAGTATCTTTCCCCTTTTATTCTAACAGATAGAGCAAAGGCTTGGTACCACTCCATCAACCTAGCCAATGTCACCACTTAAGATCAAATAATTTGTGCCTTTTTAGACAAGTTTTTTTCCCCTTACTAAGACTATGAAGATTATCAAAAACATTACCAACTTCCAGCAAACTGATGAGGAATTTATCTATGAAATGTACGAACGATACAAGGACTTGCAATGAAAATGCCAACACCTTAACTTACCTAAGGAGTTATTGTTGCAAACATTCTATAATGGAGTAACCCCATATACGAGAGGCACCATTGATGTAGCTTTAGGAGGATCACTAATGAGAAAGATGGTAGATGAAGCAGAAGAGCTAATAAAGGAGATGGCGAGTAATAGTTGCCTATGGATGAACGAGCGAAGTAGACAACCCACTACCTTATGAGAACAAAAAGGAGTTGTAACTATTAATCAAACGACAGAGATGTAGGAGAAAATTAACAACTTAACTCAATAGCTCAACAATATAAAAACTTCATCCTCAGCTTCAGTAAAAACTATGCAACTAAAGTATGAACTCTATGGACAGCTGGACCATGATACGATGGATTGCTTCTTGATGAAGGATAATGATCTGGAGCAAGTTAGTTATATGGGAACTCAATATGGACAAGGAGGGGGAAAGCAATCCCCACTCCAACATATATAACCCTAGGTTAAAAAATCACCCTAACTTCTCTTAAACAAGTAATACTGGAGGACAATTTAGACCCCAATTCCAATAAGATAAACTAAGCTTAATGGAATCCAAGTTAGATAGGATTTTAGATAAAATTGGAGGCATGAAGGATGCGCATAAGAGAATTAAAACAAGTTCGAGCAAGTCACTAAGAACCACGCCTCTTCAATACACAATCTGGAGGTCTAAATAGGTTAACTAGTAGAGGCAATTTCAACTCGAAATGTAAGAACCCTCCTAAGAAATACATAATCTAACCCAAAGGAATGAATCATGGCCATTAATCATACCCAAAAAAAGAAATTCAAACATACTAAAGACGATGGAGACAATGGAGAAGGCAAGAAAATATGGAATTCTTTCCAAGTGAGCTCATAATTAAACCAATCGAGAAACCTCAACCTCAATTTTTATACCCTGTTTTAGTTCAACAGAAGTCAAATTCAAGTAAGGTAATGTGGAATTCTAAAGAGGCTGAATTAAACAATGTTAAGGACATTAAAAAAACAATTACAAACAAGGCTCACATTAAGGGAATCAATCAAGAAGAAGATTAAGGAGCTTTTAGCAGAAGAAAACCCTAATATAACACAGAAGAAAGATGACCCAGGGAATTTTACATTCCTTGCAGTATCAATAGAGTTAAAATAGACAAGGCATTCACAAATTCGGGAGCAAGTATTAATATGATGCCCTATACCTTTAGTCAAAAATTAGGGTTAGAAGAGTTAGAACCCACTACGATGTTAGTGAAGACGGTGGATAGAACAATTCATCGATCGAAGGGTATTATTAAGGATTTGTAAGTATAGATTGATATATTTACCTTCCCCACAGACTTCTTTGTAATGGATATTGAAGATGATGTGGGAACCCCTATGGTCTTTAGATGATCATTCTTAGCTACTACTCGCTCAGTAGTTAATATTAATGGTGGTGAACTAACTCTGAGGGTTGGAAAGCATCAAATAACCTTCACTATGTCGAAGAATGACAATAGTTCTCCTGTGCTTCTAGCTAACATCAAAGAAACCAAACCTCGAGGACAAAGTAAAGAAATTGAGAATCCTAGGAATGCATTTTTAAAAAACGATAATGGAGGAGAAGGCAAAGGAAAGTGAAACAGAAGGAAGGTGGAACCTAGGGTATGGTAGTTCATATGCAAATTGTAAGATCAATGACTGCATTACTATTGCATAATTCATTTGAACCACCTTTAGCACAAGAAGAGCGTCAAGATACTGACATTAAAATAAGCGTTGTATAGGAGGCAACCCATGAATTGTTAATTCCATGTTATTTCCTTTGATGTTTAGATAGTTTAAATTCCATAGTTAGGTTATTTCATTCCCAAAAAAGGTCGAGAAGGCATAGGACTTCAACATAAGTTAGATGATCAAGGAAGTAAGTAAAAAAAAGAGGTGAAAGAGCTATAAAAGAGTTATGAAGGGACCTCAGGAATGTGTAGAATGACAAAAGAAGAAGAAAAATTAGAAAATTGGTAGAATTAATGCAGGCCACGATTGTAGTTGGGGTAAAACTGTCGATGTGATTTTTAGCTAAAATTTTACCATTTTACCCTTCCTTCATCTATTTATTCATTTCATACTTCATTTGTTCACTCACTTTCATTTTAACTTTATCTCTCTAAGTTTAAAAGTGCCAAATGCTCTCACTTATCTCTAACCAACTTCTAAATTTCCATTTTATTCCAACTTCCATCTACTTGTAGTCCATTATGTCACACATTAAGTAGTTAGTAAAACGCAGTCAATCATCGGGAAGAAATCAAGTCTTGAGTTGAGGGCGAAGGAATAAGCGGTAAATTTCAGAACACCCTTCCCAATCTACACAAAGGAGGAAGGTATTCGATTTCAATTCCTTAATGTTAAACAGATAGTAGTCCCAAAATAATTTGATTTTGATAGGTTTAATAGGCTAGAATTACGAGATAGGTTCGAGAATCTAGTAGAAAGAATTCAGTGGAGTAAGTTTATACACTTCTAATATCCTGTCTACCAGGAGCTCGCTCTCGAGTTCTTCACTTCCCTTCATTTCGAACTTAGTAACCCCAAGGAAATATGGTTTAGGTTGTAGGGACAAACTTAGGAGCTGAACATTGAAATCATGTGTGATATTTGTGAGTTTCCCGAATCTTCCATTATCGATCAACACAATGATTTTCGTGCTTCTCGTTATTGGAATGAGCTCACTGGGTTGGAGCGGTTCGATGCTAAGAATGTCCACAATAATATTATACAAACCCATGAGCACTTATTGTTACATAAATTTATGTGTCAAATGTCAGAAACCAACAAGTGCTCAATGAAGGAACTTTTTTATTGTGGTGTATGGATCACAATATCTCAGTTTGCACCTCCACACATGTACTGAATGCTATTGTTATGACTCTATATAAGAGGAGTAATAATTTTGGTATGGGGTACTTGGTTTTCGCTATTGCTGAGTAACATGGTGTGGATTGTAGTGGTCTAATTGTCTACCTCTTTGATTTTCTAAATCATCATCACTTGTGGTGTGCTAAAATCCTAAAGCCCTATAACATGGAACTCTAGGGAATTAGCCAAAAGATTTATATGAAGAATAAGTCCAGTCAGGCGAGTTCTAACACAACACTACCTCAGTAGGCGGAAGAGGACTCAACTAGTGAGGAGTCTGAAGAGGAAGAAGAGACAGAAGAACCTAGTTAGAAGAAAGTGCTTAATACAATCTCCGCCAACACCAAATAAATTGTTGACACATTTGTGGAGAACTCTAGAAGGATGAAGGAGATGACCCGCACACAATGACATCAGAGCTGGGATATACATCGTATTCATCGATATTTCGAGGCTTAAGGTGTTCCCTTCCTGAATTATTGTAAGGAGTTTTTTAGCCCTTTTCTTTTAAATTTAGTTTTTATTTTATGTTACTTCTTTCCATGTGTGTTGGGTTACATACTATGAATTGTGTGAATGTGTCGATGGCTAAGATGGAATGAAGTTGATTTAATTTTAAGCATAATCTATTAAGTTGCAAAAAGTCTTTAGCTCGCTAAATTAGTGATCTAGGTTCTTTGGCTAATATGCAAGTTATTTATAATTTAGTGTCAGATTACCACCCTATAAGTTGTCACATTCATTCATAATTTTAGGTCTTTCGACTAAAGTAGGTTTGCTGGTATTTTTCATGAAAAAGAGTGGCTAAAGCAACAAGGTTAGCGTTAAATAATAAAAAATGTTTGTAAATTCTAAATAAATATCTATTTCACTGGCCTTTGGGTTATGAATAGAGCTACTAGCTAGTTTAGAATGTGATTTAGCCGAGTAACTAGATTGGCATGCATCACAAATGTGTGCCTTCGCATCAAAAGGCTATAATGATATTCTAACTAAGAAACTTAATAAAAACATGACTTAATCGAGTAACTGGATCGACATTCATCACCAATGTTTGCCTTTATGTAAAAAGACTAGATCTAAGTCCATAAAAAGTAATAAAAATGTTTCTAATAAAACCTACCGAAATTGTAAATAGCTTAACTTTTCATGAAAATGTACTTAGGAGTAGTTACAGAGTTTGAATGACCAAATAATTATGAATGTGTGTGTACAATTGAAAAGGGTGAGTAACTTGACATTGGGGTCTTGATTAATATGCATATTCAGTCCAAAGCTCCTAGACACAGATTTTGAATGCTAATGATTTGGAATAACTTCAATGATTGTGTTTAGAATAAAATTTGTTTTATGAAATTGAAGCCATTGTCTCATTATTGCATTGTATGCTTTGTGATTTTTTGTTATTTGTTGTCTTTTTCACTTGAGGACAAGCAAACGTTTGAATGTGGGGGTGTTGATAAGTGTAAATTGCATCATATTTTAGGGCATAGTTTGATATGTATTTAGTCGTTAACTCAATCATTTAATATATGTTTAGGTTATAATTATGTTAGTTTGTTAATTATTTATGTTTAAAGTGTTTTATGGGTTAGTACAAGTCTTTGAGCTTAAATATTATATTTTTTAGGTACCTTGATGTGTTTGCTAGTGTTTTAGGGTCAACGTTAAAGAATGGAGGAGTTTCAGAGACATTCGGGCCGAAACAATGACCTACGATTATGGCATGTCAGGTTACGATCATGACAAAAGCACCAGATTTGGCCCACAATCGTGGCCTACATGCCACAATCATGAAAAAGCCCAAGGAATCGCCCACGATCGTGGCATGGAAGAACAAAGGAGTTTAAGAGACATTCATGCCGAAACAACAACCCACGATTATGATATGTTAGGCCACGATCGTGACAGAAGCACCAGATTTGGCCCATGATCGTGACCTACATGCCATAATCATAACAAAAGCCCAAAGAATGGCCCATAATTGTGGCTAGCATGTCACGATCGTGACAAAAAGCTTAGACGTGAGCTGTGATTGTCGCCTATAGGGCCACGATCATAGCCTATGTTGGGCAGATACGTAGACACTTACAAATGTTAAGTTTTGAGGGATGTTTTGGACCTTTCGGATCTAAAAAACCCTAAGGTTACCCAAAATATAAGAGGATATGAAAAGAACAAAAAAAGGCAAAAAATGAGCTTTTGCATCAGCCACCTAGAGAAACCCTAGGGAGAGATCATCGAGAGATTGAGGAAGAGAAGAAGGAAGAGAGAAGAAGAGAAGAAGTTGACTCGAAGTACTTCCCGAATCAAGAGGTTTCCTAATGTCGCTGCCTCCCATCATCCATTTTAGATTGTATTTCCTATTCTTTTCATTTTTATTATTATATAGAATTGGATTGAATAGTTGATGATAGGATTTAAAATGTTGAGGATGTTCTAAACTCACCTTCATAATTTTATTCTTGAATTAATGAGAATCTGATCGTTTTTGTGTTTATTGGATATTGTTATGGTTTGATTCTACTATTGCATAATTCAATAATAAAATGAGAGGGTGAATTAAATAAAAAACGATTAAATTAGACTAATAAGAGTTAGGTGATTTAATATAAATTAGAATTAAATCAGATCGATAATTTGTGCAAAGAGAGATCTTATATAATTTTTCGATAGTTTGTTAGAGAACTTCAAGACTAATTAGGATTTTGCATAGGTTGTGAATTGAGAGATTGCGACCTCCATAATCTGATTATGGTTCATAATTTAGGGTTAACAGTTATAACTCAAGAGAGAGTAATCAATCCTAGGATAGTCTAGAGCTAACAATCCAATAATTCATAATCAGTTAGGTTAGCATTAAGGATAGGTAAAATTTCCTTTCTCTCAATTGATCATTTCCTTCGATTGATTCTTGGGTATGTTACAAATTGTTTAATAATTAGTTTTTTTGTGTTTGATTCTTAATTTGATTGAATGAATTAAATTCTCGTATTAGTTTCGTTACGTCTTAAACTTCTGTTATTTGTTTCTGACCTTATATTTTAGGATTAGATTGGTTCCCTCGTTATGAGATCAACACCTTTGGTACTATGCTAACGAACCACGCACTTATAGATTATTGAGGATTAATAATTAAAACTTACACATAACCAAACCTCAATCAGTGGAATTGAATTTTTTTCTTGAAATATTAGTAGGCAGACCTAAACAAAATGTTAGAGGAAACCTAGACAAATCTATGTCCTATTAATTTTTGGCATATTTGTCTAAATATATAATAAACATAGGCAATAATTTGGATATTAGCTGTGATGTGTGTATGGATACATAGGTATGTGTATTTTCTTTGATGTGAATTTCCTCAAAATAATGTATTTTTGAAATAATGGCTTGGATAATAATTTGGAGTTTAATATTTTTCTATTTGTAGTTTCTTATCATCGTACTTAAGCACAATCATTGGTAGTGATGTTACACTTCATTAATAGCAGAGGAGGTTAGGATATTCAACTAAAATCATGTAGATGATTATGTTACACAAAACCTTAGTGGAGCATTAGTGGGTTAGAACTTAATGTTTATATTTTTGTGATAAGATAATCTCTAATTTAATTTTCTTTTAGTAAACAGAAAATTTTGTATTTATATCATATGTTTATTGGCAAGTTATGGTGTCACTTAGTTTATCAATATTATAATTTCCTCGTTCATATTTCCTATATCTTATATAGGAGAACTCACAAGATATGATAACAAATAAGAATAACATTTTGGAAATGTCATTTTCAATGTAATATTGGTTTTTTATTTACATATTGTTATTGAGATCACTTATAATGATTGAATAACATTTTAACTAATTTGACTGTCGTTATAAAATGCAATGACCATGGAATTTACTTAGGCTATATCTTATAACTTTGTTATAGGGATTAAACACATAGATCATAAATTATAGTAGGTTTATGTGTTTATGTTATGAATATATTTAACATTCAATATATTGTTGCTAATGCACATGACTTGCAATGGAAGCAGTTGAAGAATATTCAAAAGCACGTTTATAATTAAATGACTACAACTTCATGCACTACCAACACCTTCCTCTTGTAACTAAATTATGAATAGAAACACGCAAGTAAAAAACTATTCCATGATTATTTGTAATTTAAGCATTATAATGATTATTATTGTTTAATAGATAATGTATGGATTATTTTAGATATTTTAAGCCTTTTTAAATTTGAATTTACATATGTATTTATAAGGTTGTTGCATGAATTTAGATGAATGTTCTAATTTGCAGTGATCTATTATATGATGTTCATTTTAGATAAATGAAAAAAGGATCATAGTTAGGATAGTCATTAATGCTACAAACAGTCTCTATTATTACAAGAATTTTACTACCTTGAAAAAGAAAAACCACTACTCTTATGAAAAATATCGATACTATATGTTAAAAAAAGCTCTATTCATATAAAAATTCCTTAACTCAATATAAACAAACTTCACTAGTTTATATCACAAATACTATAACATTATATAAAAAATCACATTAATTAAAAACCGATAATTTTTAAAAATACCAATATTATGTAGAAATATAACATCACTTATTTAAAAAAAATTCATCAGTGCTTTAAGTAACACCACTGCATTTTGTAAATACCATAATCTTGTACAAAAAATACTACCATCTCAAATAAGAAACACCATCATTTTAATAAAATAATACCAATAATATTTACACAAATTACCACCACTTAGACTAAAAGTATACCTTAATTCAATACTTAAATACCACAACTTTAAACAACAAATATCACAACTTTGATGAAAAATACTAGTATTATTTGGGCAAAAATTTATCACTTATATTAAAAAAAATTATACCACCACACTGTGTAAAAGTAACATCACTTTGTTTTCTAAATATCACATGATATGATAAAAAATATCGTCACCTTATCTAAAAAGCATCGATACTCTTAACAAAATATTATTACTACTCCATATAAAATATAGGACAACTTGTACATTATCCAAACATAGAAAACTTTTAATGTATTGTTTAAAAAGATATATGGGGTTTAACATAGTCATTAATCAAACTATGGTTATGTGTTATATATTATTAGCTGAAAAGGAAATGGTTTAATATGTGGTAATGTCCTAACCAAGTTTTAAAAAGGTTTTCTCATTGAATACGACTTAATACACACATATATATCATGTTGTCTTCATGAAAGGAATTCTTAAAGGATACATATCTATATATGCCCATGTGTCAAATTGTGTTCAAAAAAGTGTTTTCATAAGGACACGATTAACTACATGTTCATCTTCTAAATTGAATTTTATAGGTATCTATTTTTATCATAATTTTAGTTTTCATAAAAAAATATATCCAAACAATGTACTTTTCCTTTCTATCTTAGTTTTTATGTCTTTACTTTTCACTTATCTATTATAGTGAAATAATGAATTAGTCAACAACTTCCATATTTATCTCTATAGATATAATTCCCATAATTAAAGTATTACCTTTTGAATAGTTTATTTCTTTACCAATATTAGATTTACTACAAGTGTATGGCATAGTTGTAGCTGACGTAGGTAAGTAAAGGTCAATCTCACAAAGACAATGATTACTAGTAATTACGTTTCTCCTATTATCTAATCTAAAGATTGATTTTGGATTTTAATAAATAAAATTAAAACTTGTATAATTAAAATAAAGTAAGCAGCAATATTGAATAAAGAAATGAAAGAAATCACTTAGAAAACAATCAAATTTTGGAATTACTATCTGGGTTATGAATCTCCCTAAAATCCTTAAATAATGGACCTTTTATTATGCAATTGTTTTACTAACTATTAGACCATGGAAATTCATATCATATGTTAATAACTCACTTAAGAGTAATAACAACTAATCTTGGAATTATCTACCGATATTATTCAGGTTAAAGGTACTAAGATTGATTTCCTTATTTATAAATTTCAATATTAGGTTTGACCGTAATCTAGAGGATTTATGTTGAACTATCTCTAGGTTGGTAATCAACTCCTTTCAGTTACGTTAGATCTATTCATACATAGGATTTCTTAATCTTTATGTTATGAAATCAGATTATGAATTAATATTCCAGATCTATTAAAACACATATTAAACACATAATTGAATCATAATATATCAATGAAAAAATTACATTAGATAAAAGAATCAAAACATGTTATATCTTAAGTAGGGTTCATCACGCGTAGACACTAAAGATGTTTAGTTACATATGATAGAAAATGAAATCAAACATAAACAAAAAGAAAAATAAATAGGAAATGAAGAGTTTATAATTCTAATTATCTCTTTTTTTTCTATAGAATGTTTTTGCAAGGTAAAGGTTTGATGATGTATTCTATTGGATTTATAGATGATCTCTTCATGTTTTTCACGTCATTGGATCAATATCATCCCTTTTGGATGTTCTCCCCATCTATAATTGTCTACAAAAATATTTTCTCCTTATTTGCCTCCATTCTTGTCCTTATATAGTGAAATTTAGGGTTTCTAAGATATACACAGTCTTATACATGGTTGTGTATCAAACCGTATATCCCTTAAAACACTTAAAATCATGACTTTACATGTTTTGAAAAACTTACATGGCCTTTACATGTTTTGAAAGACTTATATGGCCACATACAAGACCATGTATCTCTTAATTGCTTCAAATCTTCCCTTTATACCATGATTTCACCGGAATCCCTATCCTTTTAGTCCATGAAGGTAATTATCACCTATGAATGCACTTTAAACAATTTAAGTACCAAATATACAATAAAAGCGTAAACTATCAAGTGAAAATACATCGAATATGAGGTATAAATATGGCCAATTATGCTTCTATCAAACATCCTCACATTTAAGCTTGAGGTACCCTACATATTACCCTCATTCTGGGTCTATAATTAGTGACTTGCTTCCACCCTTTTCTCTAAAGTTTATTTAGTAGCTTGTAAGTAAGCCACTTGTTGCAAGATAATAATAAGAGCATAATTTATCAAGTTAATAAATCCTAATGATTGTATTAATTCTTTTATTAATGACAAACTATTAATAAAATAAAGGATAATAAAACTCCTTAAGTCTTTTGTTGATGTAATCAATTTGTTATGGAGGAAGTGGGAATCCTTCGTACTTAAGGTGACTACCAATGCCTTATCAGTATTTTACTTACTTGGTTCCTCCACCAATTCTTCCTTAACCACCTTTATCCACTCTTTTTCTTTTTTTTCCTGGATAAAGGTTTCGAGCTTGTCTTCTTTAATTTTCTCCTGCCACTCCTCTACTTCCTCTTCTTGGATAGAGGCTTCATCATCATCGTCATCTTCTTCTTCTTCTTCTTTTGAAATCTCATTTCCACCTTAAGGATGATTGTCATTTCATATTCTCTAGGATTTGTTTCAACAAGACTAGGCAAGCTCCATTAGATCTCGTCAGATATTATCTTCACCAGTTGGTTGATCTGATTTACCATATTTTGTATATGAGTCTCTATTTACTGATGCCTCATGTTTGATTCTTGAATAAACTAGCCATCATATCTTTCGAAGTAGTAGTTACCTCCTTTCCTTCTTGAAATGTATCCTCATCCATGAAATTGATTTTCATCTCTTCTTCACTCTGAGATGTTAGAGAGCTCAGATAGTATAAGGCATTATGCACATTATATACAGGCGAAGAAAAAAATCTCCTTAACTTATTTTGCGCACTCGCCAAGGTATTCCATTATTCTATATGTAATATGTTCACATCACTGCTCTTGTTGTACATATTTAATTAAGGCATGGTCATTTTATCCATATGTGTAAGGTTTGCTCCACTCTGAATTATACATATTCTTGTTTGATGTTTCTTGAGGTTGGTTGTACATGGTTAGTTTCTCCTACATATACGTTGGTGCTCAACATTCTTGATTGTAGTAATTATTCCCACAAATGTCGCAATACAACTTGGACATCTGTTGACCTTCCAAAAACATACGAGGAAACAATTCTTTTTGATAAGGTGATGTTACGTATTGCGAAGATGTATCGTAGCTCCCGTAAGAGTATTGATCACACCATCCTTCAATTGTGAATTTTGGTGATGATTTTAAATCTCAATCGCTAAAATAAAACACAAACATACCGTCAAAGTAGAGAAATTCAAAAGATAATTAAATAAATAAGTTGTAAATACATTAAACTACAATAAAAATAAAATAAAATAAATGAAAAAATAATGACTAGAGTAATAATATCCAGGTGTTCCTAATATCACAATCCCTAGCAACGACGTCAAAAAGTTTATTAGTTTATTTCTTTACAATTATTAATTTCACCACAAGTGTACGACATAGCTATAGCTAGCATAGGAAAGTACGGATTGATCCCACGTAGATAATGATTGCTAATAATTACCTTTCTTCTATTATCTAGCCTAAGGATTGATTTTAGATTTTAATAAAGAAAAATAAAATTTATACAATTAAAATAAAGTAGGCAACAATATTGAACACAAAAATGAAAGAAATCACATAGAAAACAATCAACATTAGGAATTAATGTCTAGGTTATAAATGTGAGATCGCCTATGAACCTAGTATTCACAACACGCAACAGAATGGACTATACTACAATAAGAAGTATAACCGAAAATTATAACATGTACGAAATTACCTCTTGACGCAAATTATTATTTGTTTCTTTTCAGATTTGTAGATGCTACAGTGCACGAACGTCCTCTACTGGTATCCACACAAGGATGAACGATCCGAGCAACGGCTAATGTGTGCTAGCATGTTCTAAAACTCTTTTGAACGTTGCACAATATTTCTCTTGAAAGAAGAATGAAGGTGGCTAGGGTTTTCGTCTCACCCCTAATGAGATATAAGTTTCTCAATTTATAGAGAAACCCTAATTCCTATTCCTATTAGGAATAAGAATATCATAATTATAAACCTATTAGAATTATTGAAGCCCAATAAGTTTCGGCCCATATTGTATCTTATATAATAAAAGCCCGACAACTTATTTTAATCTAGCCTAATAAATATATCCATATATATTTATTCAATGCCTAATAAATTAGGCCCAAGAGAATAAGCCAGATCACATCACTCTTTATGTGCGACCTTGTAAGCTCATTTGATGTTGATAATGAGCTTGATCACACTTCAAGGCCTATAAGTCATAAGTGGCCTCTAGCAAGACATTATGATTACCCAAATCAAATGAGGATCGATAATCCAATTTAACCTGTAACCATGGTTACAAACTCAGTCCCTTTGTAACACGATATCAAGATTAATCACAAGGCATGGTACATGTCAACCTTTGATTAATCATAG
>JANJEY010000235.1:37972952-37994079 GCA_024703695.1 Erythroxylum cataractarum
CTGATTTTTCAGGTTCGGTTCGAACCGAACCTAAACTCAGGTTCGGTTAACCTTATTTATAGGTTTGGTTCATGCGGTTCAGGTCAGGTTCACAGGTTCGCGGGTTTTTGTGAACACCCCTATCTTTTAGTTCTCATGATTTACAAAAACCATAAAAAATGATTTTTATTTTTGTTTTATTTTTTATAATCTGATTTAGTATTAAATAAATATATATTTAATATTAATTATTCTACTAGTTAGGGGTAAGGTTGCATACTACTGGACTTTCTCAGATTTCTTGTCAGCGGAATTTTTACTGAGTGTTATTGTTGTTGTTATTAATTTAATTTTTATAATTAATTTAAAAATAAAATAAAATAAAATAAATAATTATTAATAAATATAATTTAACATTTAAAATATATTCAAATATATATTTTTAAATAAAATCTGATTTAATAAATAAAAATAAAAATTATTTAATAAATAAAAAGTATTTAATAAATTATTTATTTCAATAAAATATTTAATTATTTACTCATAAAATAATATATCTTTAACTTTTATCAAATCTATAATTATTATTAGTAATAAAAGTATAACTACATTTATAATAATAATCAAATAAGTTTTTTTTAAGGAAACTAAAAGCCGAAAGTTAAAATTAAAAACTGCAATATAAAAATATTAGCGAAAGCAAACGAATTATTAAAAAATAGTTTTTTTTAATATATATATATACATGCCTTTTAGTACTATTGTTAAGACAATTCTTTTCAAGTTTCAAACTTTATAGGTTTAGTACAAGAGGAGGACAGTTGGGTCATTTTTAGCGACACAAAAGGCGCTTTTCGTAATTTCGGTTCTTGCCCCGTATTTTCCTATTTAGAAGCGAAAACCCTAGCCCGTGTTTGCGTACTGCCCACCGCTGTGCAAGACCTCTCTCGCTCCCTTGCGCGCCTTGGCGTCTCTCTTTTAACTGTTCAGATCGATCCAAGAGAGAGACAAGCTCTGTAACCATGTTGGTTTATCAGGATCTCATCAGCGGTAACTTTTCTTGCACTTTCATTGATGTTTGATTTTGTTGTTTCTAGTTGCTTTTTAACATCTTTTCTTATTTCTTTGGATGTTGTTTCGATCTGTTTGCTTGTCAAGTTTGTCCCTTTGGGTTTTCTATTTTTTTTGGGAATTGGGTTTTTATTCGACATAATTCTATTTGACTTGGTTATTGAGGTGATCAGTCGGTTTTCGTAGAAAAATAGTTATGGGCCATGTGTAGTTACTTATTTATAGTGGCTCTGTCTTGGAGCTTCTTGTATAATGTGTGTCATGGGCTGTATTAGTGTGGTCACTCTCGTGTATTGTTCAGCTTAATGGTTTTGCTTGCTAGTGTTATGTGATTCTTGATATAGCGGATGCTTTGTTTTGTCACTGCTTGTGAATTAATATTTCAATAATTATACTAGTTAAAGGATTTATCCTGGCGCTCAATAAATGCTCCTGACCTAAATTGGTGCGGCTTGATTTGATGATTCTTGTTTTTGTAATCCTCATACTTAATATGTGTGTGCATGTTTATTCCTCCGAGGATTTTTGAATTGTTGACGCAGAATTATCAGCTTTTGTTTTTTTGAGTAAACCCCCAATTCATTTGCCTTTATTTAATGAACCACGACAGAGAAAGAAAGGTTGAGGCTGGTGGTAAAATTTACTCCTACTTAATTTTTAAAGAGAAGGTCCTCCAAAGGCATAAGAGCAATAGCTTATTTAGAAACGGTTGTGAATTTGGACTGTATTGCTGTAGTCAACTGATTGCAAATGGTTATTGAGAAGCAGTCACGGCTTTATAGTTGTTAATTATTGTTGATGAATTTTAGGAGATGAGCTTCTCTCGGATTCATTCACATACAAGGAAATTGAAAATGGAATGCTCTGGGAGGTCGAGGGAAAGGTATTGCTAATCTGTGTTTGGTGATGCAAATTGTTCCAAAATAAAATTTTAACTGTTACTAATGCAAAATGCCCTTGTGTTGTTGGTCTGTAGTGGGTTGTTCAAGGAGCCGTTGATGTTGACATTGGTGCAAATCCATCTGCTGAAGGCTGTGAGGAAGATGAGGGTGTCGATGACCAAGCTGTAAAGGTGGTTGATATTGTGGACACATTTAGGCTCCAGGTAAATTTTAATATTTGAAGGATGTTGAGCGCAATTGTTAACTCTATTTCAAGGAATATGATATTGATTATGATGCTTTCAGGAGCAACCTTCTTTCGATAAGAAGCAATTTGTGACGTATATGAAGAGATTCATCAAGTTGTTGCAACCGAAGCTTGATGGGGAGAAGCAAGAGTTAT
This sequence comes from Erythroxylum cataractarum, assembly GCA_024703695.1. Taxonomy (NCBI): domain Eukaryota; kingdom Viridiplantae; phylum Streptophyta; class Magnoliopsida; order Malpighiales; family Erythroxylaceae; genus Erythroxylum; species Erythroxylum cataractarum. Next base: position 37,975,287 of record JANJEY010000235.1, read on the forward strand.
TTAAGAAGCATATTGAGGGAGCAACAAAATATCTGCTTTCAAAGCTGAGTGATCTCCAATTGTAAGTAATCATTGTCCCTGTTGTAGAGCTGTGCTTGCTGTTTTGGTGGTAATTACTTGTGAGTTTTATTTAGACGAGTGCCAACTTGATCTCTAAATGCAGCTTTGTGGGGGAGAGCATGACGGATGATAGCGCTTTGGTGTTTGCTCACTACAAGGAAGGTGCTACTGACCCAACATTTTTGTACTTCGCTTATGCTTTGAAGGAGGTCAAATGTTAAGTAATGAGGATTACTGGCGGGCGGTAGCTCTAGCTTTAAGTTGCATCGGCCCATGTCTCTTATTTTTGTTACTATTTAAAAGGGTTATCAATGTGTTGTTTGACAAATAATCTAAAATTTGTTGGAATGTATTTTATAACTTAAATGGTGGTTTTACTTTTATATGTGATTTGAGGGTGTTTGTCTTCATGGTTTATCAGCAGAAATTTGTCTGAAGTTAATTCATTTGCCTGCGAGAATAATAATATCCCTGCCAACAATTACCATCGTTATAAAATTATTGGAATTGTCTTATCGTCAATGGTAATATAACTGAGAAGTAGCCTCTTCCGCTATAAAGTTTTGATTTATTTCAAACGCAGTGAAGAAATCTATTCTGTTTGTTCCTGCTCAATTTAATTTAGTGTGCTCATTTACGACACTTTAAACAAGTCAAATTATTTATATATTTGAAACTTAGTTATATTTTTTTGATAATTCAGTAAATTTTTATACACATAAGAAAAAGATATGTACACAACTAGAGATTTCTTATGCAGTAATCTCTTATCTACCAAAAACAGTAAACTAATGAGAATTCATAAGGAACCTACAACAACTCCTTTTGAACAACACACAAACAACCGTAAGCTTATACAACCTTCCTACTCAGATGGCCTTATAGAGCTATCTCATCTAACCAGTAACACAAGTTTTCCAACAAATAATTTACAACAACACAATTCGACCATCATTCATTTACAAAACCATATCGACAAACCAGCACAACACAAGATGAAACCCTTCTAGTTTCCTTGTTCACTGTCAAAGTTTGCCCAACTCTCATATACCTTCATTAATAGACCATTAATGAATCTTCTGGACACCAACCGTAGGAGTTAGTTCTCCTACTGTTAGAGCTTAGGAACACCTTCATTGAAGTCATCTTATCTGGTACAGGGAAAGGCCATAGTCCTGCCAACTCCATGTTGCCAAGATTTTTGCTGATTGGAGACTAGAATATTTCCTGGAACTGACTTCCCTTCTGTTTTAGATATTGAAGATAAATTTGATACCCTCCCTTTTCCAAACTTGAAATCAAAACCTGTAGAAATTTTATTAGAAAATAAGCACTCCAATAATTACCTTCTCTCGGTGCTTGAGCTGAGATGTTTCATAACTTGGAAGATCACTCTGATATTTAAACACCCCACTTTCAAGGCTTCATCTTTGAAGGTTCAAGAATTTCTTTCAGTCCAAAGATTATAGACAGTAACAGAAAGAAGGATGATAAAGATGTTAGTGTTACAGTTTCGAATATTAAAGGGCTGATTGAACCAATTGAGAATGGAGTGAAGATTTGTCAGATTGGAAGTAATTGAGGCAATGTAACTACACTGTTTTAGAGAAAAAAAACATTCAAAGAACAAGTGTTCAATAATCTCATTATTCAAGGTACACAAGGAACAGTGATTAAGGGTGTGAAGGTAGAGGAGTTTATCTCATGTTTGCATCTTTTTAGGGAAAGCCAACCATAGTATAAAGAAATACCTAGGGCTATTACTTTTAAACCAAACTAGTTTATGCCAAGAAATACTTTTCAAGGGTTTCAAAAAATTGTAGGTTGAAGCATTAGTATACTTTTTGAAGAGCTAACTAAACATTCCAAACAATTAGGTCTAGAACAATTCGGTTGGTACAATAGAGGCTCTAGGTTACTTATGGTCTTGACAGTTGCCTCTCTCTAGCACTACTTATTATTTCTGATTACTTCGGAAACTCTTGCAGTTATAGGTAGCTCTGAACCATTGATCACCCTCGGAGTTGAGAGGTCCTTCAAGATTTCTCTAGGATGCCAAGGATCCTGCCATAATAAAGTAGAATTTTTATTGCCTATCCTAAATCTGAATTGGTTCCCAATTTTGTCCATCGTAAATAAAATCTTTCTTCAAATCCATGAATAAATAAGATCTTTCTTCAAAATTATAGTGTGCACCCACTTCATTTAATTATATTTATTAATAGTTATTAAATTTTAATTACATATTAGTTTAGTTATATAAATTATATTAAATTATTGATAATTTTTATTGATAATTTATTTGACTTCAGTAAATATATAATGTTGAATTGATTTTTTTATAATCTTTATTAAAATTTAAATAATTAAATAATATATTAAATGATAGTAAATTAAATTATGAAAAAAATAGAAATAGAAAACAAAAGCACCTTAATTTTTTACTGAATTTGAAAACAAAACAGAAAACTGAAAATAAAAATAGAAACAAACACCCGCCAATTTTAACTCTTTTTTTGGAATTAATATTAGTAAATAAAATATAATTTATTAATTTATAATCTTATGGTTTATAACATTATTATTTTAATAAATAAATGTCATGTTTATATTCCAACCGTAGGATCTACTTATAATACTTTATCATATCCTAATGCAAGTCTTCAAAATGTTATAACCATTGTTCCGACAAGCATTTGCAAAACTATCAAAGTCCAGGCCCGGCTCGGCCTGGCACTCGACTATGGTGGTCCTTGGCTAGCCTATGGCCCGACAGGTTAGGATGGGTCAATCTATGTCCAAGTTTGACCTCGTGGCGACCTGTGGCCCAATTTATGGCCCGACGGGCTGGGATGGGTTAACCTATGGCCAAGTCCGACCCCATGGCGACCTGTGGTCTGGTTTATGGCCTGACGAGCCACGGGCAGACAGGGCCAACTCAGCCCGCCATTTTTTTAAAAGAAAAACAAGTAATGGTCAGGTCGTGGCCCTGTCAATCTGAGCCAAAATCAAGCAAGGTCAGCTCCTTGTTGACATCTCTAATCAAAACCTTCCAAGTCAAACTTGTCAACAAAAGAAGATTAGCTAGATCTCAAATCCTATGAAAAACCCATCAAGTAGCCCTAATCAGAGAAGTTTAATTGAGGTCGAATGCGAAGAGGAAGAAATGAAGCTCAAACCAGAAATCACTTACCTCCTTAATCGTCTAGAGAAAGAGTTGATGAAATTGTCAAACTTTAATTCGAAGAATTTGTTTTAGGGTAACTCTAAGAATTTGTTTTGGGAAATTTCAACAGGAGTTTCACTTGAGGTTGTTTGCTACACGTGGATCATATGCTTCTAAATATGATGTCATTTGGCTTGCTTTTGTTATCCTTATAGAAGAATAATTGTTGTACTAAATCCTTTTCCTTTATTAGTTCATTTTAATTTAAAAAAACAAAAGACATTCGGCCAACTTCTAAACTCTTACAAATTGATACATCACTATCTTTTCCACCCAAAGAAAAACCTTCCTTGGACGTAACAAAGAACCCATACTCAACTAAGAATTCATAGCTACCCTTCAATCAGTTCCAGATAGTTCCAAAAGTCACGCAATACCAAATAGCTCTAATAGTCACATTGACAACCAAGACTTTGATTCTTTTACAGAAATTATGAAAGTTCAGAACAATTTGCAAATCTCACTCAGATACCTCAAATGATGATGACTGTTCTATACTCTTCTCAACCACAAACAAAAGTTGAATATGAGGTTGTTGATGTTGAGTTAATGACTGAACCAGTCAGACCATAGGTAACTCCTGTCTACAAACTTACTACAGATCTACGGTTCACTTTTGATAATGTCCCACTAACATAATAGAGAGATCATCTGCATGAATTCAGTACTTTGATAGATCTTCAAATAACAAAGCCTTATTTTTAGAAAATTATTCTTAGTTATAATTTAATAGAATGATAAAACTAACATATATTAAGCTTTTTTCTTATGATGCAAGTAATTAATCTTATGAATTAAAGTACAAAAATACTTAAATAAATGTATTAATGCTTATTAAAAAACAATTTCACTGAACTAGGTAATTAAGATCTCAAATCTAATATTACTTATGTGCTTGTAGATTTCCTTATTATGATAATTGTAATATTACTTATGTGAGAATTACTTAGTCAGTAATACTTAGATTTAGTATGACCTGTAAAGCATAATTAAGTAAGTCAATAAAAGATTTGTCACTCTTAAGTAAGTCAATTGAATGTTTCATTACTCTTAATTAGTAGCGATTTACTGGATTCTTTAGTCATAATAAATTGAGGTTTGAAAAGATGCTTTTAAATATTAATTATAAATCAATTACTAATTAGTGATAAGAAACATGATTGAATTTATATAGAGTAAAAATTGATTTTATACTCTATGTCTAATAAGAATATTTGATGATGAATTGATTGAATTATACATTATAATTATGTATGAGTAGGTTAAGTCAACTCACTTTGTCATTTTTAATATTTTGGTGGTCATGATATATCATTAAACATCAATCTTAATCTATGATTATAAATTATTTAATTGTTGAATTAAAAATAAATAAAATATTAATATATCTAATTTTAATTTAGAAGTATAATTTATATTCATTATCAACATATTATGAATTTAGTGCGTTAAATATAAAAATCAGTTTAAAAGAGAAAATTTTAAGTTGAGCTTGAAGTTTAAAATTTTTTAGAAATTCAAGTATAAGATATTTGATTTTATTCACATTAAACTATAATTAAGTAAAGTTAAATTTTAATTATATGTGAATAAATTGTAGTTGATAATTTAAGAAGAAAATATTTATAAAAGAATTCAAATTAAGTATTTTTAATTTTAATTTATGATTTAGAGAATGATTCGAAGTTCTTGCAGAGTGGAACCATGCAGTACCAGATATGAGATAGATTGTCCAAAGAACAAGGCTTTTTTTGAATAAGTCAATTTATTTGGGACCCTGCAGATGCCCTTTTTTCCTATTCAAAGATTAGTCCTTTATCTCTGTGTTTTCATATCGAGAATTATTTGCAGATGAAGAGATGTCAAAGGGGTTTCTTACTTTCTAAACAGATCCTCCTACATCTATACATAAACACTAGTTTATCAAGAATATGCAAGAAAAGCACTTCGAATTGTTGATTCATTGCCAGAGATAGCTTAGAACCAATAGTTCATTATCTAATGTATTTTCCATTCTAATACTCTATCCGAGAGTTATCAGTATTTATCAAATCTGTTCCTATCTAATGGAATGCTATTGGATCAAATGATAAAGGTATTGTTGAGAAAAAGATGGCTTTTCTCGGATGAAATGAAAATTGGATTCATGTAATAGGAGAAAGGTTTCCCATTCCTTAACCTGAAAGATATGTGGCCATGAAATAGAGAGATTAAGTGGAACAGAATTCACTAGGTGGTGGAATCGTGAAAACACCTCTTTACATAGAACAATATGTTACTGCAGAAACATGGACGAATTGAAATCTTAGATCAAAAAATTATGTATGGATGGTATGAATTGCCTAAACAAGAATTCTTGAACAGCAAGCAACCAGAACTATTACTAACTACATCAAAAAAATTCCATTAATGAAAGAAGTAAATCCATTGGAAAATCCAAAATATGTATGTCGGTTAAAATGATGGTTGTTGCTATCTGCTCCAATAACGAATCATTGGTTTAACTGAATATCTTCCAGGTAATTGGAAAATAAAGAAATAATTAATATATTCAAGATAATTACGTATTTACAAAATATCGTCTTAATTCATCCTATTTCATCATATATATCCGGGATGTGATATGATTATGAAGGATGAACTGGATATGGACAGTTTCGATAAGATTTTTTTCTTGAACAAAAATCTATTTTTTTCACTAGAAAGAAACATTCAAGTAATTTATTTATTTATTTAGCAGGAGTATTACTCTTTAGACTGAAAATGTTTTGCAGGATTGTGGCTTTGCTAAATCAGTAATTAGCAGTAGCACTGCGGTTTTGTAACCTTATCGTCCAATTCAATTTTCGGGACTTATGTTTTGTAACCTACTCATCATGAAGCACAGGAATGGAAACTGGGAAGGCTCCCGCTGCTTCTGGTTGTTTGTTGTTGCTCGTACAAGAGCAGCTGAAATATACCACTATTTTGGCTTCTTTTGCTCCAAGATTAACCCAGAGCAGTTTGCGTTGTGAATACAATGCTCATTGGCGTTGCCCAAAAACGCCCTTCTGGAGCACATCTTACCATTTCTAGTTAAAAATCTAATGATGATGATCTCAACCGCGTGCTTGAGTTACCTTTTTTGGTTAGCTTCAAATCCCGACCATGATCAGTATGTACGTACCTCTGAACAGTCCATATATATGTACGTACCTCTGAACTGGTCTACAGTGATGGCTACCCGTGATCAGTATGTATAAAACATTTATAACGAAAGCCCTTAAAAATATTTCCTCTATTAAAGTTCAAATCTTCGTTATCTCTCTTAAGGACTAATAAATTCCTGAATTTCATCACATTCTCTACTAATTCGGGTACTCTTTGTTAAGCTTTACGAAACAAAGATGACATAAATTTGCAAGTATCTTCAGGAATTTAATACAACAAAACATGGTTGCATAGGAAATTATGATTAGGGCTCTGTATTCTATAGGTTATATAATTAATTAGTCTTCTATTTTATAAATAGAAACTTATAAGTCCTTAATTATATTTGTGATCCTTTTATGAATTTGATCTTCTTTGTATGGTTATTAAATATGATATGATTATTGTGAAGACATATTTAGATACCTTGCTGATCGGACGTAAACATTTGATTAATAATATACATATTTAGATACCTTGCTGATCCGACGTAAACATTTGATTAATAATCTAAGTCTCTCTTGTCATCTATTAATTCTATATAAGTGAGGAGAGAGAAAGAAAAGCATACGCTATTTTCTCTTTTTTACAAGTTTCAATAACAACTTTCATGTCTTATAATCTACATATTGATAATACCATATTATTATTCATAGACCAATTATTAAAGTGTATAGAATACTATTGAATGATTTATAATAGCTTTGATTTAATATATAATTTTCTATATATGGTATTGGAGTTTGTTTCAATATGATTTATAGCCTTTGATTGTTTGAATAGGTTAAATTTGTTGAAATAGAAAAACTAAGATTGAAGATTTCAAGATTTAAAAAAAAACTCCAAAATTCTTTGCATGAAATCTTATAATTATTTGATGTGTCTTTTGTATATATGATATTGGTTAATAATTGTACTAAAGTGGGCTATTAATCAATTTTGGTTAATAATTGTACTAAAGTGAGTTATTAATCGATTTTGTAACTTAATTGTGCCTAAAGCTTGTTTTAGATGTTTCCTATGAGCTTTTTAAGAAAATTTCCCTTTTTCCTTGTCATTTCATGCTTCTGGAATTTTGGGACGTCTCCCTGTTAATCAACAACACCCCGAGGTATCAAGGTGGCAACTCTTGGTAACTTCGCATAAATAGTTCAGAGTTTGGTCAACCTGCTTGATCAGACAATTTGTTTAGCAAACTTAGCAGTCAATTGGATAAGGGCACTTTGATGTTTTTCCTTAATTTTTGGTAGGTTGCACCTTCCAAATTGTTTTTATCTCTTAACTTAAAATTTTTCCTTACACAAAGGGGATAATTATGTATGACTTTGAGAGATGATATAATAAGTTGAAATTTTTTGAAAGAAATTTTGATTTATGAATTGTTGTCTCCTAAAAGGGACTTTTGTTTGCAGTAACTTTTCTCAATAAATCCATTTATTAAAACTCTTATTGTTTAGTTATTATGTCAAAAGAAGAATTTATGATGTAGAGTTTGAGTTTGTTTTATTGTTTAGTTATTATGTCAAAAAAAGAATTTATGATGTAGAGTTTGAGTTTTGTTCATCTCTTATAAAAGATGCCTTATTTATTACTCCATTGATTCAAGTAACAGTGAATAATCAAATTTGTTCCATTGAGACCTTAGCTGGGATCAACTTTAAGGCTTGGTAGAGTGAAAATTGGCCATAGGTTTAGCGGATGTAAATATGACTTTTGTTGAAGATAAACCTGTGCCTAGAAGATATAAAAGAGCATGATAGAGCAAAAGGTTCTTTTTTAAAAGTAAGAAAGGGTAACCAGGCTAAGCTTCGTAGAGATGAAGAAGTTGATTTCACCATCCTTTAATCGTGGTTTGTTTGTTAAAAAAATACCAAGAAGTTCATAGTAGCCTTGGAGGAGAGATTCATTGAATGTGGAAAGGCTGAGGCATGTCAGCTAATGCACATGTTGACTTTATTAAGATATGACATAAGATCAAGGTTTAGAGGTTACATTATGAAGAAGCAGGACATAGCCAATTGGATAAGGCATAGACCAATAGTCTCCAAAAATTGCTGGCATAAGAATTTACATTAGCCAATTGGATAAGGCATAGACCAATAGTCTCCAAAAATTGCTGGCATAAGAATTTACATTAGCTCAGTTTGGTCTCTAAATTACCTATCAAAACAGGCTTATTGTCTAAAACAAAAATCCTTTAGCATTTGTTACTTAGAGGAGCTATTAATCCCATTACATTTCTTGAAATTATGGACATAGAAAAGGGACTTTAAGTTCCCATGGACATGTTCTTCCCACCAAACTTCCTCCTACTGTTAGTCTAAAATTCCTCAATTTGGTTATCAATTGAGTTTGTTATAGTTGGAGCTATTGAAGCAATTCGGGCCTACAACTGCCATTATCATATTCTTTCTTAATCCACCAAATGTTGAATTCTTTACCATCTGATTTTAGTTCCTTGAAGACAACTTACAATGCTAGGCAGGAGGTGTGGATATGAATAAGTTAATTTCAATATGTGTTTTATTAAAATAATAGATAAAGGGTGAGAATATTGATACTATGAATTTGGTATTTAAATCATTCAAATCTAAAAGGAATTATTATAATATAAATAAGAATTGGAAGAAGAATAAAGGCTTTAAGAAGGATGGAAACAAATATAATGGGACATTTAGTGAGGTTAATAAGAAGAGTGCAAAGTGTTAATACTGTGATAAGATGAAACACTTAGAGAGGGATTCCTATAAGTACAAGCCTTTTTCTTAAGAAGAAAAGAAAATTAGGTGACCTTAAGTTTTCAATTTACTTTAGTTCATCTTTAATAAATATAACACCAATAGTTAGTGGTTTGATAATGATTCTTCATTCATATTTAGTACATTACATGGATTAAGGAAAAAAGGAAGCCAAATTAAGCGAAGATGAGTTTGTTTATAGCAATAAAACTAGAGTAAAAGTTGAATACATCAGAGATATGGAGTTGCATTTTAGATCAATTCATAGTTTAGTGTTGAATAAAGCAGGGTACATACCATTTATGAGATGTAAGTTAATTTCAGTTTCCGTACTTGATAATATAAGGTACATTTCAATTTTAAGAAATAAAAGGTATCATTGTCCCTCAATTCCATAGTTACTGATGAATCCTTTTAAATGATAATCTTTATTGCTTGGATTTGAAGGATCCTAATAAATTGGTTATGCATGTTGAAAAATACGAAAGTAAAATAAGAAATCATTCACTTTATACATAAGAGCCTTGTCATATTTCAAAGGAAAAGGTTGAGAGATTGATTAAGGATGAAATCCTCTCTAATTTAATTTACGATAATATTGATACTGTCTATGTAAATTATATTATAGATAAAGTATATTAGAGGTAAATTCACTAAAAAAATGTGTCACTAACAACAGTAAGGTCTAGAGATAATTCACATAGATATTATTTGACCTTTGGACCACCACCATTAATTAAAAGAAATTAACGTTTAGTGACAATTACTCTTGATATAATTACTTGTATCTCATTAATAATAAGTCTTAGCCCTTAGGTAGTGCCTACGTAAATTGTATTTGATCTAAACTCACTAAAATTAAGAAAAAAAGTAACACTAACAGTAGTGGCGTTTTAAAGATAATTCATATTGATATTAGTGGGACCGTTGAAGGCACACCATTTAATGAAAAGAAATTATATGTGACTTTTATTGATTATTACTTTTAATATAATTACATCTATCTCATGAGTAATAATTCTAAGCCTTATAAAAGTTATAAATAATTAAGATAAGTTAAAAAGTAACTTAATAAACACATTAAAGGTGTAAGGTTAGGTTATGGTTGAGAGTACTAGAACAGATATTGAGATTTGAGTCAAGAGAATGACTTTTTGTTAAGTTTCTAGAAGGTTGCAACATACTTGTACAATACAATACATAAGATATAGTTGAGGAAAATGGAGTAGGAGAGAAGCAGTATCATAAAACTAAAAGACATGATATTGGGTGTGATGATGAGATCAAAACTTCTTGAGTATCTACAGAGTAAGGCATCGAAGATAAAACTCTACGCCCTAAACTATTGTTATGTATAGTTTTTCATGCTTAAGTTTTCTCTTTCCTAAAATATTAATCACAATTTGAGGCAAGTGCACCTATCGCTTGGTAGTAATATAGTGGTGAATTTAGTATTATTCCTATAAGAAATTGATAAAAAAAGTCAACCCTTATACTATTACCTAGTCAATAAAATAAAAAGTGATGGTTTTGATTAAAGAAGCAAATCTAAAACCAAGCCTAAACCCAGGTAGATTAAAGAGTAAAAGAATTACTATGGAGACATTTATTCATACTCACCTTAATAAAGATGAAGATATTATCATTTGCAAATATTCCAGCTCAGGAAACTTTACAAATCATAGTATCATGTGCTTTATTTTATCATTTGCATGCTTAGCTTGTTGTAACAATTCTGATGTACTTTTATATAATTTGTATGCCTTAAATGCTTAATACAATTCATTTTCTTAAAAAAAAAAAGAGTAAACAACTACTGAAGATAAAATAAAGAACATAATCAAGTGAAGAAAGCAGCAATAAATGTCTCAATAATTCTCCCTAGTAACATTTTATATGTTATGATTCAATTATCTTAAAATAGATTTATTGTCTGGAATAGAAAATTTTCCTATTGCTAAAATCGCACTCTCTTAGGCTACATCTATCTACTTTCTAGTTGGTTAACTGATACTTTACTAATCATCCTTTTGAATGTATTAAGATTTATGAAATCTTATAAAAAGTTTTATCCTATCACTGAAAAGATCACGTAAACTTCCCTTGAGCATCTTTTTCAATCCCTTTTATCTAAGCCACATTCCACTCATAAATAAGCTCTCTTGAATCATCCACAACTAAATTTAAATAAGATTTAGTCACTGAAATAATTAAATCATGCATTATGATCGTTCAAACATATCTCACAAATATAAATCCTAATTTAAAAATTAAAGTAAATCAATTCATCCAAGACTAAATAATAGGGTTCCCTCTTAACTAATTCTAGAATAAAAGAATATGAAAAAGCCTCCTCAATTAGGACTTCCTATTTTTATATATAATTTTTCACATCATTAAGATACATTCTGGGATATGATCATAGCTCAAATTGTGTCTCTCAGGAACTTATAAAAACTAAAACAAAAAATTATTTATCTCTCATAACTTTTTGATCTATGCTATACATATATTACTTTTAGCATTATTTTTATAACATATTACTTGTGTATTAAAATATTTAGAGGGTTTGATACTCAAATTCAGAAACAATTTGTTTCATATCTTATTTCTTCCTCTTCAAGTAAAAAAATTGAATATGGAGAAGAATTGGACCAGTTTAGAGAAACTATGGGAGAATTGGAAAAGGACCCTATAACATGACACCTACATGCCACCATGTAAGGGCCATATTCTAGGGTGACAACCTCTACTTCTCCTTTGCCAGTCTATATGCACTTGTTTTGGTAACTAAATCAAGCTTTATGAACTTTACACATCCCTCTTTAGGTCTCATGTTTTTGGTGTAAATTTTTAGAGAAAGTTATAGAATATGTTAGAGACAATATGGCCTATAATATAGACTCATATTAGGGCAATACTATTTATTAGGAATCAGGGCTTTTAGATTTAAACATAGGAATAAAAGAAAATAGAGCTTTTTGATTAGGAATATTTAAAAAGAAGTGGAAAGTCATTTGGAAGCCATTCTACATCAGACATTGATCAAGAGTAAGTCAATCTTATAAGAAAAATATGGATTCAACAAGTTACATCTAAGATTCAAGATTCAAAACTAATGAAAATAATTTTTTATTCTTATTTTCTTTATTGTTTTTATATTCTTATTTCTTGTTTAGTTATGAGCTATTTGGGATATTTTTATGACACTAGGATTTGATATATTACATTGATGAAAATTTTAGTTTTATTGAGATTATCCACATTTTTATAATTAATTAAATTGAAGGAGTAAAAATAAAAGATTTAATTATTTGATTCATGCATCAATCTTTGAGATATAAGATGTTGGATAAAGACGTTTAAATGTAAGTTACTCAAGAGAGAACCACAATCTTCCTAAGTTAAGGTAAAACTTATTAAGAGAGTTCATAAAGGAAATTAATCTATTCTTAGATTGTCTTGATTATAAAGAAATTTCAATTGATTTAATCAATGGCTAGGATTTATATGTCTTAATAGAGAATGTAGTTGTAACTTAGAAATTCTTACTAGTGTAAGAAATTATAATTATTCATTAAATCAAGTTGAATTCAAATATAGTAAAGTCCTAGAAGACATCTTACCTAAATTTATCTTATTCGTAAATTGATGCATACTTGATCATTAATTTATATTGATGGTTAAATTTATTATTTGTTTTATTTTACCTTAATCAATTATAATCATTGGTCCAACTAATTAAGTTTGTGAATAGTTGGTAATAAACTCACAATCGTTGAGGGATTGACCTATACTCACTGGTGCTAGCTACAACTAAATCAAGTGTTTGTGGTAAAATAATATATCAATTTTTTAGCAACATTTTAGGGACCAGGTGATAGGTGTAAATCTTAGTATGTTTCCTAAGTGTTGAAGTGTGTTTGTAATGTTGTTTTAGATGATAATAATGTGTTCATGACTTAAATTTATATTCTTGTTAATGTTCTTGACATGTGCTTAATTGATTGTATAATTATTCCATAACACTTAGTGATTAATGACATGAAATTGCTTAAGATAATCACTTTGACTTATGTGATTTTAGGCACAATTCAGAAGCAAAGAACTTAAATTGAGTTGAAAGCACGATATTTGGGCCATTTTTTGGAGAATCACAATTCTTTGTCTTTATGAAGGAAGAATGAGAAATATTGAAGCAAGTAAAGACAAGAAAATTAAGGTGATGAAGCAACATAGCTCATGGCTATTATGCATGGAGGATGCAAGGTATACATGAATTTAATGGCATTATAATTCATGTATAAATCGAAGATCCATATATAAAGCAAAGGGTGATGGATGGCTGCAACAGTTGGAAGAGAAGCAAAACTGACAGCATTCTATGAAGAAAATGCTAGTAGGTGGATAAGTAAGGAGCATGAAATGGTATCATAGGCAGACTTTGGGAAAGTCACAATAGAACTAGCCAAAACACAACACCAAATGAAGGAAATGGTAGCGCAAGTTTGCATTTAACTCAAACAATGTTTTTGTTTCATTCAAACAATGACTATGTAACCGTAGACGTTAGGTATGAAACGCAGAAATTTGGGATAAAAGATAAAAAAAGGTAGAAGTGTGTGAGGGTTTTATATGCGTGGTCTAGAAAATAAAAGAGTAGAAGATGAGCGTTAGCTGTAGAATAACATAGTAGCAAGAGTTGGCAAGTTCTAAGGGTTTTAGTAGATAGAAGGTGGTCTTCGGCTAGGTTGAAGTTAGAGGCTCTTGATTTTAATAAAGATGAGGGGTAAAGCTCTCAATCGGGAGAGACGTATAGAGCGCTAGACAATCCGATGCCATTTCAGAGGCGACATCAATGTTGACATCCCAGTTAAGCATTTTTAACTATTTTTGTTATTTCTTTCTCTCTTTAGAAATTGATTGTGTTATCCTATGTGTATGGATTTGGGTATTGTGAAAAGGTAATTTTAATGCGTTCATTAGATCATTTATTTACAAACTCATTACTAGAATTTTGATATAATCTATAATTATTATGTTTGAAATTAATGTGTAATGACTAATGTTTCTTAATAATTAGGGATAACTTAACCTAGGTTAAATGATATATCATATGTGGTTGTTGCCTTGATTAATCGATTTTCTTAATTTGTAATGCTACTACCCAATTGAATTTAGAGATCATATCCTAATTCGATGGTTAAGTTTAATTAATAATCGTATCTTGATTAAACACTACTTAAGGGAAAAACTAGAGTTAATCATTAATCCACGATTAATAGTTGTTGGGAGAGGTTTGAGAAGAACAAATCATTGAAATATGTTTAATTAGGGTATAGGTCGAGATTCAACCAAAGAACCGGTTCCGAACGAATTCTCCACTTTTATCAATTTTTTACATGTTTTCTTTAAATTGTTTTTGTTAGTTATTTTATTTTCTTATTTTTAAAATCCAAAAATCCCATAACCTAAACACCAATCAATTTCTTTTCAAAAGTTAATTGAACACTCTCCGAGGGATTGACCTAGACTCGTCATTGCTACAATAGTAGGTCTAGTTTTTATTTTGAATAGCATTATGATGCGCTGTTAGTTTTTGTGTGTTTTGTTTATTTAATTATTATTAAATGCAAGAGTTTATTTATATATTTCAAGGATTGTTTGATGTGTTGGTGATGACTGAATATAGGAAAAAGAGAAGAAAAGATGAAGAAAAAACTGGAGAAATAAGTTTGGCACGATCATATAGGGATCCCACGCACGATCATGCCACAGAGTTAGAGAAAGTCCATGCACAAGTGTGCACATGGAATGCACGATCCTATATGGTGCAAATTCTAACAAATTTAAGCCTTTTCAACTCGTGAGATTTTTGTATTTTTAACTTTTTAAGACTATTCTTGGAACCAAAACAAGTGAAAAAACCTATAAAGAACCCTATAAGGCTCAAAAGTATAAAAAGAAAAAAAAAACACAAAAAGATGTTGCGCATTATAAACAAGGAGATCAAAGGTGGAAACATCAAGATCAACTCCAATTTTTTTGTAATTTTCTAATCAACGCTTAAACCTATTTTCTTTCTTTTCTCTTCATATTATTTATTATCTTGGATGTTAATTCTAATAAGTGGTGAGTTGAACATGATTATGGATTTCTAAATCCATATCAGGTTTTATTCTTGAATTGTTTTTACATAATACTTGAAAAGAAATTGAGAGATTGAATCAAAGTTATATATGTTAAGTTACGTAATGAAAATTGGTACCTTAATAAACCTACAAATATTAGGTTAATAAGTAATTGTAATAGACCTACAAATATTAGGTTAATAAGTAATTGAAGATAGATCTTAATTGTGATTTAATGATCCTTAGGATTGCTTTACATACAATTGAGTAGTTTTATGTTACAAGAAGGAAGGGTAAACTTGGAAGGGCAAAACAAAGGAGGGGCAATTTTGGAAGAACAAGATAAGAGTTATCTTGAATTAAGAAAGAAGAAGAGAGAAGTCATGAGAAATGGAAGAAAAGAGAGAAAAAATGTTAAAGAAGAGAGGAGAGGAAGAAGAATCGTGGAAGCTGGGGAAGAAGAAGAGAAAATTGTGAGAGAGAAAGAAAGAAGAAGGAAAAAGAAGAGGAAATCATCTTGTCAAGGTAAGTTCATCTTTTTCTTCTTGCTTTGTTAGAGAAGGAGTTAGAGAGAAAAAGGGGATTTGTGTAGAGAATGGAGGCTTTATGTTGGAAGAAGAGGAAGAAGGAACCCATTTGATTCCTAGGGTTTCTAAACTAGGTCTTGGGTTTTCTAACCTAGATAATTTATGGGAAGTTAAGGTTAAACCCAATTTTTGTATTTATTTCATCTTTATGTGATTATTGAAGTTTTTGAATTTTATTAGAATGTTGTTTTGAATGGAACCTTAGTTGTTTTAGGAAATTAAGAGAATCCTACCCAAGAGCAAGGGAAGACAATCTTGAGTTAGATTTTTGCAAGCAAAATTAGGTGGGTAATGTATCTATGGTTGTTGTGAAATTGAGCAAGTTCTTGCCTATGAGTGTATGTTGATTTCTTGAATTTGACTTGTTGTGAATGTTGAAAATTGCTTGATGATTGACGATTATGTTATACCCTTAAAAGGTTATAACATTTTGTATAAACAAAAAGAAGAAAACTTTTGTTTGGGAAAGAGTGGAACCATTATGTTCATCATGTACACATTGACAAGAGCCTTCTCTCGGCTGCCCGTTTGTGACATATGAGCTCTAAAAATGGACTCATTCTATTTATGGTGTAAACTTCAGTTTCTCCATTCTGTTTCCATAAAACCCTCGAGCCATTTGTTTGTGCATTGCATCTTTGAACTATCAAGTATGATGCATTTGAGTGTTATGTTTAATGGCTAAAGTCTATGTTATGTGTTATAAGTTTTGAGCTAAATTTTTCAATGCTTGAATTGCTAGAATAGATTGAGAATGTTTAAATTGCTATAGTACAAAGAGAATGCTTGAATCGCTAGATATATATATACATATTCTTGAATTTGTGGTCAATTGGCGATGACTATAAATAAATTAGCCACTGAACTGTGTAGCTCACCCCACTATTCCCTCTTCAGGTGCAAAACGAGACGGTTAGCAATCCTTGCAAAGCATTGGAAACTCTAAGATAGTTAGAGATTTTTGTACTAAGTTAGTAAACATTTTGGATAGCTTTATAGGCATATCAACATTGAGCATCCTTTTTGTATTTTGTTTTAAGTTAGTGATGTGTATGTTGATTTGTAATGGAAGCTTGTATAAACTCTGTTTGGATTCTTTAATGAAATATGATTGTGTTTTGCTTATGATTCTCAAAATTGGTATATTGCATTTTCAATCCTTTCATACGTGTAAAAATTGTGTTTTGATTAATCTGGGTTGAATTAGGCAAGGTTGTAGATTATCCTCTTAGCTTTCCAATGGTATGAAGTATGAAATTTTTGGACATCGGAGTTGAGAGATATGATCATTTTAATTTGGTGATGCTACATAGGATGCATATAGGACAACTAGAGTAAATTTTGAAATTTTGTTAGATTTAATGAATCATTGAAGTTGAAATTTGAGAGTTTAATGAAATCAATTTGGTAATTGAACATTTAAGGAGTGATATTGCATTAGCAGAAGTGAATTTAGGAAGATTATGAGCGAACATGATGTTAGAATGTATGTAGGAACCATTGGAAAAGCTTTGGAGGGGTTTAGGGGTCACATCTGTCCGTTAGATGGACATTAGTTCCATTAAACGGACCTTCTTGAGTCTAAAAATGCCCCCAGCCTAGTGCATGTCTGTAAATGGACATTAGGTCCATTAAACGGACCTTTATGGGTCTAGAAAATGCTCTAAACCCTATGAATGTCCATTAGGTACATGTGTACGGACATACACTGTATACTTTTGGAAATTTATGATTTTGACCCTCTAAATGGCATAATCTTGCTTTGGGCCCTTCAAGAAAGTTGTAGATCTCGAAGTCTTTTTTGAAACTGTCATACAATGGTCTTAACCAGACATCACTAGTGAAAGTTATGCTAATTGTCCCAAGATAGGTACAATATGATTAAGGACATAACCATGTTTGATTCTTTTGGCCATAACTTCATCATCCGACCTCCAAATGAAATGATTCTTGAACCAATAGATATATAACACATTTTTATATCTCTTCATAAAAATTGGTATCCATTGGTGTTGATTTGTAAAATATTGATGGAGACAAAGTGAGGGAATTGATTGGAAGAGCATGAATTGGTTTTTTACTGAACATACTTCGGTATTTTAATCATATCTTGATCTGTAGAGCTTCGAATGAGATGATTATTATTTCAAAATAAACTAGAGACGTGAATATACAATTATTCTAGAGAATTCAAATAGTTATTCAGGTGTTTAACTAGTGTAGGCTCGCCCTTGTGGTTTGGGAAGTTATGAGAATGAGGATGAACCGATGATGGCTAAAGAGATTCCATGGAAATAACCGTATAGGATGATATGTTCGCGTCTTATGATAACTCCGGATTGTTGGGCTTCGAAAATAGGGTTCAACAAACAAGAACCCATATTAACAGATATGGGGAGAAAGGTTCCAGAGAAAGAAGTTTTAGTATTACAATCCTTTTGATTATGACAAGAAACCATCCAGTTTTAGTTCAACTTATACATTCAATGGGCATAAGGAAAGTGGTGTGATATCCGGCTTAATTGATAGAGAAAGATTCGCAAGTTTGTATGGTGCAAGTCAAAAGATCTACTCATCACACTGCCATAATCCGGTCAATGTAGAAGAGAAAGTGCAGGTATCACCAGCACGTCGAAAAGGATTTAGGGAGGAAAAATAAAAAAAGTTGGGGAACTGGTTAAAGAATGATACCAATGGATCTGATCTCTCCACAAACAATTCTAGATAGAGTGCAGTGAACTATAAGTCAAACAACACTGTCTCACAGCAATATGCAATTGATCCACGTGTCACTTTAGCGAGGGCGGTCATCGCTGCTATTCCTAACTATCTGATGCAAACCGCTCTGCTCCCGGCTAGTGT
>JANJEY010000235.1:38021265-38033262 GCA_024703695.1 Erythroxylum cataractarum
CTTTAGCTCTTGTGGACTATACTACAAGGCTACTGCTAGTTATCAATAAACTACCTGATTCTCATCCATTGCTATCAGAAGGGGGATGAACCCATCAATATAAGCAATCACATTTAAGAGAATTTTGTTACAAGCATGCATTTGGCAGGAAAATGCTTCCAGGAATATTACCCCATTACAACCTACCAGTCTGGAGGCTTCTAAGTTAGATGTATTTTTGCTAACACCATAAAATTCGTTGGATGAATGTTAATGACTAGACTTATTAACTGAATTCAATACCAACAATACAGACCCATTCTCCTGTTCAGGAAGGTCTTCAAGAAATTCCCGCTCCCAATTGCTCACATCAATGTTTTTTCGACTCTTGTCCTTGACTTCTTCAACATAATATCTCGCCTGGAACACAGAAGTGGAAATGATCAGCATTAACCAAGTTAATAATGACATACCAAAATTTCTTCTAGGCATTTTTTGGTTGTTATTTGTAAATTTTCTTCTAGGCATGTTTTGGTTGTTATTTGTCTATAGTATACTTTTTCTATCCAACATTGTGTCAATTTTACAAATTCACATCTTTCATATGGAAATGCAAATTTTTCAACTTTATCATTCTCAGTACAATGAGCCATTACAAAATTCTAAAAAATGTTAAGAAGCAATATTAAATACCGTAAGAAACCTTTTGTTACTCTTTTAAGGGAAATTTAAGAGAAACCCTGAGAAGTCAATGCACAAATACAATCAGTCAGTCAAAAGCCTTGAGAAGCTGTCATGTGTCTCAGACCCTTTCATATTTGTAAATCAATATCAAGCCAAAGGAAAAAATGGCATATATACCCTAAGGATAGAAATGGTCAAATGCCTCTAACAAAAAACTAGATAAGTCAAAACTGGGAGCCAAAGAGTGTTCCTTGAACAACAGCAAACACATCTGCAAAACAAAATGCTAAGAAAGACCAGAAGGCATACCAGATGCTCCAACACCCTGGAGTCTGTCCCTTTCAGTGAATCAAGATACTGGAACTTCTTGTCCTTTTTATTAATGATCGCCAAACACCAATGTATCTCTTTGTGAACAGGGATAAATATCTGAGCTCAATAGCATTGGTTAGAATGAGTAAATTGTTAAATCATATAAAGAAAGAAACAAAAGTTGAAGTAATGAAAATTAGAAGAAAGTGAACCATATTACTTTGTCACAATCAACCAAAAAGTATCCCAGTCTCCTTTCCGTAGTCCATCTTTTGACAGCTTTATAGTCGTAGGTGTTCCCTCCAGCAGTTAACTGCACATTGACAATAAATCTCAAACTAAGTGGACTGTCAAAAAAAGGATAAAATACACAATGAAAGAAATGCAACATATAGAAATTTAATTTGTAAAATCACAGTAAAGAAAGAGCAGCAGAAATAAAATAATATATGTCAATATCTAGTAACTATCTTAATCGTTTTCTTGAAGAAACAAATAAAGATGATTGATGTAATGGGAATTATGATGGATGAGGTTGAAGATTTGGGTACAAGTGAATGGAACACCATTTAATGGCTAAGGTCCTCATTGAAAAAACAAATGCTAGCATCTCAAGTAACCAAAAATTGGTTTCATAAATCTGTCAACAATGTAATGCACCATCTTCTTCTAGGGAAGCAATTAGAATGTTTCATCCAAGGATGACCTAGTAGGGGTTTGGTTTGAGAAGCCAATAAAGACTACCAAAGAGAGTTTTACAAGATGGAAAGCACGCTTTAGAAACCAATTAGAAAATAAAAACTACAAGTTAAAATTTCAGCAAGCAACTCATGATGTAAACAAGCAATGATTACAAAATCATAAATTATAAACAGGGGGAAGGATGAAGTGAGGCATATATCAAAAAGCCATCTCAAACTACTGTGACTACTATGAAGACTAGATTGTCATCTCAAACTACTAAAACTATTTCAAAGATTAATTTTTATCTCCACCTCTTATCATTATGAGAAAAATTATTGTCCATGATCCAAAAATCCCGAACAAATAAGATAGAGTGCAGTTCAAGATACACTGTTTTTAAGTAGAATAGGCATCTACAACAAAATTTGATAGGACTAACCTTTTTGTAAAAGAAAGTGCTAAAGAAATGGCATTTCAGAAATTTCTGTGGCTCTCTCTTCTCCCTTTCTTTCAGCAGTTCAAGGTACACATTTATTACCTGACAAATAACACGTAAACATATCAGGACAAAATGTTATAAGCTCACCAAATTCAACAAAGTCCAAATAGCCATCTTATCTCGAACTCATGTGTAAGATACTAATACAGTGAAATGATACAAACAAAGGGAAATGCCACACAGTCCCAAAATCACCTCATCATTCAACCATGCTCCAGGTGCAAGGCATTGTAAAAGTTCTCCAGTGATATCAATATTCGAATTATCATGAGTGACTAATACCCTCCTCCTGCAAGATCAAGCAAAAGTCATAACTAATGCCCATTTACCAACAACACCAATTGAGGTATCAAATTAACATGTTTCTCAAATCCTACCTATTGCTGGCTGAAAAAGCAATTTGTAACTCCTCCTCTTCATCCTGAGTGAGAGGGATAAAAGGTTCACGAGGTATCTCCTGAAAACCATCAAAAAACTTTCAGTTAAATTTTTAACAACGGGTATACTAGCTTCAACTTCCAACAAAAGAGAAAGAATCCTCCCTTCCACAAATATCCAATTTTTTTTATTAACTATCAACTTCTTGGCACTACTGTACAATTTCTATAACAAGATTTCTTCTAGTAAAGGTGGAAAAGCATAAAATTCGATTAATGGAATAATGTTAAGACTCCCACGATATAAGCACCAAAATTACAGGAAAAACCAACTGACCTCCACCAATTTCTCCTCTGTTTTCTTCGTCGACCGCAACGATTTAAGTGAACTCCACCTTTCCTCGTTCAACTTAATCTCAAATCCCAAAGCTGACAACTTTGTACTCCTCCTCTCCACACTCTGAAGCAACTTCCTATAAACCTCAACACTCGACACATCTACTTCACGGTTCAATACTAAGGAACCCATCATGTTCCTAGCTTTCTCGACCTCGAAATTCCCATCCACAGTAACCACCGATCTCTCCTCCACAACCTTGACATCATTATCATGATCATTACCCACAACCGAAACCCCCAACCTAGACCTTCCTTCTCTTCCATTTTCTTCAATAATCTCAACCTCTTCAACACTCGAATCCTCTGAAAGCACCTCCTTTCCGAGCTTTCGATCCTCATCATCCACATCAACAACCTCCTTCTCTTTAGCCGAATATCTAAATGTGTCAATTGCCTTTCGCTTCGCGAAATCCAATTTCTTACTCAAGAAAAGGCCCATATCATCACCACTTGATCTCTCTGCGTCACTAAAACAACTACTTCTGGACTTCAACGACCCAAATTTCACTATCCTACAAGGGGCATGAACTTCGCGACGACAATTCAGTGTGGTCTCCGGATATCGAGAAATTCTAGATACCGTACTATTTGAGGATCTTAGGGTTTGGTTTAAAGGCTGATGCATTAACGAGTACCTGAGCTTCTTGGATAAATGAAAATCCGGAGAATTTGAATTTGAATTCGAATACGGGTCTCGCTTGCGGTTGTTGGTCATGGCACCCATTATCCGACGAATCTAAAGCTCAAAATCCCATGAAATCCAAAACGCATAAACTTTTAACTGACAAGTGATATTCAACCAATTCATAAGAAATCACGGCTTGTTGTTAAAGGAGATAAACCCTTGACGAACAACTTGGGCGGAGCAAATTAGGGTTTTGAAGAAGTAGGATTCAATTGGACTGGAAATAAGTGAGAGGAAATTTTCCCGGAAAAGGACTGATTCTAGGACCTGGTAAACGAGGGCTTCCTGTTGTGTTTGTTTCTAATTTTAATTTTGATGGTGGGAAACGGCTATTATTATTATTATTATTATTATTATTTTCATATATTTAGATTACCCTTTTAAGTCCTTCTTTTCCAGTAGAGGTTGCATGAGTGAGATAATCCATTGCATGGTAAGTATTCATCCTCTTCTCCATTTTCTCTACATGTTTTTTGGTTCTTCCTCGGGTATATGTTTGATTAGATTGATTCAGCCTAGATAACAATTAAATTGCGATCCCCCCATGGTCTTTCGTTTATTAGAGATATTTATAACACGTATATTAACTATTAATATCTCCCTTATCCATTTTATTAACCTGGTAGCTAAGGCATGCTTGTGCACTTCCTTCTACCTATGAATTTTGTAATTTCTTTCGACCATATATATGCAACATGGGAAAGCTACTTGAATATGCTTGCTTCTTGATTATGCTAGTCTAGTTGGTTTCATCATAATGGTATAGTAACTTGTGTTGAATTTTAGACCAAACAATGCTAGGGTAGTGGCAACTGGAGAATAGGTGATCAATCGATTCAATTTCTGTCCCAAATAGAACATACAGGGACCTAAGTTGGAGAGAAATTTGTCTTTGCCCATTTGATTATGCTAGTCCAGTTGGTTTCATCACAATGGTATATTAACTTGTGTTGAATTTTAGACCAAACCATGCTAGGGTTGTGGCAATTGGAGAATAGGTGATCAATTGATTTAATTTCTGTCCCAAATAGAACATATAGGGACCTAAGTTTGGAGAGAAAGTTGTCTATGATCCATAGCCTTCCTAGAATTTCGATGCATTAGGCAATAGTGAGTTAATCTATAGTAATATGGCCGATTCAACTTTGGATATTTGACTCTATTTTTTAAAAAAAAATAAGAGACATTAGTTTATTTACCTAAATGGTGTAGGAGCTACATTGGTTGGTCTAAAATTTTTAGGCTACGAGAGTAAGTAGAAAAATTTTCCTTTTAGAAAATACTTTCCTCTCTATTCACACACCCAACTATGGTTCAATGCTATAGATTGAAACTTCAAGTTAATATTGATTCTACTCCTCATGGAATATAGTTCCCTTTTTTTATTTAGTGGGTTAATTGGGTACCAATTGTCAAACCATAATTAGGGTTGCTACCCATTTTCCACATGCATCTTTATATGAGGATATATTTACTTCTCATTCAAAGGAAGTCTTTTAGAGGCCAGGAATGATAGCTTTTCTCTTTTAGATTCCAAAACATTCATTTTCTAGATAGTGAGAATGAATCCACTTCACCCAAGTGGCCTCCTTATCATACATTAATCTCCACATCCATTCAATCATGAGCACTTTATTCTAGATTCTTAAGGATACTAGACCAAGAATTCCTTCCTCTTTGGGAGTACAAATCTTATTTTGGCTTACTTTTTCCCCATATGCTCTATCAACTCCTTTAGACCATAGGAAAATTTTTATAAATTTTTCCAACTTTTTGATGATTTTTTGGAGGCATTAAGTGGGAACACTAGTGAGTGTGTAAACTAATGAGAATACTAGTGAATGTGTAAATTATAAGTTATATCCTCTATACAAAGGATAGAGATTTGTTTTGCTAGGTAAGAATTCTTTTCTTAGTATTCTCTATGATACCCCTACAATTTTTTATTTTAGGATTTTTATGGAAAATGGGCAACCCTAAGTAATTAAGGTGTAATTTTTGAATTCGCATTCTGGAAAATTGTTGCAATGTTAAGTCATCCTTACCTCCAGTTAAAAGTATTAGCCTACTTTTCTCAAAGTTGATTCTTAGACTAGACATATCATTGAAAACACGTCTAGTGAGTTCCTATAATCCTTAATGTGAGGGGGGCATTTTGCACTTAGGGAAAGCAAGTCATTTGCGTAGGCTAGACAAGAGAGTTTTCATTCTTTACATTTATGGTGATATTTGTGTTAGAGAAATGTTCTAAAGGCAACCACCTTTAGCACTTATTGTATAAATCTTTATGATTAATAAAAGGTATTTTAATTAATTTGATGTTCATGTTCTGTATAAATTGATAATGATCTTAAATCAAATTAATGAAGTCCTTGATACATTACATAACATGAAGGAAAGCAAAATGAGATCATGATAATGAGATTCCTATGATGTGTAATTATGTTAGTATCTAAATTATTCATAGTCCTAGGATTAATGAGATAGAACATTATTAATTTGGACAGACTAGCACATGTAATACTCCTTAATTGGAACAAGCGGTGGATCACATAAGCTATAAGCATGAGTTGTTTAGAGTTAACATGTGGATGCTTACTAAGAGTAGTAAGTACATTAGATGACCTGCCATGAGAAAATCATATGGATAATCTATTCTAGTTTCAATGATAGTCTCATCATAGCAATGGTGAAAATATCCTTAGATTTGAGGTGTTCAAAGCTATCTTGGATATTGATCATCTACTTTGACTCCATTCCTCGTTGTCTCTCAAAGGTTGCTCATAAGGTGGGAATTGGGTATAATTTGAGATATTTGAAGGTAATTGAGTAGCTAATAAAAGATTTATCATTTCTAATATACGGAGATGGTACCCACGACCTCTTATCGGGGTCATTAAATAAGAAGATTATTGGTACATTTGCCTACAAATGTGTGTAAAAATTAAGGATCATCGAATCAAAGGGCAAATCTCTTATAAAAACTAGTTCAAACCCTCTCCAATTAGATAAGAGAGAAGCTTTTGATCATCTTAACAAAATTCAGTAAGTCCTTATCATGCAACTAGATGATCCTTGTGTCAAATCCAATGAAATTGAAGCCTTAAAACAGTATCACTCAACAACTATAGAAACGTACAAATCTTAACAAAGACAAAAAGCTAGAATTGTATGATTACAAGAAGGAGACAGAAACTCCATATTTTTTCAAAACAAAATCAGGGGAGAAGGAATAGAAGAAGAATTTTTACACTAAAAGTACAAGATGGTAACATTGTGTCTGATCAGACTAACCTTAAGGAATTATCCCACTCTTATTTCAAATCTATCTTAGGAGAGTCCTTCATTCCCCCTAATTTCCCATATGAACTACCAGAATCTATTAGAAATTCTCTTAACCCTTAAACATCTAGTTACTAATTAAGGAAGTAATAACTTAGGATATTAAAAATACTCTTTTCTCTTTCCATCCAGACAAATCTCCTGGTCCATATGGCTTCAATACCAAGTTCTTCCATTCTACTTGGGAAATAAATGGCTCAATGGTTCTCAAAGTTGTCTAGGAATTCTTCTACTTTGATAAGCTTCTCACTGATCTTAATAAAACTTAAATTTTCGTTGTTCCTAAAGTTCCTGATCCATCTTCTCTTAATGAATTTAGAAATATAGCGTATTTTAATATGATTTACAAAGTGATCTCTAAGTTCATAACTAATAGACTGTTGAAAACAATCCCTGACTTTATCAAACCCTTAACAAGGGGATTTTGTAAAAGGATGGAATACAGGTGACAACATAAGCCTTATTCGGGAGCTATTCAGGGGATATGAATCAAACAAAATGATCAAGATCTATGCAATGTAAATTGATTTCGTTAAGAAATTTAATTCACTCAACTCGGACTTCATCCTTAGTTCCTTATAGATGATTGGTTATGCGAATAGTTTCATAACATCTATTCAAGCTTGTATATCTTCAATTTCCTACTATGTGCCAGTTAGTGGAGAAATTTTAAGGTTTTTTAAAACATATCAATGCCTGAGACAAGGTGATCCTTTATCTCCATATCTATTTACAATAGTTATGGAGATGTTATCGAGACTAATCAACTACAATATTGTTAGAACTTCAACTATCAAATATCATTATAGTTATGACAAGCTTAAGCTCTAATATGTTGCTTTTATACATGATCTCTGCTACTTTGTGGGGTTAATTTGGTCTCTATAAACATCTTGATGGAATTTTTAGGCTTCTTTAAAAGGCTATATGGTCTTATGTTCAATGCTAACAAGAGTTATATCTTCTTCTCAACTTCTTCATCAAGCTATGTTATTCTGAACTCTTCCTCACTAAGACTATAACTTAAACAACTTCCATTCAAATATTTGGATGTCCCTATTTCACCTAGGGTTAACTACTATAGATTATTATCTTCTTATCAACTCAATTTAAAAAAGACTACATTTTTAGTGCAATTGTTATAGAGGAAGGCTCCGATTTGTTATTTGTGTTTTCAATAACCTATATATATATATTGGTGCTCCCACATTACAACCTAAAGGGATCATGAAGTGAATTGATAAACTAGTATGGGATTTTATCTAGAAGGGATACACTAGTACTACCAAAAGCCCTAATGTTAAATGGAATATGTCTTCCTCAGCAACATAGAAGGCTAAAATTATGCTTAATCAGGAGAATGATACGTTCTACTGATTAAAAGATTATGGAAGATTTGTATAGACTAAGAAAATCTTTGGGTAAGATGGATAAATACCTACCATATTAAAGGCCAAAGTATCTGCATAGTGGGAGTAACCTAACTTACTCATACACCTTTCAGTATATTCTACTCACCAAAAGTTTCATGCAAAACCATGATAAGGAGAAAATTGGCAATGGCAAAGATACAAATTTCTAGTTTGACAAATGGAATAGTTTTGGTCCTTTGTACAAGCTTAGAGACTTTAACATGCTTAAAGCAATTATTCCAGTAAATACCAAGATGAGTGACATATTGGAGACTAATTCCTAGCATTGGCTATTCTAATCAACTAAAGGGATTTAGGAAATTATACAAATGCTTCCTCACTACTCTTTAGACCCCTCTAACTTTGATAGAATAAAATGGACTCTCCATAATCCAATGAAGTTCACCAATAACTCATACAAGAAACTTTTAGTAGGACCTTAACCATCTTTGCAAACTTACAGATTGATATAGAACTCTTCAACACCTTCACATTCCTTTATTCTCTAGTTAGCTAGCTTCTAAAGACTTTGTACAAGGGATAAGATAGAATTCCCTTTAACTAGTCCTTTATATGCATTATGTAATGGTGAGCTGGAATCTTTTAATATTTATTCTTTAAATGTTCTTTCTCTATCAATTTCTAGCATTTGTTTTCTCTTTTTACTCAACCTCACTTACCCATGCTTAAATTGGACTAACATCATATTATAGGCTTCTTCTAACAGAATGAACACCAAACGTATAAGCTAGACTGTCCTTATAGGTTCGCTTACCTTTAGACTTGAGGAATTTTCATCTTTACAAGTATACTTTCCAATTTAAGTTGTCCTCTAACAAAACTATTAGGTTGTGATACCTTATTTTGGTTGTAATTTTGTAAACTAATAATGTTTTTCCTTTTAATATATTTACCTTTTATTTTCTTAAAAAACTACTTTTATAGTCCCATTAAGGAAATTTGAATGGAATATTATGCCTTTTAATTTAAAAGAATATTAAATCAAATTTTTTCATATTTTGAATTTTACCTAGTGTATATAGATGATATATAAATATTGTCTACTACCATAGAATAAAAATTTAAGTAGGCTAAAATATTTATCTATATTATTAAGAAAAATGGCCTAATAGTATCTAAAAATAAGTTGTCTTTTCCAAACAAGAGTAAGACTTTTAGGACATTATATACAAAGTGGAATATTAACATTTATAGAAAGAATGTTCGATTTTAGCAACAAATATTTTGATCAAATGTTAGATTAAAAAACAATTGCAAAGATTCTTAAGAAGCTGAAACTAAATAATGGGTTATCTCCCAAACATTAACATAGTATGTAAACCTTAACACAAAGATTAAGGAAATAACCCACACCTTAGGTTGAACAATAAACTAATAAAATTAAAGGAATCAAGTCCTCATTAAAGAAAATTCCAAATTTACATTTAGTTGTCACTAATGCATGTAAAATTATAGAAAATGATGCCTTAGATCAAAGGTATGGAGGAATACTAAAACAACTTATTGAGAATAAAGAAAAGATAGTATATTCTAGATATTGGAACCCTACTCAAAGAAATTATTCTCTTGTTAATAAAGAAATTATTTCTATTGTATTATGCATTACTAAATTTCATAGTAATTTATTAAATCAAAATTTTTATGCATAGAATGTAAATCTATAAAAGAAATTTTACTAAAAGATGATCAAAACATTGCATTAAAATAGATTTTTACTAAATGGCAAGCAATTTTAAGTATTTGTTATTTCGATATTAAATTTATAAAAGGTGAAAAAAGCTTTATTCCCAATTTCTTAAAATAGTTTTTGCAATCCACATAATGATCCCAATAAGAAAAGCAACTGAAACTAAAAAAAAAAGATCTCTTCTACAATCTTAAGAAAGCCTCTTTAAAGACTAACCTAAAATACCATTATTTCCCTAACTAGTAAAATCTTTAAGAGTTGTTTTAAGAGAATAATAAACTTTTCCATTCATTCTTAAAGGCCAAGTTGAAGCCTTCTCATTTTCATCCTTTGAAGTCAATATTCATATTTTTTAAGAGAAGAATAAACTGTTTCATTCATTCTTAAAGCCCAAGGTGAAGCCTTCTCATTTTCATTCTTTGAAGTCAATATTCATAAATGGCTTCACCGCTTGTCAACAATAAAAGCCTAAAAAAAATAAATCTTATAAAAACAGTTTCTAAAAATGCAACCATAAAAGTTGTATTACATGAAATAAGGACCCTTTCAAATGATAATTTGCAAGGCCTATAATCACTGGAAATTTTTTCGAGGAATTTACAGATAATACTATCTCAAAACTCTCTTTTCAAAATTATTATTTTTAAGAAAGACTCTTTCAAAAAAAATTAATTAGTGAAAATACTTTTTATTATGCTAACTTTTTTATGTAATCAATAATTTTTTCCTCATTAGTAGCACTACAAAGCTTTAGGATTTGCCAAAACCTTAAAGCTATTATTTGCAATTTTTAAAAGAAACAAATTCTATAATTATAAATAGCACTCCCACTTATTCCACCAGTAAAATTAATAAGGTCATAAACCATATGGATTGGAGATAGGAACCACAAAAAAAAAAAAAAATGAAGCTCAATTCTTAACCAACCTTCCATATTGCCCCAATTATAATTAGTATGACTACTATAAGCCTAATTTAACACCTTCCTATTAATGAACACTACAAATTGCTACATATGGCTATTTTCTTCAACACTAGAGCTACTTTTAGTTTCCCCTTTTAGCCCATGAATTAGTGGAAATGGTATGGGTTAATACCCAAAATATTTCCATAAAAAATATAACAAGGATATTCCAATTTTAAATTCAAATACCATCATAAAAATTATAATGACTTATTTCTTCCATCCTTATTATTTGTCTTAATAAAATGCTCGATAAAATGCTAAAGATTGCCAAGATGCCTCACAAAATACTTAAGTATGCAAAGACGCCTTACTAAAGCCTTCAAGATGCTAAAGCTTACAAAGATGCCTTCTAAAAGATGTTAAAGCTTGTTAAATTCTTTTTAATATAATTATTGAAATAGATATCAACATGCCTATCAAAGGGCATCGGATGTAGGAGGATAGGCACTCCTTTCTTCACTATCTTCTCCTCTTTGACTCTCTCTCTCTCTTTCTCTCCAGCCTCTTTCAATCTCTCTCTCTCTCTCTCTCTCTCTCTCTCTCTTTAAACTACTTTAACTTCTCCTATCCTTTCCTGTCTTTAGTCTTACATACCAAAACACCCTTCAAGTTTGCTAAAATCCCTTGATACTAAAATATGCATATTACATTACTAAAGCTCAATAAAAAAACCCATTTTTCATAACCTTCTGTCTTAATGCTTTGCAAAATTTGAATAAAATAAAAGTGAGTTATTTTTATTTTATTTCAGTCTCTATTAGTTTTAATATTCATATTTGTATGTTTTATTAAACCATATATTTTTAATTTATTTTATTAATCTCCTAATTTCTATTTTCCTTATTATTATAATATTTTATTGGATTATTCATATGTAACACCCAAATACCCCCTGGGAGGATACATGGATGCCACCCAAGACAGAACAAACAAAATCAAACATTACACA
>JANJEY010000235.1:38075349-38106466 GCA_024703695.1 Erythroxylum cataractarum
TATAAACGTATATGCCACTGAGCTTCGCAGCTCACCCCATTACTCTCCCCTCCTCAGGTGCAGATCGAGACGATTGTTGACCTTGCAAGGCATCGGAAACGTCAAGCTAGTTAGGAGCCTTGTCTTAAGTTAGTACTTTGGTTAGCCCAACAACATTTCATCATGGAGCATACTTTGTATTTTGGGATTTACTTTCATTTTGTATTATGTCATATTTCGAGACTACTTGTTGCATTTCTTCGAATGCCAATGACATATGTTTTATGAAATTGAGATGATTAATGCCTGTTTAGAATGTATGAGTATATGTATTGTTATATGAATCGAATATATATTTGTATGGATGTTGGGATCGGGTCCGACGGTATTCGGGCGCCCGTCGTCTGCGCGACCCGAGGGGCCGCCTCGGGGATCGGACATACGGGGCCCGGGCCCAATACTTTGTCTTATCTATAAACTAATGACTAAATAGCCTACTCTAATTAATGATTAAGAGAAATCCATAAATGAGAAATTCAACACAATTATAATGATAACTAAAGAGAGTAAAGGAAAAAAAAATCCATTTATATTTCAATCAAACAATCATTAGCCTACATTCATTTTCTATGGTACACTTGATAATTTAGTATCTACTTTCTTTAATGGATAAAGATCTCTCTATATAACATCTTTGCGCATAGGTGAAAAAGAATGTTTACAATCTAGAGATAGAGAGCTTGTGAAGTCTACCCATTCTTAATGAATCCATTTAGGCCTGTTAGGAACATATAGATCCAGGGAACTTGGCTCGAGAACAACTGATTACTAATTGGGGCTAATCTCAGTGTTAACGGAATAAAACACAAACGATCCCCCATACTGAAGTAACATTCCCATCTTCCTTAATTCAAGTGCTAGCTTTCTTCAGTAGGTCCAGTTCTTGGGCTACCGATGACTAGCCAATAGGCACTCTTTGGGAAGAGCTCTCTAAATCCATTGATTGATTTTGGAGGATAACAAAAACTTAGAGCCTTCACATCCACCCTTTTCGACGAAACATCTTAGAGCCAGGGATGAAGAGTAACTCTTTATAAATCTTATTCAAGGTTGGGAAAAACCTCACAATGCAAATCCTAAATAATTTCTTCAATTGCAATAATTTCGCAACCATTCCATCTCCTATTGAGACTAACTAATAAAGGCTCAAAATATGTTTTGTCATGTCTACACTCTATAACCTCTCATAGTTCTTGTCAACTCTTTAGTATATACAAGATTCTTTCAACTACTCTTACATGGTCTATTTTATGCTTAAAATAATTTAAAATTTATTAAAAATAAAAACTATTTACAGTGACTAATAACAAGATAAATGAGGTCATAAACTTATGATATATTCTTTTAAAATATATTGGTCAACCATACTACCATAGTGGTTAATCAGTCTATCTAAAGACTTAATATTTGTTACCTAAATCACCATATTAGTCAATCAAACTTCGTAAAACAAGTTTTTCGAAACTTATCAAGTTCTTTCAAAGGTTAAAACATATTCCTTTGACAACTTGAATAAAAATCATTCTAAAAGTTCCCCAAAAGCATTTTAATGTATTAAGATAGTTTTCTTTAAAAACTTCCTAGTTTTCTACTTTGTTCATCTTTTTATCCTTTCATTGCTTAATTGGTTCATTTGTCTAGTTTATCCTGCTATCAAGCTTGATCTTTTGCATATTAATTTACTAATATCACTAAATATTAAAACATTAGCAGTATTTTTTATCATCAAAATTATATGTTAAAACCTTACTTGTTCCAATATTTTATTTGATAAAAGTACAAAAGAAAACCCTTAACTTGAAAAGTATTATTATCCATTGCACTTTACTATAATCCTATAAAAAGTATGCTTAATCCCTAAACGATAAAGGAAACTTAATTGCCTAATCCCCAATTCTAAATCCCAAAAACCAACATAATCATCTTGAAGTTGAATCCTTAAACATATATTATGTTGTGCGTTCTCTCATCATCTACTTTTATATTGATCCCTGGATGGCATACGAGAGCATTTTTTTTTTCTTATTTGAAAATTAATGAATGAGTTATCTATTTTAATAAATGATTATTGAAAATTCATAGATCATAATCACAATAAAATAGCAATAATAATAAAGAGAAAGGAAAGAAAAAACGTTATATAGTAATTTGACCAAACAACAACCAATCTATTACTTCTTAATCCCCATTTGAGAATTTTGTGTCTTCTTCCTTCAATGGGTGAAGAGGAACCTAATGTATAATATCTTCTTTGCCATGGAAAAAGAAGAACTTTTACAATTGTATTGTTTTGTAACAGGTAACTCTTTACAATTGTCTTACTTTGTCGTGAGTTAAGAGTTGGCATTTACAAATCCTATTTAAGGTTTAAAAAAAACTAATCCTCAAAAAGTGTACTTAAAGTAATTTTTTGGATTGAAACAATTGCACAACCATACAACTAGAGAGTCCCCTATCTTTCTCACATCAATAAACAAAGACTTAAATCTTAGCCATCTCTCTATTATACCAAAAAATTCTTCTTATAACTCAATTGTTGCCAGACAACCATCGGCTAGTTTATCGACTCGTAAAACCCATATTAAGACAAAAAGTCCCCTCTTTTAAGTAAAAATTTGTCTATAGACCATCAACTTGTTGGTGAATAGTGCTTTAGTCGATGAATAGTGTAATTGATGGATAGTGAATAATTTAGTCTATGTATAGTGTCAAACAATACTTATGCACTTACTAAACAATACTTATGTATAGTGCTTTAGTCGATGAATAGTGTAATTGATGTATAGTAGCACTAGCAGTGTTGTAGTTAATATTATAGGCTTAAAAGTGGAGTTTATCATCTTAAACTCTACTTTTACAATATTCTTAGCAAAATCTGTATTTGTTTGTTGAAACAAAATCATATCTTATTACATGACAAGAAATTGGCGAAAACACAGGCCAATCAACATACATCTCCTCTACAAATGTCTCTCTTTTCTGTCCAAAACCAAAAGAGAGAAAGATGTAGACAGTGATACTTAGCAGAAGAAAAATTTCAAGCGACTGACACTTCAATTGAAATGGGAAATTCTAATCACGATGTCTTACATGCTATTGCCAATGCGAAACTCTAATCAGATCAGACCTTTCACGATGTCTCTTTCCTTATCCATATGAACAACAGCAGCCAACAGATGCTGAGCAAGATAATATTTTCCAATATCTTCATCTACCTGGCTACTAATTTTGTTTGATCAAAGACCGCAATGCCATCTCAACCTCGGCAAACGGTTGGCCAGCATAAAGCTTAAGCTGCCCCTTCTTGACAACAATTACCCTCTTGGACTCTGATTTCACTGCCTCCTGAAGTTCCTGCAGAAGTTCAAATTTTGAACTCCCTAGTTAGAAACATATCGTATACTTCACCCACAAAATTTTCTACTTATACACGTGAAGAACAAAATTACTCACAAATATAGTGTATACTGAAGTCCTTATGTTCCCTCCAACATATATACCTCTCACATATGCAAACGCTCGCTTTTGCTTTGCGATTGTTAACTACCAGAATAAAGTTAAGATCCAACTGCAGGTCCAGCAGTTAAATGAGCCTAAGAACTAAAGTTAGCTCTTCTATAAGTGAATGAAAAATAGGGATAATTGAGAAAAGCCTCTTATTCCTAACATTTGTAAAAAAATCTTAACTATGCAAAAGACCATGAGAGTAGTTGGCCCTCTTCGAAGCATAAGAAGAAAGTCTTATGTAAGGTGTGTAGCCTTGCTAAATTCTCTCTCAGGTATTGAGTATCTGGTCCAATAGGACTGAACTACCTTAGAATCCGCTGTTAGCGCTTAACTAGGCACTAATTAGAGTATCTATCACCCAAATTTAATTCCCTTTGACCAGGTCTACAAGCGTTCTAGCTGTCATTTATAATTATCATATTAATTTGGTTGTCATTTAAATAATAGTGATCAGATTACATTCGAGTATTTTAGATTTATTTCATCAACTTAGTTTATAATTATTTGAATGTTCCCTAAATAGTAAGTCTGTTGTGCTTATAATCTAGTATAAAAAGCTAGTTATGCAAGGGAATAAGAAAGCATTTTTCTCCAATCAAATTCCCATTTTTGAGATCAAAGAGTTCTCTCTAATGAGCTCTCATTTTCTGGATTTTTCAAAAATCGGTCAAAAGGGCAGAAAAACTAACAAACACCCTGAGTTTCTTATTTCAAGTTGCAGGGTCCCATAACTATATGTTGAGACTAGGTTTTAGCAAAAATATAGCATGAGGAGGAATACGAATGCAGAGAATTTTGAGTGAATTGTGAGGGTAAAGTGGGGAATTAGAGGGGAAAGAGAAGTGAGTCATGTGGGAGTTAGTTAGAGGAAGGGAATAAAAGGTTGTTAGAGAAAATGGGTTAGTCATTCTGTTATGATAGCTTGATTGATGATTGTATGGAGATTCAGGTAGCTCTCTAAGTCTAGCTAGGGAATAACAATTTTGAGTATCCCCTTCATCATTATTCCATCATTGTTCCTGTTCTATTACTGTTGTGTGTGTTTGCTAGTATTGCAGGTCTCTGTTATTCGAGTGGGTTTATTGTTAGACCAAGTGGGTTCTAACACTATATCACAATCAAGGGCTTATAACGGTTTGGTATTAGAGCAAGAAGTTACGGAGGACTCTCAAAACTTCCAATGACAATTTCAGGCTTTTCTAAACACCCTGAGTTTCTTATTTCAAGTTGCAGGGTCCCAAATACATCACAGTCAAGGGCTTATAGCAATTTGGCATTAGAGCAAGAAGTTACGGAGGACTCTCAAAACTTCCAATGACAATTTCAGGCTTCTCTAAAAATGTATCAGGACGATCAAGATCGTGATAAGAGACAATGAGAACAAGACTGTGCAGCTATCGAGAACAAACAACAAGAATTGGCAGACTTTCCAAAAGCTTGGTTATAAAATTCCTGCAGCACAAGAGGATGAAGGTGAGAGCAATATTATCCGAGGAACATACTGCATATGTTCTATGTGAACTTAATCATGCAATGGCTGAACAGTTGTGAACATTTTTTTTCGCTATCAACAAACAACAGAGGAAGATAAAGTGAGGCTGGCATCCTTCCACTTGGAAGGAGATGCCCAACTATGGTTTCTCAAGTTGGAAAGGGATCGGCCACAACTTCCCTGGGAAGATTTCAAGGCCAATGGCAATATGCTATTTGGCCCACCAGTCAGAAGCGATAAATTGGCAAAACTGTACAAACTTCATCAAACCAGCACCGTGGAGGAGTATCGGCGACACAGTGAATGACTCACTGCTCGTGCCAGCACTCTTACACAAGAATAGCAGGTTGAGATCTTCATTGGTGGATTGAAAGAAGCCATAGCAGTAGAAGTTGACCTGCAACATCCTCAAGATTTAACTAGCGCTATTAGCTTCACAGGTTGTACAAACGTCAAGGAATTAGACATCGGAAAGAACCAAGTGGCCTACGACACAACACAACAAATAATGCATCATGGACACCTTTTATGAAGCGGCTAAATAGGGCGGAAATGGAGGAACGAAGAACAAAAGGGCTTTGACAACTGTGATGAGCCTTATACAGTAGGATACCAATATAAATGACTCTTTTGATTGTAGGGAATTGATGATATGCAACCTGAACTAGAAATTATGGTAGAAGAAACAAAGGAGCTGGAAATATCCATTCATGCTATAACAGGAATGCAGAAATCACAGACAATGCAAGTGAAGGGCTTTGTCTACAGGAAGGCCCTACTAATCATGATTGATTCGGGAAGCACTCACAGTTTTGTGAATGAATCTTTGGTGGATAAAATGAAAATACCCACTGAATCAAGGGCTGGATTGCAAGTAACAGTGACAAATGAAGAAAGATTACATAGCCCAGGAGTATCTCAATCGCTTTCGGTACAACTAGGTCCTCATACATTTCACTTTCATTTATTTTTACTTCCTCTTTCTGAGTTTGGTGCAGTGTTAGGGGTAACTGGCTAAGGATGCTGAGTCCTATTTATTAGGACTTTGCAGCCATAAAGATGCAGCTTTGGTGGCAAGGGCAGAATGTAGAGCTATGTGGAAGTAAAGATTTCGGCCCACCTACTACTTCTCAGTTAGCAACACTATGTGACGGTCCCACCAAGCAAGTTTTTACCTTGCTTTTAACCCACCCACGACATATACATGAAAAGACCACCTTTTAATTGTCTTTCATTTTCACTACATGCTCTCTTCTTCATTTTCTTCTTCTCCATTCACAATACTAACCTTCACTCTCACAACACAAACCTCAACGTTGAGCTTTGCCAATCCTTCACTTTGCCAATCCAAGATCCTTGTCTTCTTCTTGATGAAAGCCTAACCTATTCCTCCTTGAAGAGTTGATGATCGAATGAGCTTGGAGGCTAAGGTTTCATGGTGATTCTGAAGAGTTTGAAGTTTTATCAAGTTAGACATTAATCTTCATGGGTTGTGTAAATATAAACATATATGATGATAGTTTGAAGGTGAAATGATCATGATAGTAGAGTAGAATGTGTGCAGAAATTTGATGAATGTATGTATACGTTGACGTTTTGTTTTTGTGTTTATGATCAACCATACTTTATGAGTTGTTTATGAATGATATTGATATAAAATTGAGGTGAGAATGAAGAGGAAATGATGTAGAGTTGATAAACTAAGCATAAGATGGTTTGAATGTAAGATATAGGGGTTGAAAATCTGAAAAATTGAAAGAGAATGGTTGGAATATGTTAGCTGTAACATTTCCATTGGACATGCATCTGTATTTTAGTCATATCGTGATCTGTAGACATTCAAATGGGATGATTTTAAGTTTAGATTAAACTAGAGACATATGGCTATATTTTTCATGAAAGAATCGAATTTGAATTTTGTCTTTAAGGGTTTCAAATTTTGGTTTGAAGTTGAGTACAGTGTGTTGTCACAGAACAATCTGAAGTATTTTGTGTACAACTTGCAGAATATTGAACCAAATTGTGTGAACTTGGTGCCATTAGAAATTTAAGACATATAGCAACATTTGTTTAGAAGAATGTCTTGCCTAAATTCCTCATTTTTTAATGTCAAAATGGTCATGCAAAATTGACCTGAAAATTTGTCTTGAGAAAAAAAACAGGAAAGGTCATCAACGTGAGTTATTCTTTTTTCATGTGATGTTTGAAACAACAAATGGTAAGGTACTTTTCTATGATGCATTTAGACTTGAATGGGACTTGAAATGAACCTAGTTTGAAGTTGAGTAAATTGATAAAGTATTGGATATGTATAGGTTGTAATTGAAGATATAACATAGTGAAAGGAGTATTGATATCAAGTGATATCAAAAGTTAAAAGTCGGGATCAGTTGACATCTGGCCGTCTGCATATGTTAAAATACTAAAAATAACAAAAAGGTACTTTCCTATGATGCATTTAGACTTGAATGGGACTTGAAATGAACCTAATTTAAGGTTGAATAAGTTGATAAAGTGTTGGATATGTATAGGTTGTAATTGAGGATATAACATAGTGAAAGGATTGTTGATATCAAGTGATATCAAGAGTTAGAGGTCAGGATCAGTTGGCGTCCGCATATGTTAATCTTAGCCTGAGCCTGAGCCTGAACCTATGTTTGTTCCTGAACCCATCCCAATGCCTATGTCATCTCCTATAGAGACAAATCCTAATACAGAAACAGCTATACCTAATCATACACTCAAGGTGTACTCTCGGAGGAAGAAAGCAAGTAGTACGCTTCCTATCCCTGAAGTTATGCCAATCTCTGAACCAATGCAGGTCCCTATCGAAGAAATTCATAGCAGCAATGATCAAGAAGACAACACAAATTTAGAATGGCCAATTGCCTTAAGGAAGAAATCTAGATCATGTACTATGCACCCGATTGAGAGGTTTGTCTCTTATGAAGCTCTATCTTCTCAATATAAAGTTTTAATTGCTAATCTAGACAGAATTGATATTCCCAAAAATATTCAAGAAACTCTTAAAGCTCCAGAATAGAGAGAAGCAATTTTTGAAGAACTAAGAGCACTTGGAAAGAATGAAACATGGGAAGAAGTTGATCTGCCAAGAGGAAACAAACCCGTGGGGTGTAGGTGGATATTCACAGTCAAATATAGGGCTGATGGTTCCATTAAGAGGTATAAGGCAAGATTCGTAGCTAAGGGTTATACTCAGACCTATGGGATGGACTACAAGGAAACATTTGCACATGTGGCCAAACTAAACACTATCAAACTATTGTTATCGGTAGCCGTTAATCTTGATTGGTCACTTCAGCATCTTGACATCAAAAACAACTTCTTGAATGGCCAAAGGAAGAAGTGTATATGAAACTTCCTCTAGGGTTTGATGAGGAAAGAGGAATCAAAGTATGTAGACTAAGAAAATCTCTATATGGACTAAAACAATCACCACGAGCTTGGTTCACGAGATTTGCCAAAGTCCTTAAAACAAAAGGATACACACAAGCAGAGTCAAATCATACAATGTTTTTCAGAATTAGAGAAGATAAGAAGACAATTTTGATTGTGTATGTTGATGATATTATCATAACTGGTGATGATTTAGAGGAAATCACAAGACTTAAGACAACATTGAAGAAAGAATTTGAAGTTAAAGACTTAGGAGAAATGAAGTATTTTCTAGGCGTGGAAGTAGCAAGATCAAAGAAGAGAGTTTACAACTCAAAAAGAAATTTCATTCTTGATCTCTTGAGAGAGATTGGAATCTTATGATGCAAACCAAGTACTACTCCAATTGATAGTACAAAGTTTGAGGATGAAGATGATAAACTTGTTAATCGTGAAGAATACCAAACAATAGTGGGAAGACTAATTTATTTGTCTCATACTAGACAAGATATTGCTTTTGCTGAGAGTGTTGTAAGTTGTTATATGCATGCACCAATGAGAAAACATTTGGAGGCAGTCTATAAAATTCTACAATATCTAAAAGGTTCTCCAAGGAAAGGGCTGCTATTCAAGAAAGAAGATCAAAGAACAATTGAAATATATACTAATTCAAATTGGGCGAGTTCAGAAGAGTATAGATGATCAACTACTAGATATTGTACTTTTGTGTGGGGAAATTTGGTCACGTAGCAAAGTAAGAAGCAAAAGGTGGTAGCCAAGAGTAGTGTTGAAGCTAAACTCAGAGCTGCTGCAAAAGGGATGTGTGAAAGTCTCTAGTTAAAGAGAGTGTTGACAGAATTGGGAATCGGTTTTGAGATACCTATAAAGCACTATTGTGATAACAAGGCAGCCCTAAACATGGCACACAATCCAGTCTACCATGAGTGAACAAAACATGTTGAGGTTGATCGACAATTCATCATAGAGAAGATAGAAGATGGGACAATATGACTAACTTATGTTCCAACAAAGAAGCAAACAACTGATCTGTTTACCAAAGGACTTCAACGACAAGCATTTGAAGAGTGTATTAGCAAGTTGGACATGATAGATATCTATGATCCAACTTGAGGGGGAGTGTGATCAAGATATGTATATCTCATAATATTATGATCTGATCATAATTAGATCTTTTAGATTAGATAGCAATATCCTATAGATATACAGTATCCTATTACATTTCTATATTTGTACAAATTTTCTAGCTTATTCTGTAAACCCTATACATGTATATATATACTGCAGTCTTGAATAAAAGAAATATAGAACAAATTAGCTCTGATTCACACTAAACATGAAAATGTTAAAGGGTTTATAAGTGATAAGGGTTAACTATCCAAATGACTAGTTCTGGTCATTTTGACAATAATTGACCCAAGCCCAATTCTTGTTAGTGGACTCCACACTCCGCTCATATTAAAAATTTTAATATAGTATCAAAGCATGTTTGGTACAGATTATTAATTTCTCGGTTATCCGTCTGAATGTCCAGTCCCAGTGGCCCAATCTAATTACCACTGCATTTGTTTCAAGTGACAGCTGGATGTCAAGTCCCAGTTGCACTTGAGAGGAAGTGTCCATATTGACTAAACATGAAAATATTAAAGGGTTTATAAGTGATAAGGGTCAACTATTCAAATTACTAGTTTTAGTCATTTTGACAATGGTTGACCTAAGTCCAATGTAGAAATTCTAAACTGTTGTATTTCATCCTCTTTCCATCAGTACATAGATACAAGTATATATAGAAATATAGAGAGCTATTCTAGGAAACTAATATCTTTACGTAATATCCTAATATCTGTACATAATATCATATCTGATTTCCCAACTATTTAGGAGTCAATAATATCAAGGAAATATCCCCAACACTCCCCCTCAAGCTGGCTTATATATGTCATTCATAGTCAACTTGGTAATTAAAACATTGAACTGCCTCTTGTGTAATCCCTTTGTAAGAATGTCAGCTACCTGTTATGATGTTGGAATATAGGGAACACAAATTAATCCTTCTTCAATCTTTTCCTTTATAAAGCGCCTGTCAACCTCAACATGTTTTGTTCTATCATGAGGAACAGGGTTGTGAGCAATTGAAATTGCAGCTTTCTTGTCACAATACACTTTCCTAGGAACTGAAATACGAATCTGTAGTTCCTCCAATAATCTTTTAATCCGTAGGACTTCATCAATTCCATGTGTCATTACACGAAACTCAACTTCGGCACTGCTTTTTGCAACAACACTTTGTTTCTTACTCCTCCAAGTTACCAAGTTACCATCAACAGATGTGCAATAACCTGAAATTGATCTTTTATCTGTAGCACTCCCTGCCCAGTCAACATCAGTATAGACTTCTACTTGAAGGTTGTTCTTCTTACGAAACATTAAACCTTGCCCAAGAGTTCCTTTTAGATATCTTAGTAGCCTATACACCACATCAGATGTTCTTGGCCTAGTGAGTTGTCGGGTGTGTGAGAGGTATATTAATCTCCCAACTAGTTGCTGGTATCTCTCCTTATTAATAAAGTTTTCAGGTTGAACTGGTTTGAATATTTACGCCAACCTTAACAGAAGTATCAGCTACCTTGCATCCTAGTAATCCGGTCTCATTCAATAGGTCCAGAAAATATTTATGTTGGCTCACAAAGGTCCCATCCTTGGATCTAGCAAATTCCATTCCGAGGAAGTATTTTGGAGGTCCAAAATCTTTGATCTCAAATTCTTTGGTTAATCTCTTCTTAAACTCTACTATTTCAAATACATCATCTCCTGTTATGATAATGTCATCTACATAAACAATAAGAATCGATTGCATACCGACCTTGGACCGCTTGTCGAACAATGTATGATCAACTTGGCTTTGACAATAGCTGTAGCTCTTCATAGCAATACTTGAATTGTATTTACCTCTGCAACAAGAGCAAAGCTCTCTTGGTAGTCACTACCATTGGTTGAGTAAATCCCTTAGCAACTAATCTTGCCTTCAACCTGTCCACACTACCATTGGCCTTAGACTTAATAGTGAAAAGCCATTTGCAATCTACCAAACTTTTATCTCTAGGAGAGTTCACAAGTTCCCAAGTTTTATTCTTCTCAAGAGCATTTACTTCTTCCATAACAGCTGATCTCCAATCTGGTGCTTCCTAAATGTTTCTTAGCACAAACATATTAGTGATTTTAGAGATAAATGATTTATTTGTGTGTGATAATTTCCCATAAAATAGGTACTTTGATATGGGATGATTGGAGATTGGTGCAAGCCCGTTTCCCCTTTCTAAATGCTATAGGTAGGTAATTATCAACAGAGAGATTAGAGCAAATATCACTTCTAATTTGTGGGTCAATAGGTATAGGTTGATCATTACTAGACACAATAAGACGTAAAGTAGCATAAGGTTACCTGAATTGTTCCCAGGTTCCTTCTCCAAGGGATTTGAGAGGCTATGCATTGTAGGTTATTCTCTACTTCTCAATTGAGTCTTCCTCTTAGTATAAACACGAAGCACAATATTCCGTTCCTTAGGAGCGGACAGTAGTATTTCTCCCCCTATGGATGAATCAGGATTTCCTGGCATGGACAAATTAGAAGTAGTATCTATGGTTTCATTATCAGAAATTATATT
Organism: Erythroxylum cataractarum; assembly: GCA_024703695.1. Classification (NCBI taxonomy): domain Eukaryota; kingdom Viridiplantae; phylum Streptophyta; class Magnoliopsida; order Malpighiales; family Erythroxylaceae; genus Erythroxylum; species Erythroxylum cataractarum. The sequence goes on from JANJEY010000235.1 coordinate 38,087,467, forward strand.
GGGATCAATAATGACCGTGGGTATGGGATTAGGAGTAATGGCCCAAAAATTTTCTTCTTCATTCGAGTTCTTCCCCTGAAGAAAAAAAATTTTATGTTCTAAGAATGTGACATCCATGGAGACAACAGTTTTTTGAGATAAAGGATTGTAGCACTTATAACCTCGTTAACTAGGAGCATACCCAATGAAGACATATTTTTCAACTCTTTGATCTAGTTTGGAGTTTCCCCTATTTGAGTTATGAACATACACAGTACACCCAAATATCCAAAGAGGAAGAGCAAAGTTTAATTTCAAGAAAGCGTTGTTTAAACATATCTAAGCGTGTTGCATGATGCAAAACACGGCTAGGCATACGGTTAATTAAGATGCAATCAAAACAGCCTCACCCCAAAGGTATCTTGACACATTCATTGTAAACATAATGGACCGAGCAACTTCTAGTAAATGTTTATTTTTCCTCCCGGTGATACCATGTTGTTGAGGAGTGTTAACAAACGTAGATAGGTGAACAATGCCTTTAGACTTAAGAAATTTCCCAAGGACCTTATTAAAATACTCGATACCATTGTCAGAGTGAAATATACCAATGCATGAGTAAAATTGAGTTTCAACCATGGTATAGAAGTTTTGAAAGATTTGAGCAACTTCAAATTTTTTACGTATTAAATAAACCCAACATAACTGAGTATGATCATCAATAAAAGTTACAAACCATTTTTTCCGAGTAAGAGTTTTAACACGGGATGGATCCCAAACATCACTATGAATTAAGTATAATGGTTTGGATGGTTGATATGGTTTTGTAGGGTAAGAAATCTTATGACTTTTGGATAAAGTGCACTACTCACAATGAAGTTTTAAATAATCTACAAACTTAAATAGATGAGGTAAAAGTCTTTTTAGGTAAGAGAAATTAGGATGTCCTAATCTATTATGCCAAAGCAAAATATGTTCTGTAGCAAGGGTAGAACGAATACTACTTGATACCAGAGCTTCTTTATTCTTCAAGTAATCATCAACTAAGTAGTCGAGACCATCTATCAACTTAGCACTGCCAATCATCTTCCTCGAAGTTAGTTCCTAAAAAACACAATGAGTCAAAAAAGGTAATGGTACAATTGGAGTCATGGGTTAGTTTGCTTACGAACAAGAGATTACAAGCTAGTTTTGGAACATGTGGGGCAGATTTAAGGCAAATATTCGAGGATAGAGTTACTAAACCTTTACCAACTACAGTAGAGAATGATCCATTGGCTATACGAATTTTTTCATGACCAGAACAAAGGTCATAAATATTGAAATAAATTAGAAGAACGGGTCATATGGTTAGATGCTCTTGAATCAATGATTCAAGGAGTGGAATTATATGGAAAGGAACATGTTAAAAGTAGTAAAATCCCTACCAGTTTGCGCCACAGAGGCATTAGGAGCATTTGAGGATTCAGTTTTGGGTTTCAAAAGCTTCAAAATATAGTTGATCTGCTCTTGTGACAACTGTCCAGCATCCACCTCATGTGCTGATGGGATTTTGCGTGATTCATGGTGAGTTGAATCACTAGAGGAAGTTATATTAAATTTCCCTTCATGTGATCCCTTCCAATTTGTTGGCTTTCCATGGAGTTTCCAGCATATTTCACAGGTATGCCGTGTTTTATTGCAATAGTCAAACCAAACCCATGACTTTTCCTCAGTCCTCCTAGTATGACCAGTAGTATTCCCAACAACTAGTGTTTTCAATAGTAGATGTAGGATTTCGTTTGCCAAGCATCACAAACCGCCTGCTTTCTTCACATTGAACTTCTGCAAAGACTTCTCCAATGGTAGGAAGTGGTTGTCTTCTAATAATCCTGCCTCTAACCTCATCAAACTCAACATTAAGTCTAATTAAGAACTTAAAAATTCTGTCATCCTCTACTATTTTTCAAAGATAGTTACAGTCATCAGGGGATCTCCATTCATAGTCAATAAACAAGTCTAAGTCTTGCCACAAACGTTTCAGAGAATTAAAGTACTTAGTAACACTATCCTCACCTTGGTGGATCTCACCCAATTTGAGAGTTAGTTCATACACTTGGGACTAGTTTTCCAAATCAAATTACATCTGATTCACATTGTCCCATAGCTCCTTAACTGTGTGGTAACACATATAGTTGGAGCTAATATCTTCCTCCATAGAATTTACTAGCCATGTCATCACCATAGAATTTTCAGCATCCCATATTCCATGTGTAGGATCATCCGCCATAGGTTCCTTTTTGTCACCAATCAAATATCCAATCTTGCCTCTCCCACGGATGTATATTCTCACTGATTGGGACCAGGGAAGAAAGTTCTCTCCATTCAGTCATATAATAGTGATCTGAATGGAATGAGAATCTGAGGTAGTATTGTGAGGAGGACGTGTTTGAACTGGGTTAGAGGATTCACCAATGTCAAACATGGTTGACATAGATTGGCAGGATTGGAAACAATAGGTGGTTGCTAGGGTTTTTGAATGTTCAGGTATGGCTCTGATACCATGCAAAAATTCTAAATTGTTGTATCTCACCCTCTTTCCATCAGTACATAGATACAAGTATATATGGAAATAGAGAGGGCTATCCCAGGAAACTAATATCTTAACATAATATCCTACCATCTGTACAAAATATCAGATCTAATTTCCTAATTATTTAGGAGTCAATAATATCAAGGAAATATCCAACTGGATATTTCCCACGAAGTACTAATACAATGGAAGGCCTTTCTCCAATTAATGCATTATGGAAGCCAATTTCTACTATTCTAAGTCATTATCCATCTTTTGCACTCGAGGTCAAGCACATTCTTGAGGAGGAGAGCAATGTTAAGATCCAACAGTAGGTCCAACAGTTAAATAAGCCTAACTCAATCAAAGTAGTTCCCTTTGACCAAGTCTACAAATGTTTTATACATGTGAAAAAGAAGAAACAAGATTAGCTATCAGTTCACTAGCTATCATTTATAATTATCATATTAGTTTGTTTGTCATTTAGATAATTGTGATCAAATTAGATAGAGTAGTTTAAAATTATCTGATCAAGTTAGTTTAGAATTATTTGAATGTTTCCAAAATAGTAAAAGTTTGTTGTGTTTGTAATTTAGTATACAAAACTAGTTATGCTAGGGAACAAGAAAGCATTTTTCTCCTATCAAATTCCCATTTTTGAGATCTAAGAGTTATCTCTAATGAGTTCTTATTTTCTAGATATTTCAAAATAGGTTGAAAGGGTAGAAAAACTAACAAACACCATGAGTTACTCTCTGATTTTAGGTTTCAGGGTACCATAACTAGATCACAGTCAAAGGCTTATAGCAAACACGCTTAATGATGTCAACGAAACAACTAGAATTTCTTACTGTCACTGAAAGTGGAACAATGTCCGCATTGAAGTCATCCAGCTCGTGAAAGAATGCATCTAGTAAATAGCAAAAGTTGTTTGCATCAACTCGGTCCTCAAAAGCAAGAGTATAAGCAGAGTCCTCTCCATCTAGCAATGAAGGCATCTTTAGAGCAAAAAGTCCTTGTGCTTCATGAATAGGACCTCTTCGCATAAGGACACCCTGAGTGGATCACATCCAGATATTGATTAGAATTTAGAAAGACAAACAATACCTTTTGAGTTAAGAATATAAAACAAAGGTATTATAGACTTGGAACAATCAAGCAAATACTGAACTTGTAACTTGAAACTTAGTTGAAAAGGAAGATTTACTATGCAAGAATTTCAATGAAAGCCTTTTAATAATAACACGGCAAGTTTAGAGGGTATAGCAATTACAATAGAACAACTATTAACATGAAAAACTATATCAACTATGCAGATTAAAATCAATTAACAGAAAAAGATGAGGTATCATATATTAAACTGCATATTTGCATACAAGTATAATCCACAAAACCATTTCTGATACATACTAGAACATATGGAAGATTTGACCACCACAAATCCGCCTTTTCATCTGAATGTTTCTCGGCCACTGTTCTCTTTCTAGTTTCTCTGCTTCTATTTCTACTGAATGAAACAGGCTTTTTGTCTAAGGGGGCACTTCCTTGACTTTTTTGGGTCAAGTGTTGCAAATATTGTTTCTTGAAATCTTGAGGTTTCCAGCCCTTCACATCTTCTTCTGAAGACCTTTCTTGACTGGTCTCCTGGACATCACCTATAAATTTCTGTTAACATCCCAGAAGTGAAGGAGGCTCCCAAAACAAACCAGAAGATAATTAAACTAAAGAAAGCGTTCAGCATTAGATAATTAAACTAAAGAAAGCGTTCAGCATTAGACTTTTACATGCATGAACGACAGATTTAAGAAACCAAGGAAACAAACTGGGAAAAAAAAAAACAAACAAAAAATAACCAAATTCATGGAATTGACATTCGAAGAAAAACAACAGTTAAATCATGAATCTATAAACATTACCAGGTCCCATTCCCCTAGCCAAGTTACTCCTTTCCTTTTCCAACTTACTCACCTCATTCTGGCCGGCAGTAGCTTGCATTCCAACATTAGTTCCCTTAGAATGATTATCATTTTGTTCTGAGTCATCACTGAGATATCTCCTAATCAAACCTGAAAACCCCTCCGGACTGCTACTCATGTTCTTTGGAGGGCTTCTAAACTTAAGCTTCTTTTTTAACACAAACATCTCCTTTTCATCCTTCAAATCCACACCATCCTCTCCAATTCGATCCCCTTCATCCCCAAACAAACCCAAATAGTCCATAAAGGACACGGGCAACTTCTCTCTCTCGGAATTCAACTTCTTCTCCAGCTTAACCAATCTAGCATCAATCTCCTTCTCAATTTCACTATCTTTATCACCCATCATCCTCTCACTACTTTCTCTCTCCCTAGCCTCCCTAGCCATTGCCCTTATCTCATGTATTCTCTGTTCCACTTCACTCTCACTAAAATCACTCACATTACTCAAATTAGAAACCAATCTTCCATTGTCATTAAGCAAGGCACTATCTTCCTCAACCAAGTCCCCCAAGTTCCCGTTTTTGTCGCGAGAATTGGCACTGCGAAGTACCCAGACAGTACATATCGTCTGAAATACAAAAAGACCGACCAAATAACTACCATATTTCAAGACACAGCGTGCAGATAATCTACCAACAAGCCCCTTATACGCTTCACAATTATTCACAGTCTCCGTACCGACAAAGTCATCAACTTTATTATTTTGCTCGACCGGAAAGATCTCGCCAGCGCCAAAACCAGCGATATCCTCGTCTCCGTTAAGAGGTGAGTGGGCCACTACCGGCTCGGGAGCTTCTATGTAGGGAACAGGAGTGGTGGGGGAGGTTTTGGTGATGATTTTGGGACGCAAATGGTTTGTTCTCTTGATAGGTCTTCGTGGGCGCGCACTCGAAACAGAATATACGATGAATGGTCTCAGTCGACGCCGGTGATTAGTAGTGCTGCTGGTGAAAAGAGAAGGTACGATGAATGGAGGTCGGAGAAAAGAGAAGGTGGCGCCTCCCAGAGCACCAGCCATGGCTAGCCGGAGAGGGCGGTAAGGTTTGACAGTGGCTTAGCTTTCACTCTTTTAGCTTGGACTGGTTGACGCCATGATCGCTAAACGAAGGGCCGAGCGAGAGATTGTTGTAAGGTACAAGCTTTGTTCTTGAGTAGGCAAAGTAGCATGAGCAAATTGAGGTTTATAGGATTGACCCATTGGGCGTTCCTTGTTTGTGTTAGCCTCGGACTCTCTTCAATTTTGGGCTGAGACGCAATTGTTGTCATACAGCTGAAGTTTAGGCAAATAATAAAAAGCTTCCTTAAATCGTTGATTCTTTATAATTATATTAGTCGTTAACAAGGAACATATGACAAAAGAAGATAAAAGTGCTGAAATCATAAAAGGGTAGAATTGGAGTTGCCGTAAGGTTTTTTTTTGTTTTTTAATTTTTTTATTATTCTTATTAAAATTAATATATTAAATAATTAATTAATATATTTAGTTGATAGTAAATCATATCATGAAAAAATAGAAACAAAAAAATCACTTTTATGATTTTCATAATTTTTAAAAATTAGAAGAAATCAAAAACTCAAATAAACAGATTTTTTACTGAATTTAAAATTAAGAACAAGAAATTAAAAATAAAAATAAAAACAAATAGGGACTTATCTTTTTAGAAATTGTCATTACAACAGTTGTCGATTTGATTGGTCTTCACTCGTGAAAACTACTTATAAATTTTTATTTAAAATAAAAGGTTAATTATTAAATTTTTAAAATTTTATTATACTTTGCAATTATATTTTAAAGTTTTAAAAATAGCAATAAATACTTAACCAACTACTAGACCTTTTATTAACAATGCTAGCGTATTTAATATATTTTTCACATGGATGACACATGAAATATAAATTCTATGTGAGAATTATTAATTAAAAATCAAAGATCAAAAGATAACCTAAACTCTTCAGTTGTCTTTACACTTCTCTAACACTCTTTTTTTTTTAAATTAAAATGGATTAAGAAGAATAAGAGTTTAGTACAACTATTATCCTACTAATAACATATCAAAAACATAGATCAAACAACATCTTAGGCAAAAGAAACGTCACCGTGTACTAACCACCCTCTAATGTATTCTCGGAGCTTCCAAAACGAGTTAAGAAAAACCCCATTTTCAATGTTTCACCAGAAGCTTCCTAATTAACGCTCCAATGTCTCCGTTGTCAACGTCTCCAGATGGTTGTGGTGGTAAGATCTTTTTAGTTTGATCCTCGTAACTTCTTCTTCTTTTTCCATTTTCACTCACTTTCCCTTTTTAGGAAACACAAAGGCCCCATTTGGTTGGTGGGAAAATAAAGTAAATTTGGAATCTGATTCATTAGAAAATAAATCTATGAAAAGTAAAGATATTCATATGTTTTGATACTTATAAGAATTCTAATAGAAAAGTTGGGTGGATTTTTATTATGATGTTTGGTAAGCAACACTATTTTATGGAATGTAATTTAATTTTGAGTTGTGTTTTCAATTATATCCTTACAAACAAAATCGAAAAAGCTTTCATTTCGTGCTAGTCAAGCTTTTTATTAACCATACAATGGCATCCTCTCTCATATTGAAGATCCATTCTCGCCAATGTGAAGGTGTCGATGGAGCAGAACACACTAGTTTAAAAGGTGAACGTCTGAAGGAATTTGAAGACGATGAATAGAACGGTCGAAGGTACAGTAGCAGAATAGATCTACCAAAGAAGATCTACAATACCACAGGTCGTATCTTCCTCACACTTCTCTCCCATGGAATTCCCCACCTCTAATCTCTAGCCTCAAATATTTTGTAAAGTTGTAGGCTTTGAGCTACTTGTAATTACCTCTCCGGTCACCTCTCGTCTTTTAATTCCTTTCCTTTTTTGTCATTCATATTAGATTTAGGTCATCACTTCCTGTTTCGTCAAAGTTCAATACTACTATCTGATTCGTATATCTTCAACTAAGCCAATAAGGAGAATGATGAGGTCTACACTCAACTTACGTTGCTTCCCCCATCAGAGGTATAATTGTCTTCCAAGTAGTGCTCATTTGCTTCTTTTGGTGATCGTTTTCGAGTTTCCCTTACTTTCCAAGAAGTAAAATTTGGTCTTTTGTACTTGTTGGGAGGTTAAATTGTAACATTCTCGTTGGGTTTCGGTTTGTTAACTCAAGTCATTAAAATGTTGATTTTTTTCTCTGATCTTTTGTACTTCTTGGTTACTCAATTTTATTGTAGGATATAGTACTGAGTTTATGTCTTGAAGATAATTATGTTAATTTGTTTGATTTTTCTATTTGCAACATTCTCGGTATCTTTGTAGTTGGCAGGAAGAGTTTCAGAGGGAAAAAAGCTTGAAGAGTTAAATATGGATGAAAAGGGTTGTGGTGGATCACCAATAAAACCTACCCCACACATGTTATATAAATCGCTAACAGCATTCTCCTTATTCGTATATGGAATGCACTGATTTTTATGTTTGAGCATGCATTTTAGCTGTAATTTATTAATGGGAACTATCATTTCCTCAAGCGTTCCACAAAGCGAACTAGACTCATCTCTAGGGCACAGTATAAATGGCAGTTTCAGGAAGTCCAGTTCTGGTCTGTACTTTCAGATATTATTGACTATTATTTATTCTCACCATCTCTTTTATTATCATAAGCTTTTCCTATTTCTGTGGTGTTGCTTATTCTTCATTTACTTAATGAAAATGATTACTTTCTATATGATTTCGATCTCATAATATCTTGTCATATGATGCCAATAAGATTTTTGGAAATTGTTTTGGTAGAATATAAGCATTTTATCCACCATGCATTTGCTATTATGGGCTATATGCTACAATTTCTGAACTACCTCTAAAAAAGAAGGTTCAAATCTAGCAATATTCATTTCATTTACTCCTGTCAATCTTATGGAAGCTGTTATTGACTTTTGCAATGTAGAAACTTCAACTAATGTTTTCAAGTTAATGTTCTAAGCAGTTTAATTTTCACGCAATGCAGTTGTTTCTTCTCGAAGCATATCTAGCTTTTCCACTTTGAGCAAACTCACTTCAAATTCAAGAAGCATGTTAATTAAAAGATTATGCCAGGAGCCTCATCAACCTTGAACTGTTCACTCAAAATATCAAGGATTAGGTGCTACGAAAGACACATTCTGATTCAGACAATGTTGAGTATTCTTTCAAGTCTCCTTTCTCAATTGATGAAATGCGTGAACTTTACTTGGCATTGAAGGGTCTCCTATTTCAGCAACTATATCCGTATGCCTTGTTCGGCTCATGCCTCTGGCGGTATGAAAGAAAATAAGTATTTTGCAATAGAAGATTTCCTTTGTGCTATAGTGAGTGGCCTGTGACATACATTTTGGCGCAAAAGTAGACCTCTTCTATATTTTATATCTTGCTCACGTCATCCTGGATCGAAGTTTTATACAGTAGAGAAGGCAATTTCAAGGGGAAGGCTTGAAGAGCTTTATGGTCTAGCTATAATGTCAAAAACTGAGAGTGACAGGCATGTTCGCTAGGATCAAATGTTAGAGTATACCTTATTTAGATTAGATATATTGTCAGGCTATGAGTTCAAATTATCTTCTAACAATATATGTGAAGCCATTTTTTTATGGTGTTCATATACTTATTGCCAGGAGTATGAGCAAGTTTAACACATCTGATAGTGATTCTATTTTTATTTTGGTTTTTAATTCCAAATATGGTGGGGTGGTGAAGCTTGGTGGTGATATTGGCAAACTTGATGTAAACTTGCCAAACCCATACCTTTCAATGAGTGAATGGATCAAACATCATGCTGATGTTGAAGTTTCATCTGTCAACTAGGTATGGAATAAGCTAGGTAATGCAAATTGGGGTGACTTGGGAACCCTGCAAATAATTTTGGCAACTTTCTATTCCATGGTCCAGTGGAACCAACCTCTAAGAAAGTCAATATCAACGTTGGCATCAAATCATAACTTTCGAATTTGGAAGCGTATAGCAAAATGCCACCTTATGGAAAATCAAAATGCACTAGTACCATTTCAGCATAAACATCAAGGAGAGATTGTGGAATTTGATCGAGGGGAAAGGCCTTCTTTTGATAAGTTTTCATCACGTTTAAAACTTCAACAGGGTGAAATACTACTGTTGGATGACCAGCAGTAGGGGCATAAAAGTTTTCAGATAAAAGATTCCTTAATAGGAGGGAATTATTTCCTATATACTGTCATATCTCTAGGTTATCTACCAAGGTTGTTAACTTTATATGTTGGTGTTCACCCATCCAAATTAGATGTACCCTTATTTTGTTGGTGCTCACCTAGTTGGGGTTTACTGATCCTTTTGTTTAGTGAATAGTCTATTAGAAGTAAACCAGAATTAGAATAGTTTTAGTCACCTAAATGAAAAATGAAATGTTAAGCAAAGGCATTTAATATCTCATTAGACCTTAAAATATACTACATATTTCAGCAGAGAAATGGTGTGCCAAAAAGAAATCATGATACGTAGAGAAGTTCCAATTGCTCTTGAATAAAAAGAGAATCTGACTTTTTAAAGTCATTCATGCAATCAAAAAGGAAGGAAAAGATTGCAATTTCATTTGACAAGTAAGTTTCTAAATTATTTCCAGCATAGTAACTTTTAGCTTCTTTTCTGTGTTCTTATGATTTTCTTATAGGTGAAGACGATGAGCTAAGGTTGGGAATAAGAAGAGTTGTTAAACATAGAAATGGGCTTCCTGATTTGGTCATTGACAATCAGAATTCTTACTCGAGTGTTCTTTCTCCAGTGGCTAATGCAATATCCAATAAAATCATGCTTGATGGTGAGACAGAAATTTTTCACATGATTTTAGTCAAGCTGGATGATTATGTAAATCATACTTTTTTTTGGAAGGGTCACTATGTACCTTGAACCATATTGCTAAAAGCGCATATCATAAACAACGGGTGAATCCTGTTTTACCATACCATTCTCTCTTTATTCCCTAAGATGATGGAAGATGAACATTTTAGAGAAGTCTGCAGTACCTGGTCCAAGCTCTGCTAACCGTGGGTTTTATTGAATGATCAATGTCTATATGGTCTAACAACTTCAAATTCCCATCCAAAAATGAAACTAAGTGATGAATTATTCATATTGATCCAATAATATGGTCGCCTTTTATAGTTTCTTACATCTCAGAATGTGTAGGGATCTATATCTAGCTTCATTAGATTGGAAAATTTTCTTATGCAACATTGGAAACTTGTTTAATTGTCAGCTTCATCTTGTATATTATTGTTGTTGCATATGCATTCACCAGCTATGGGGATTATTCTAAGAACTCAAAAGGACGAATCTTTTAATGGAAGATAAGCTTATAGCTCCCTTAAAAAATCAAGTCCTTTTTAACAATCTAAAACAAAGAAATGCTCATTTTGCCTAAGGATCATCTTAAGATACAATTATAAAAATGGAAAAGAGCTTACCACTCATCCGGTACATAGCCAATGCGGAAATTTTATGCAACATTAGATTATAATATAACAAATGAAGGCAATTCAATACCATCCCAGCATGCAGCTGGACCTAATTAAATGGTATTTTCATTACTGGGCTTGTGGAAAAAAGATAGGAAGAAGAAGGGAATGGCTACGAAGCCTAAACCTGGCAAAAGAGAGCTCGACTCCTACACCATTTATGGCACGAACAAAATCATCAAAGGTCTCATTTTCTTATCTTAACTCTTTTGCATGTTCGAGGTATTCTTCAAATTTTTGACTTTGTCTCTACTGTTCCCTTTATTATGCTAGTCGGTGATTGTGTGTTGATGAGACCGTCGAACACCGGTAAGATGTTGTATGTGGCTAAAATTGAGGGGATCGAGATTCATGGTAGGAAAAAAAGAAGTCATACTAAGGTAGAAGAAGAAGAATGTTTGAAGAGAGAAGAATTGAGCAAATAAAAACTACAAAAAAGTAAGAAGGAAATAAGAAGAATAATAATATTTGAAGGGGTGCTCGTGTTTTTCAAAAGAAGAAGAAGAATATTTAAAGAGAAGAAAAATTGAGCAAAAGAATGACAGAAGAAGAAGAATATCTGAAGGATGGTCGTGTTTTTAAAAAAGAGTTGTTGTAGAATAAGAATATTAGAAGAGGAGGTAGTGTTTTTATTAAAAGAGTTGTCGGAGAGTTGGGAGAGAATGAAGGGTTAAATTGGCCAGTATAATTTTTAGATTAACTTCATGAGGAAAGTAATCTAAATACCAAAGGGGTTCTGGGATTTAGAATCCTAAGAAAATGCTTCTACTTTCCCTAAATTAGGTAAAAAAAAATTTACTTTCCTAACTACTCAACAAAATGAACCAAATGTAATAATTTAAATTTTAGGAAAAAGATTACTTTCCTAGTTAACAATTTGAGCCAACCAAATAAGGCCAAATGGTCTTCTTATATGTTTGTACTCTGATTACTATCTCTCTTCTCCTGACTGCAAGTCTTTAACACCCGCGAAGAATCTGATGTAACCATCTCAAAGAGGAGGGCTTCGTAAGGTAAGAACTCAACTTTAGACTCCTTCAGAACTGTTGTGCATGTTATAAATGGCTAGATTAGGTTGTAGAGATACTACTTTACGTACTGGGTATTCTTAGATTCTTGTTAGAGGCTCTAAGAAATAGCTTGTCTCTCGTTGCATTTCTTCTCCAACTGGCTTATGACTAGTTGTTCTCTAATATTATTAGAGATTATTTTTGTGAGGGCAATTATGCCTCTTTCCCTTTCTACAAATCTTTTAGTGTTCCTCTCCCACTTGATGTCCTGAATACATATTAGAAAGGCTACCATGTAAACATCCTTATTGTGTTTGGGTGCATGGTTCCGTAGTATCTCTTAGATAATATCATTCAGATTGCTATGATGGCTATTGAGTGTACATAGAGATGTAACTTGCCTCCATACTCTCAACACTCATTATTACTATTACTCCTATAAAAGTTGTAAGACAATATTTGGTTGAGTGATTATTAATGGAATGAAATGAAATATAATATTATTTCATCGTTTGGTAGGAGGGTTTATAATGGAATGGAATGGAAGGGTGATAGAAAGGGAAGGTGTCACATTACATCTCATTCTATCTTAAACAGTAAAAACAAGTTACCTCCAAATTGGGAGGTTTAGGATGGAATATAAAATGATAAACAATATTTCACTATTTTACATTATGAACCATTCTATCCCTTCCAAAAACTAATTTTCTAGTATTACATCCATTTACATTCCATTCCATTATAAACCATTTCATTCCATTCCATTACAGACTATTTCATTTCATTCAATTCCATTAAAATCCTTATGTTCAACCAAACATAGTTTAAAGAAATCCAAACCTGTCAGATTGTCAAGAGAACTCCTGTATCAACAAATCAGAGTTGAGTTTAACCCACCAATTCATTAGAGATGATGGCCTTTTTTAACCTAGTACTAATATAGACACCTTTTTTCACTTGGTTAATCATAGTCTTTAGCTTTGGTTCTTAGATCCAAGTGCTTCCACTCTCACCTAAAATATTTCATTACATTTCTTAAAAAGTCAAGAGAACTAAGGAACATATGAAGCACAGGGAGAAGATAAGTTTTCTTTGTCTAATAAAGGAACCATTACACAAGGAAAATATATAAGAAAACAATAACATGGTTAGTGTAGAAAGGGCTCTAAAACTCATCTGGGACTTGCTTTTCTTAGTCCACAAATCTTGCAACCAAAAAGCTAAAAGATTTTTAAAATAAACTTCGATTAAGTATAAACAATTATATCTCAAGTTTTGACACCTTGTGAAGTGAACTAAGAGTCGTGACAAGATAAGGAGAACAAGAATTAGGACTAGAAAGCCCTTCACTATCATTGGAACAATAAGGGATGATGTGAATGAAGCACAATAAGCATTTCACCTTTGAAGGTCACTACCTTTATTTCATTTCTCTCACTCAACATGTATTTATAGACATAAAACAAAAACTAGCATAGCAACATTTTGAAATGAACAATTATAACAAGCTATAACTCTAGAGAGATAGAGACAAGGGATAATGCTCTTTCTTTATCCTCTCGTGACAAGGTAAAGTAGTATTTTTTATTTTTATTCATGTGAAAAATGTATTAGTTGATGTGGCTTGCTATATTAGCATCATTAAAAGAGGATTTAAGGACAAATTAATTTAAAAAAAATTAAAAGTTGATCATTTTATTGTCACTTATTAAATTTTGGGATATATTGCAAAATTTAATAAAATTGGAGATTTTTCAATAATTAACAGTAAAATAAATAAATTAGTATATATTAAGAGAGTATCATTGATGAAAAAAAAGATTACATTAAAGATAATAAAGTGAATAAATCCTTTAGTCTTGGATGTTTAACAACTTAAGAAATAATATAAATTGACATCTTTAACTAAAGAAATAAAGTTATATCTTATTCTGCTTTATACAGGATATCATTTTATCCCTTTATCACTCTTTAACAAAAAGAAGAACAGTTATAATTATTAAATAGTATCGTAATAGGTGAAATAAGCATCAAAATATTGGTATTAATAAAACAAAAAGTTTTAAGTCTCTTATAACAATTTTCATTATCCTTAGAGAATTTTGTAGTATTTATTATTAATTTAAACTCTTGTTAAGGTTAGGCATTACTAATATATAAATATTTGTTATACGTAACTCTAGCAACTTTTGAATCTTTGAATGCAATTATACGATATTTCTCTCTATTCTAAGTTTACATTTTCATATTTATCAAATTCTAAAGGTATAGTTGAGTGTCAGCCTCATCAAAGATTATTATAAACATTTGTTAACAGCTTGACATGAGTTTCTGATCTATACTTACGCTGCATTTGGTTATTGTCTCTAATATGCAGAGACGAAACGAGACAAAAATTTAAAGATAGAACAAAACAAAAATTGGAGACAGTGAGATGTTTGGTTGTGATGGATAAAACAGATAAAACTATCTCCGTCTTAATGACAGAAATGTGTTTGGTTATAATTGACAGAATATAAAAACACTATCATAGACTAAAATACCCTTGTAGTATAATATGATTGAAAATATATAATTCATTGATTATTTTAAAATGAATGATTTGTATTAGTAAAAAAGTTAACAAATAATAATAATAACAATAAAAAAGAAATTAATTCGTCTGTGTTGCTTCGTCTGTATTACTTCGTCTGCTTTGCTTCTCTTTTATTTTGTTCTTTGTTATTCATCAAAATTATATCTAAGTAAAGTCATTTTGACTTAACAAGAGGAAGGGCCAGCAACCGGATCGACAGGAGAAGACAACGGAGAGACATCCTCTTCCTCATCTGAATTCAGGTCCAGCATCTCATCCGGTAAGACCTCTTTTTCCCTTTCAGCTATCTCTCTCATCTCCTCAAGTGAAAGGCCAAGCTCAGAGGGAAGCATCAGCTCGGCGTAATCCTCGAAGGAAGGACCTTCTGACCTGTCTGGGAGGCAAACGCTGTGGCAGCTCTTCAAGATAGAAAGAGCCAAGTCGCAAGCAAATTTCAGACACTCCTCGTGTAAATACCGCTCTTTCCATCGCTTGATTGCTTCAACCCTCTGCTCCTTGACGGAGCCTTGCAGCTCCAGCAGTTTCTTCTCGGCCTTCATTTTATCGATCACCGCCTCATGACAGTCATGGAGGGCTTTCGAATGGAGCTCCTCCTCCACTTTCGCCTTCGAAGTGCCATCGACCACCTTTTTCCTTAGGCCCTCAACACAGAGCTGCAACACCCGATATTCACTTTCCAGCTCACCCCTGGAAGCAATCATTATACTCCTCTCCTCCTCCCCCGAAGAGTGTTGAGCTCTCAAAACGCCTTTCTCTTCCTCCAAAACACTCTTCTCCTCCTCCAGTGAAGAGAGTTGAGCTCGTAAGACGTCCTTCTCCTCCTTCGCCTCTGAAAGTTCAACTCTTAAAGCATTAATTTGCTCAAGAAGATGATGAACCTCCTGCTCATTTGTTTGGTTTACTTCATCGAGCTGATCGAGACGCTGATGCATCGCAGAGGCAAACGCCAGATCTCTGAAACAACCACGGACGAGACTAGCCATCAACTCCTTATTGTTCAACGTATCCAAAAATTTATCGTCCTCAGGAGGAACAACCTTCTAGGCAATATATAGAGCGACTTTGATGTCCCTAAGCGATGCAGTCTTATCAAGGCTGATCGTGGACACCCATTTTTCACCGCTGGAGGCTCGCTCTTTCTCTTTGCCCTTATCTAATCGGGGCGCTTGTTTTTCCCCCTTTCCTCTGTCCAGTTGACAGGACAATCAATCAACACTCCGAGTGGTCTTTTTTCTTTTGAGCGGTGGCTCCATCTCTTCCTCCGAATTCGCTCGGTCAGCACTCACCGGTTGGACCGGCAACGACGCTGACATGCTAGGTCGATCCTCAGTGGACGAAAGGGCCATCAATGCTGTAGACTGGTCCAATGTCGTTGGCTGAGCGATGTCTTCGCTGGCCTCTACCTCCTTCCTTTGCTTCTTCACCTTCGAAGAAGATCTAGGCCATTTGGGTTGCCTTTTGGATTTAGGGAGACTGGAAGACCCGGCGAAATCCTTGACCTTTACCATGACTGTACAATTATAGAAGCAGGTTAGAAATCGAAACTAGTACTTGTGAATACAGCAGATAGATAAATTACGATGAGTTAACCAGGAGGGGCATTTTCCTCTTCTAGCCCTCTAATTTGAGGAGGGGGATCAATTAAAAAGGTATCGGCGGATGCCCCTCCACGATACCCCAGAACGAGACGGTCGAAAAAATACCGACCGAGCGCCTTGATCCTATCAATCACTTCCCATTCCTCCCTAGAAACGTGTAGATCGGCAATATCATTCTATTGCTCGACCAGGGGATACCTCCACGGTCGAGATTCAAAGGTGGATCCTGGGGGCCTCACAAATAAGTACTTCGTCTTCCACGCTTTGATTGATCCTGCTGTTCCAGCAGGATGATACCTCGCATCCCTATACTGGAGATGAGGGATCCAGGCCCCGACGCTTGAGCTTTGGTTCATTCTTAAAAAATGACGCAGGACACCGACTGATGGTGGACATCCGAAATAATGACACAGCAAAGCCAGACCATTGATAAACCTCCAACCATTTGGGAGAATCTGGCTCGGCCCTAATTGGTAGGCGCGCCATATCTCATCGATGATCGGGGCGTATGGAAGCTTCATACCACCGACCGAGAAAAAGCTGTCACAAACAGCGAAGTAGCCGCCCCTACTGTTATGAATCCTTTCGCTCTTGCCAGCCAGCTTAGGCCCCCAAGATGAAGGGATATTATTCTTAATAATCGACCGATTCAACTCCCTTTCGGTCATCGTCGAAGGGTCGCTCGGTGACTTTTCAACAATTTGCCCATCCTTCCGGGCACTCGCTCGGTTTTCCTCATTCCCCCTTGACTCCGAGGCTTCATTTCTGTCGACTTTCGGCACCTCCATCGTTTCCACCGCTATCTCCAGCGACCCAACAACTTGTAAAGCTCTTTCGGCGGCTAGTTCCTGATGGAGCTCCCTCAGAACTATACTTACTTCCCCGCTAAGACTCGGGGATGCTCGTGACGAAGGCTGGCGAGGAGGCGACGGAAAAAGAGAGGGGGAGCTAGATTCATTCCTAAGTCTAAGTTCGTCTCTAGAGCTAGTCGACGACATGGTTACTGAAAATCAAACTTACAGGACGAGGAAAGGAAGAAGGACGTACCTAGTTTAGAGACTGGAGTTAGAGATTTGGATGACGGTGAAAAAGGAAATTCCGATGGCTGCGAACAGGGAGATGAAGAAGAGAGGAAGCAAAGATTGAAGAATCGAACACACAGAAAGTGAAGAAGTGGGTCAATTCCAAGCATTTATAACAAGATACTGAGCGGGTGTACTGATGGAACTTGGACGAGTGGCAAAATCTGAGCCGTGCAAATTAGGGTTATCAGTTACCCATAGCGGCGCAACAGTTAAAAGGACGTATGTGACAGCTGCACAACGGTTACAAAGACGTTTTGTTTTAAATTTTGAAAACCTGTCAGAGGACACGTGTCGTTAGTAACGATTAAATCAAATGTCTTCATGCGCTAGGCGATGACGTTCAATCGACCGATCAGGCCTGGCACGAGCTATCATGCACTACATTGATGTCCGACCGATCGGGCCTATCACAAGCTGCCCTACAGACGAGCTGCACGATCCTTATTTACTCATTCGACCCTTCTCCTTGGTCAGACTCGAGGAGTAGGAGACTTATGGTAGGGTCGGTCATGCTAGGCCCAAACCTAGACTCAGAACGACGCATAGGCCGATCGGCACATCCCTTGAGGATTGACCTAATTCCTATAGGTATTAGCCATATAAATTCATTACCTCATCATGAAAAATGTATGACTTTCAAGAACCCTATTTTTCTTTATTTACCAGCCACCAAAACTCTCCCAAGAGACTGACTTGAGCATCAGAGGGCCCTACCGGAAATCAACCCCCGGCGTGCCTTTATTGTTTTGCAGGTATCTTTGAACCAGAATCAACCAATCTCATGGATCCAAGCAGCAGTGCCCAACCCCACCAAAATCAGACAGAACCAATATTGATCTTGAGGATGACCTTTCTGAAGACTTTGCTGTCAATCCAGAAATTGAAAATATTCATAATGAGATTGGTTCATCAACTCCAGCTCTAGGAACCTCTACAAAAGGAAAGGGAAAAAAAGAAAAATGATACTAGAATAGGGGCAACAGAAAAGTTAAATAAAAATTTGGACCGTATATGTGATGCAATAGAGAGTAGAACTTCAATGAGCTCTACTAAAAGAGATGAACCTAGTTATAGCATTGCTGAGGTGCTGAACATCTTATGAAGTATAAATGAAATAGAAAAGAGAAGTGAATTGTTTATGTTAGCTACCAGATTATTTTTGAAGAAGGAAAATAGAGAGATGTTTGTTGAACTTAAGGATGTTGGTCTTCAAATCAAATAGCTTAAGACAATGAAATGATTGTGGTTTTTGTAATAAATTAGACATGTCTTTGGTTACTAATATTGGATTATTTGTAATGTGTTGTTTTGGATTTTGCTACTATTAATGTGTTATATTGGATTTTTGTTTGGTGAATTTTGTTGTAATGAATTAAATTGTTCTTTATTATTATTGTGTTATGATTATTGCTATGTTATCATGTTATACAATAAGCTTATTATTTATCTTTTTATATATTTTGATACAGATGTCATCTTCTGATAATGATTATGAGAACGATCATGAATATAATGAAGAGATTGAAGAAGAAATTTTGCAATTGGTTCAAATTGGAGTTTCAATGGCCGTAGACCATCATATTAAAAATTATATGAAAAAACCATGTAGAACATCCCCTCACACTGGATGGATGTTTGTAATGGAGTTGCTTAATGGTCATAAA
>JANJEY010000235.1:38205248-38216328 GCA_024703695.1 Erythroxylum cataractarum
CGAAACTCTCTTCACTCTTCATTTATCAAAAACAAATGTATTTATTTACTAAGTATCGTGTATACTTCTTTCCAAAAAGAAGAAGAGAAAAGACCCAAACACGGCCTAGAAATTTTGCAGAGCCTGGGCCAGAGCAGGTGGAGTGAGACCAGAGAGCTTACTCTCTCTCTCTCTCTACTGGAAAATCCCTTTTTGTGCCCTACCCAACTCGTTGGAGCTCCGGAAATGACTCAAGAATCCTTCATTTACAGCTTCGTGGCTCGGGGCACCATGGTGTTGGCCGAGTACACAGAGTTCACCGGCAACTTTCCGGCGATCGCCACTCATTGCCTTCAGAGACTGCCTTCTAGCAACGACAAGTTCACCTACAATTGTGACCACCATACCTTCAATTTCCTTGTTGAAGATGGCTACGGTAACTATTATATGTTGCTCTTACCTAATTTGAAGTATTGAGTAATGCTAAGGAAGTCTAGTTGTTAATGGAAGTAGGTTGGTCTAGTTTCAAGCTGGTTGTTGAGTGTTTGATTTAATACGACAAAGCTCTGTACTTTAACCGGCAGTTTGTGGTTGTAGATAGTTGTTGTTTGTTTTGTGGGTTTACTGAAGAGAAAACAGAGCCCTTTGCCTGGATCTTAGGATTAAATAACAGCAATAACTTGGATTAAGATTGTCTTCTTTTGTTGGATATCGTGGATTTTTTATTTGATCAAAGTATAGTAGGTATAGCCCTTAGTTGTTATTGGCAGGCGGGAATTGTCAAGGACTTCCACAAGTAAATCAGAAGAGACTATGGTCATGAAATTTCATTTCACCACGTCACTACTCGAGCTAGCCTGGATACAAAGTCTTACGAAGTTATATACAAAAGTCTTACGAAGTTATCTCCCGAGTTCTTGGAAATGTAGTTTCCAACCTAAATTCACATGACTCTGTCTGACCGCCGGAGCAGCTGCATTCCTAGCTGGGAAAATATCGAATTTCCATGTCAGTGCTGCTGAAAATGACAAAGTTTCACTTTAACTCCTTCTTGGAAGGAAAGTTCTTTAAATGCTCTAGTGCTTCTAGGCTTAGACAATGTGCGTGAGTTTAGTTCATTTTCAGGGAAGGAGAAACTTGTTACCCAATTAATATGTATTTGGGATATTGCGTCTGTTCTCACTTTTGTTGTACGCTAAGCTTTTCTACTAGTAAAGACATCGTAATCTTGGATGAAATCTTGTTTGAATGAGCTTCACAGTTGCTGGTGCAACCAACGATGATGTTGTTATTCGTCCAAACCTTTTGGAGCTTAATGCAACTGGTTACGAATTGAATAAAATGAGCAAACTTTCAATCTCTATATCTTGACAAGTCGCATTTTGCAATTTGCAGCTTACTGTGTTGTAGCAAAAGAAACTCTTGGCAAGCAGATCTCTATAGCATTTTTGGAGCGGATGAAGGCAGACTTTAAAAAAAGATATGGGGGTGGTAAGGCAGACACAGCCATTGCCAAAAGTCTCAACAAGGAATTTGGGTATGTGCAAGTATGAAAAGCTATGGATATTTTGGGCTTGTTCTTAGTTACATGTTCATTTCTGCACATGAAAGTAAGAAAGTGAGACTATTGTTTCAGGCCAGTTATGAAAGAACACATGAAGTATATTATTGACCATGCTGAAGATATTGAAAAGTTATTGAAAGTAAAAGCTCAGGTTTCAGAGGTGAAAAGTATAATGCTGGGGAATATTGACAAGGTAAAGCAGCTATTTTGGAAGGATATCTTGGTTATTTGCTGCTTTTTTATTCTATTTTTGGCTTCATGTGCCCGATCTGTGTGTTTCTTTGTTAACCCGTTTATATCTGTGTTGTATTGATGCGCTCCTAGGAATGTTTTTCCTCTTCCTCCCCCTCCAATCTCTGTCGCCATTTTCTATTTCTTCCAGATTGAGGCTTGTTATATTTTGTGATACTGGAATTTATGCTGATACAATTCTAAAATTAGGTGGACTTATCCTTCTTAAGGGAAATAGTGTGCTTAATATATATATATTGCATGAATGCCCTTTGGAGTGTAAAATATCTCAATTAGTGGTGTAAAATGAACATCTATTGTGTGTGAATTCAAGAAGGAAAAACTTTGATGAAGCCAAGAAAGGTCTTTTACTGGGTGTTAAGCCACAAACATGCTATTTTTCTCTATCTGATAAATATGGATGCTTGCAAACTGAAATCATTCTCCGTCATGGACCTCAAGGTTGCGAACTGGGATTGTCAGACTACTTCCGACAAAACATGATGGCTCATCAATTATGATTTAAATGAATAAGCCTGTTTACTGGCCGGTTGTTGGACAATATACATGATACATAATGTAGATCTTGTTCCAGTTTTAGCTTTTGAAATGCAATATCTACATGTATATGTTTTTTCTCTGTTTTCTTTTGTTTAAAGCGTGGTTGCTTGTATGTGATCAATTAAGAAAGAAGCACACATTGCATACCCGTTCACTCTTTACATCTCTCAGGCTATTGAAAGGGGTGAGGCGATAACAACTCTTGCTGACAAGGCTGAGAATTTGCGAGATCAGGTTGGCCAAATGAGCAGAATAAAATCTTTAATAACTTCTGTCTCATCATACCAAGTTTTTGATTATGTTCCTTGTTGCAAATTTCAGGCCCAAACGTACAGGAAACAAGGAACTCAAATTAGACGAAAAATGTGGTACCAGAACATGAAGATAAAGTTGATTGTTCTTGGAATCCTGTTACTTCTGGTTCTAGTAATCTGGCTTTCCATCTGTCATGGATTTAATTGTGCAAAGTAGCAGGTACTCAATTGCAGTCATACACATCAGTGGTTCTTCAATTTATCTTTTACCAACAGGAGAGTCATATTTTCATCTACTCATTGGTTGTCTACCATTTCCCAGGAGTTCCAGGCTATCCTTGGAATGACGTAGCTGTATAATGCGTTGTAATATTAATTTGAAAAATTACAGGAATTTTTTGTTTTTGTTTTTTCCTGTTTGCATACAAGAATGAAATTTCAGAAACACTTTTGCGGTGCTTGTCTGAAGATTCTGTCTTTGTGTTATCCTGTCTTAAAATTATCCTAAAGCCGTATTCAGAGCAGATAGTGGAGTCTTAACTTTGGAAAAGGCGCTTTTTCTTATAATATGGTGAAATGCTATACGGGAGTGTTGCATCTACTAGCTCGTCTTGTTAAGTCAGGAGGACAAATGTCCTTAAATTACAGACGTTGTCGATTGGTCTCTTACAAAAAGAAACGAGGCGTGCCATTCCTCCGATTCTTTGTATCAATGAAGGGTACATAGGAATGCGTAACGTATCAAGGGCGGTAAAGCCTTGGTAGGCCAGGTATAATCTCAATTTTTTAGGATGAACTGGCCCCTACTTTTTCTCTCCGACTGATCAAACTTGAAATGAAGTGGATAGTTACTGACTTATTCTCAGGGAGTCTTGATGCAGAATTATTTCGACTTCGCCAAGAATTGCTTTTGGCGAATATGACTAACACTAAATTTTTTATTGTAGAACTTGATGCTTTAGATGTCGTGCAGTTTCTTAGAAGTGGAGTTAGTGCTTCACACCCTTATCATACTTTGGTCACTGATTGCTTGGAGCTACTCAAAGGGGGATGGATTGTTGATATTGGACACATTTGTCGTAAAGGTAACCATTGTGTAGATCGTCATGTCGATTTGGCGCATTCCTATCCGTAGGGCCTTCTTATTGCACAACCCCTCCAGCTCACTTACATCCTCAGCTCACGGAGGATTGCGAGAGCATCAGTATTCTACGCCTTTAACTTTTATTTCTGTTCATCCATAGCAAAAAAAAAAAGAAGCAAATTTGATCTGAAGTCGACCTAAGCCCTAAGAGCATGAGAATGTGATTTCTCCGAACTAGTTTCAGGTTCCAAAATATAGCACTTCTCATTTATTAGACAATTAGGTCTAGCTGCATAAAACTTGCACAACCATTTAGAACTAGAATTCACATGTACGACTACCAAGATAAGTAGCTAGTTGTTAACGTCTTAAGTTTCTAACAATTATTGACCTAAAACTGAAGCCATGCTTCCCCATTCAAAGCAACCTCTTTTACTATATTGTTAGTTTAGTTAATGGTCAACCTTTTGATTCAACTAGTCCTTTATAGTCCGAAAGTCGAATGAGACTAAAATGCAACTGGAGAAGAAGTAAGTGTATACTTTGGACTAAAGAGCCAAGTTGCGATTAATCCTTATAATTAAATTTGCTAACTCATAGGTCACATTATTGAGCATGTAATTCCTATTAAATGATTATTCAGTTTGGGGTTTCTTTTGACGGTAGGTGGCATGCGTATCATATATATATATATATAAATAAAATAAACAAATAACAGGTTAAAGTAGCCGAAGAAAGGGACTTGATATGAGATGGCATGCGTATCATATATATATATATATATATAAATAAAATAAACAAATAACAGGTTAAAGTAGCCGAAGAAAGGGACTTGATATGAGAACGCTACCGATCATCATTACTACAACGAACTATCCTTTTGAGAAATCTTTCTTCGCAGAACTTAAGTTATTACTTAATTTAATTATTGAATCTATTTAACTTAATGAAATCTATCGAGTATTCTCTCAAAGTCAAAAATGGTGGCTTTCAGTAGTTTTCGGTGCAACAAGTTAGCCAGCTATATTTTGCTCTATAAAAGAGAAGCAGCAACAGCGGAAGAGAGAGAGAGAGAAGAAAGCAGAAAATTTTAAAAAGTCGAGAGGAAGGGAGAGAAAAACAGCAAGGAGCATTTGTATTTTCTTTTGTTTTCTCTTCTTAATAGGAATGTGTGAGCTTGGGTTAATTTGGATCTTTTAGAAAATTGAGTGATAAACATTATTGTATGTTCTCACTAATTATAGTGAAGTACTCAGTCATCTCTAAATTGGACGTTGGCATTGCCGAACCAGTATAAAAATCTTAGTGTTCTTGTTGCTGTTTTATTTTTTCACTCCAAATTTATTAACGTTTCCGCAAAACAAGTTGTATCAAAGCTTCAGTTTTTTCGACTGTGGTGTTGTAGGAGTGAAAATCGGTTAGAGCTACAGTGTCGGTGAATAGTATTAGTGCTACAGTCCCCGTGAACAGTGCCGATATTTCAGTCCTATGCTATAATGATGTGAATAGTATCGAAGCTACAGTTCGTATGAACAGTGATTACAAACAGTACGTATTTCTGAATAGTGGTGAGTAAATGGTTGGAGATAAAGATGAGCTTGTTATCTCCAAAGACGAGCTTGTTAAGAGGAAGTCGATATCGTCATCGTCGATACCTACATCTAATAGACATCCAATCACTACTACAAGGTTAAAGGTTAACAAATTCAATGGCTCTAATAATTTTGGTTTGCGGTAATGTGAAGTTATGGATGTATTGTATCAACAAGAGTTGGATATGGTTCTAGAAAATAAATCCGAAGATATGGATGACAAGCAGTGGACGCGAATTAATCTTCATGCTTGTGTCTTTATTCGATCATTCCTTGATAAGGACTTGAAATACCCTTATATGAGAAACTTCTGCTAAGGAGTTATGGACGAAATTGGAGGAAAAGTATATGACCAAGAGTACAGAAAATCGGCTCTTCTTGAAAAAGCAACTCTTTCGATTTTAGTATCATCTAGGTATTTCCATGCTCGAACACCTAAATGATTATAATAAAATACTTGCTGATTTAGCAAACCTTGATGTGAAAATTTCTGATGAGGATAAGGCACTATGTTTGTTAAATTCATTACCTGATGATTATGATCATTTGATAACTACTTTGTTGTATGAAAAATCCGATGTGAAACTTGATGAGGTTTCTGTGACATTAATGAATCATGAGTATAGTAAAAAGGAACAAAAGACTCACAATTCATAAACTGAGGCACCCACTGCAAGGGGACGAATAGAGGAAAGAAAACATGGGAAGTGGAAAAATCTCGTTTAAAGCCACGAGGGAAGTTTCCTGTTAAACATGAATAGGCCTTTTGTCTCCAAAAGCATTGGAAGAAAGATTGCCCCAAATTGAAGAACAAAGATAAAGAGAAAATGGGTTTTGTAGCAAATGTTGCAAAATCTAGAGATGATAATTTCGAGTTTGCTTTGGCTAGTTCATCTACTGATGGTCACTCCAAAAAGTGGATTTTAGATTCAGGTTGCACCTATCATATGTGTCCCATTCGAGAGTGATTCTCTAGCTTCTAGGAGCTGGATGGTGAAGTTGTTTTAATGGGAAATAATAATTCCTACAAAATACAAGGGATAGGCAAATTCTGTTTGAAGATGCATGATGAAATAGTCAGAGAATTGAGTGATGTTGGTATGTACCGGATATAAAGAAGAATCTTATCTCATTGGGAGCATTGGAATCTAAGGGTATCAAGATCACCATGGAGGGTGGAGTTCTTAAAGCTGTGTACGAGGCACTGGTGGTGATGAAAGATACAAGACAAAATAACTTATATTTTTTATAGGGGAGTACAGTTATTGGTGGAGTAGCTATCACTGAAGTTGCTGACGTAGATAGCTTAGACACTACCAGATTATGACATATGCGTCTTGGGCATGCTGGTGAAAAAGCATTGCAAGGATTGATGAAGCAAGGATTATTGAAAGATGCAAAGGCATGTAAATTGGAATTATGTGAACATTGTGTATTGGGTAAGCAAACTAGAGTGAAATTTGGCACTGCTATTCACCACACTAAAGACATTCTAGATTATGTTCACACTGATGCTTGAAGACCTTCTAAGAATGCATCTTGGGGAGGTAACCATTATTTTGTCTCCTTTATTGATGACTTCTCTAGAAGAGTATGGGTGTACACCATGAAGTATAAAGATGAAGTCTTAAAGATATTCCAGATATGGAAAAAGATTATTGAAATGCAAAGCGGTCGAAAGATCAAGACTTTCAGATCAGATAATGTTGGTGAATATAAGTCTGATCATTTCTTGGAAGTTTATCAAGATGAGGGTATTATGAGGCATTTCACGGTTAAGAAGACACCACAACAGAATGGGGTGACAGAGCGCATAAACTGTAATTTGCTTGATAAAGTCCGGTGTATGTTATCTAATGCTGGTTTAAGCAAGGCGTTTTGGGCTGAGGCAATTACTTATGCAAGCCATCTTAATAATCAGTTGCCTACTACTACGAACAAAGGCAAAATATCCATGGAGGTATGGTATGGTAAACTTTGTACCGATTACAAGTATTTACATATATTTGGTTGTCCTGCTTATTATCATGTCAGAGAAAGCAAGTTGGATCCAAGAGAAAGAGAGTTCTATTTATGGACTTTAGCACTGGCGTGAAGGGATTCTGACTTTGGTGTCTAGAAGAGAAAAAATTTGTTGTAAGTAGAGATGTGAATTTTGATGAGATTGCTATGGTTAATCAGAATAAGCATAAAGGAGAAATTGAAGCGACTAAGACCATGAGTAGTTCAAAGCAGGTGGAGTTATTAAAAACCCTAGTTGTTCTAGTAAGGTCTGATGTTATAGACACTAGTCCTACAGTTGATTTTAATGATAGGGACGAGGATAACGAAGAGGAGGTACTTACCCAAGAACCATCACGGCAACAAGATTCTATTGTAACCAAAAGATCAAGAAGGAAAATTCGAAAGCCTGCTCAGTTTACTGATATTGTGGCATATGCACTTCCTATTATTGAAGATGATATTTCATCCACCTACAAAGAAGCTGTTAGGAGTTCAATGAGCATGGAGTGAAAGAAATCTATGTATGAGGAGATGAAATCTCTTCATAACAATAAGACTTGGGAGTTGGTTCAGTTATCAAAAGGAAAGAGAAAAATTGGTTGTAAATGGGTAAATGCTCAGAAGATGGAATCTTTGGAAAAAGACAATGTAAGATTCAAAGTCAGATTTGTAGCTAAAGGCTATGCTCAGAAGGAAGGCATTGATTACAACGAGGTATTCTCTCCTATAG
The DNA here is from genome assembly GCA_024703695.1 of Erythroxylum cataractarum. Lineage (NCBI taxonomy): Eukaryota > Viridiplantae > Streptophyta > Magnoliopsida > Malpighiales > Erythroxylaceae > Erythroxylum > Erythroxylum cataractarum. Next base: position 38,213,248 of record JANJEY010000235.1, read on the forward strand.
TAAAACATTTTTCCATTCATATTTTGTTGGTTTTGTTTGTGTAGTTTGAACTTGAGTTGACTCAACTTGATGTCAAGACGACGTTCTTACATAGTATTTTGGAGGAAGATATTTTTATATTTCATCCAGAAGGGTTTACGGTTGTTGGCAAAGAAAATTGGATTTGCAAATTGTAAAAATCATTGTATGGTTTGAAGCAGTCTCCAAGACAATGGTACGAGCGATTTGATAAGTTTATGATCGAGCAGAAGTACACAAGAAGTCATTATGATCATTGTGTTTACTTTTGCAAGCTACAAGATGGAATCTTTATTTATCGACTTTTATATATTGATGATATGCTTACAGCATGTAAAAGTAAAGTAGAGATTGAAAGATTGAAGACTCAACTGAGTAATTAATTTGAGATGAAGGATTTGGGAGAAACTCGGAAGATACTAGGTATAGAAATTGAAAGAGATAGAGCAAAAGGCAAGATTGGTCTATGTTAAAAGCAGTATTTAAAAAAGGTATTACAACATTTCGGGATGAATGAAAATTCAAAACCGGTTAGTACACCTCTTGCTCCTCATTTCAAACTTAGTGTTTCTATGTCTCCTAACACAGATGAGGAGAGTCATTACATGGCTCAAATACTATGTGCAAGTGTTGTTAGTAGTTTGATGTATGCTATGATGTGTACTAGGCTTGATATTTCACAAGTTGTTAGTATTGTCAACAGATATATGTATAATCTAGGAAAAAAGTATTGACAAGCTGTGAAATGAATTTTACGGTATATTCTGGGTACTGTAGATGTTGGTTTATTATTTCAGCAAGATGAAGTTCCTGATCAATGTGTTGTTGGATATGTAGATTCTGATTACGCATGTGATTTGAACAAGCGTAGGTCCACTATAGGTTTTGTATTCACTCTTACTGGAGATCTAGTGAGTTAGAGATCAACTTTGCAATCTACATTTGTTTTATCAACTACTGAAGCAAAATACATGGCAGTAACATAAGCTATTAAAAAAGCCATTTGGCTTCAAGGGTTGCTTGATAACTTAGGAGTCCATCAGGACCGTATGGATATTCATTGCGACAGTCAGAGCGCTATTTATTTATCAAAGAATCAAGTTTATCACGCATGGATGAAACACATTGATGTGAGGTTCCATTTTATTCGTGAGATAATTGATGAGGGAGATATTCTTCTTCAAAAAATTGGAGTCACCGACAATCCTACTAATATATTGACAAAACCAGTTTCGTTATTCAAGTTTAAGCATTGTTTAGACTTGATTGCAATTTATAAAATTTGTTGGTTGCTCTGTAGGGGATTGAGAGACAATCATTGAGAGTTCCGCTTTGAGGATTTGAGCCAATGTGGAGATTGTTGAGTATTGTTTCCAAGTTAAAAATGGTAGCTTTCGGTGAATTTTGGTGCAACAAGTTGGCTAGCTACAAAATGTAGCTGGCCTTTACCTATTGATTTCTCTATAAAAGAGAAGCAACAACAGCGCAAAAGACAAAGAGAGAAGAGAGTAGAAAATCTAAAAGAGTCGAGAGGAAGAGAGTGAGAAAAATAGCAAGGAGCATTTATATTTTTTTGGTTTTCTCTTCCTAATAGGAGTGTGTGATTTTGGGTTAATTTAGGTCTTTTGAAAAATTGAATGATAAACACTATTGTATGTCTCCGTTGATTATAATGAAATACTCAATCGTCTCTAAACTAGACGTAGATATTGCCAAACTAGTATAAAAATTTTGGTGTTCTTGTAGTTATTTTATTTTTCACTTCAAATTTATTAACATTTCCGCACAACAAAATCCTTTTAGAGTACATTAAATTCCATATGTGAGGGAATTGTTACGCCATAAGCTCATAACTTGTTTCAAGATTCAAGCCCCGAACTTCCAAGTAACTATTAATCACTATGTCAAAACGTTTTTCAGACAAAGTAATTATCTACTTGATATCACAGAAACGCTCCTAAAGAGTTCTTGACAAAATTTAGTGACGTCTAATAAATAAAAACTGATTTATGTAGTGGCGGGCACGACACCTTCTTTCTCAATTTACAATATATACAAAAGTATGGTGGAATCAGACAGAAACGAAGAATTTTTGAAGATAACACAACTGTTTTAGGTTTTTGGGATTCATTGTTCTATATGGATTTATTAATGGGATTGATCCCAGAGTTCAGAGAGGGATGGTTGGTGGTGCATGGCATGACATGTTTTTGGCAAGACAAAGGCAAATCTCTGCCCATATTAAAATCGTCAAACTCATGAGAAGACAAAATAGGATCTCTCTTGCCCCATCCTTTGTGGATAGGATCTCTTTTGTGGCTTCTCTTTTCATGGATTTATTCTATCATATAGTGGATAGGATAAAATTGTACCTGCATAGCCAAGACTTCATCTTCCTTTCCTCTCACTTCTTGTTCTTCTCTCTTTTGAGAAGAAGATCATCCATGCAAAGAAAACTGACTAGACAATGTAAAGTTCACCTCAGCTCATTCAACCAAGGAATGGGCTCGTAGCCTTACCACTCTCACCAAAGAAGCTAACAACTTAAAGAGTGACTGTGAAACTTCTACTTGATAGTGGTGGGTTTTCTTTTTGTAGTTGGTTTCACTACAATAATAGCATACTATTTGTGACGTTTTTTAAATAAAACGTCACAAAATATTTAGATTTTTTGCGACGTTAAAGAAACGTCACAAAATGTTTTAATTTTTTACGACGTTTTTCTAAAACGTCACAAAATTATAACACTTTCTGCGATGTTTTACTGATAAAAGGTCACAAAATACCAATCGCGATGTTTTATTAAACAAAACGTCGGAGAAAGCTATTTAAATTTTAACATTTTGTTCTCGCGGCTTTGTTTCCCCCACAGCTGGTTTATACTATTGAAGTTTCTTTTAACTCTTTTCTAGTTAAGTCATCCTCTTACTTTTCTTTTCTCTCTTCTCTCTCTACCTTCCACCGCAAAACTCCATTGCTTCGCCTTAAACCTTTCATAGTTCCGGCGACTGACCTCCTTATCCCGTCTGAAAACTCCTCATTTTTCTTCGAATTAAGGCTCTA
>JANJEY010000235.1:38224414-38241047 GCA_024703695.1 Erythroxylum cataractarum
CCCTTGAAAAAAAAAAAAAAAAAAAAAAAAAAACACAACAGAAACAAAGAAATGTGAAAAGCTAATGAATACGAAGGAAATCAGGGACCGTGACTGTCAGATAGAGATATTAAACAGCTTCCATATCTAGAACCAGAGACTTAGCGCAAAATGGAAGACCAGTCAAAGCAACATGTTAAAGGCATAAAGCTGAGCAGATAGACGAGCTACACATTAAGGGGAGGCGTTTGGCCAAAATAATCTCGCGAATGGCAGACAGTATCAAAGGGATGAGGCATTCCTTTGGAGAAGTTATGTGTTGGAAACGTCGAAAATTACGTTCTCGCCAGATTGAATAAATGCAAACTTCCAATACCATGGTAAAAGGTGGTCTGTTGGTAGCACTATGAACAGCTAAAGAAGTAGCAATCTCAACAATATTCAACCCTGGGTCTGTCCAAGAACACACAGTAGAGACATGTTCTCATATAGCTGTGGAACATTTCATTCAATCTTACATGTTTATTATCATGAATAATGTCGCTGTGACATGTAATTGTATAGGTTGTATGCAAATTACAAATTGAAGTTAGTTAATTTTAAATAAGTTTTGTTCATCAACTAATTTACTCTTTCATATTTCTTCGCAAGCAATCATCAGTATTAAAATATACATAAACTACATTATTTTAAAATAACTTTTCAACCTGAAACCAAGCTGGCCTCGACCAAATATTGGATGATCACGCACTAACAAGGCGACAAGATAATACAATTATAGGACTTGTAACCTCCCATGTGAGTTCATGTTTGGATGAACTTTTAAAAGGTAAATCTTTACCACAAATGTCATTTTTTAGAAAATGCAAATTTTACTGTAAAATAAAAAGTAATTCTTTAATAAATATAATTTTTTTAGGAGCCAATATATAATTTTTTAAGAAGTTTAAATTTAGAGCTTTTTAAAAAAGTTTTTTTTAAGTAATACTTGGTGTCTGTTTGGATAAACTTTTAAAAAGTCAATAAGATCTTTTCTCCACCATAAAAATCATTTTTAAGAAAATGAGTGTTTGATTGTAAAATAAAAAAATACTTATTTAATAAATATGACTTTTTTGGAGTTAAAATACAGTTTTTTTAAGAAGCTCAAATTTGAAGCTTTTCAAAACAGTACTTTTTCAGGTAAATTTTTTAAATTTGGAGCTTCTAAATGTGTACTTAGGGGAGAGGATCACAAGGGATGAAATTACAAAAAATTTGAGAGGGATGGGGAGTAGACAGGTTGTAGGGCTAGATGAGATCCCTATAGAGGTATGAAAGCGGATAGGAGCTGTTGGTATTGAGTGGTTAGCTCAGCTCTTTAATATGATCCTCGAGTCAGCTAAGATGCCTGATGAATGGAGATTGTGTAGGTTAATCTCCTTATACAAGGCTAAATGAGACATCCAACACTGTCCCAACTATCGAATCATCAAATTATTAAGTCATACCATGAAGTTATAGGAGAACATAGTTAAAAAGAGAATCTGGAGAGTTGTTTCTATATCAGACAACCAATTCGAATTTATGCCTGGTAGGTTCACGACAGAAGCAATACATATACTTAGGAGATAATCTATAGTTTTTGTATATTTGGAGAAGGCATAAGACAAGATTTCGAGAGAACTCATATGGAGGTGTTTGGAGGCAAAAGGCATTCATAGGACTTATATCAAAGTGATTAGGGATATGTTTGAAGGAGCATTGACTAACGTAAAGATGATAGGAGGCGACACGGAAGAGTTCTCTATTGGTGTTGGACTCCACCAAGGCTCGACCTTAAGCCCCTTTTTGTTCACATTAGTATTAGACGAACTTACCAGACATATTCAAGGAGAGGCACCTTGGTGTTTATTATTTACTGACGATATTGTCCTGGTAGATGAGATCAAGGAGGTGGTCAAGTCCAAGTTAGAATGTTGGATAAAAACGTTAGAATCGAAAGGTTTTAGAATGAGTAGGTCTAAAGCAGAGTATTTAGAATGCAATTTTTCGAATAGCCGGATAGTACAAGAGGCGGTAGTAGCAATTGATACTAACATCATACCGCAAATATCGAGTTTTAAATACCTCAGATCCATCATTGAGAAAGATGGTAGTATCGATAACGATATAGTAAATCGTATTAGATCTGGGTGGGTCAAATGGCGAAATGCGTCAGGTGTTTTATGTGATAAAAAGATCCCTTTAAAACTCAAAGAGAAGTTCTATAAAATGGTGATCTGGCCAACCATGTTATATGGTGCAGAGTGTTGGCGTACTAAGTGTCGACATATGCGACAGTTGTTGGTAACAGAAATGTGTATGCTTAGGTAGATGTGTGACATTACCAAAAGAGATAGGATCCGGAATAGAGTAGTGAGATACAGATTACAGGTGGCTAGTATTACCGACAAGTTGAGAGAGAAAAGGCTTAGCTGGTTTGGGTATGTATGTAGGATGTCCTCTAATACTCCGGTACGATACTGTGAGCAAATAAACCTTAGTGGCTACAAAAGGAGAAAAGGGAGGCCATATAAGAACTGGAGGGAAGTGATTAAGAAAGATATGTCAAAGTTAGCCCTCATTGAGGCAGTGGCTCGAATTAGAAAAGTCTGGCGTGATAGGATAAGGGTAAACAACACACTTTAGAGTCCTCATGCCTCACCCTTACCGCATAGGAAGTAGAAGTAGGGGAAAGCTTTCACGTGATAAGATTGTCGTACCCTCAGTGTTGCTCAGTGAAGACTCCTAGTGCAACTAGCAACGGGAAAGCTGTTCTTTGTAGGGGTGTAAGGTACTAACAGCTTATGGTCACCATCAGCTTTTACATGTGAGCCTAGTAAATTTGAGCGGGTCAATTCTTGTTGCCACTTTGCATGCCTCACTAGTAGGGTGTCCTTCATAATAATAATAATAATAATAATAATAATAATAATAATAATAATTATTATTATTATTAGAGTATTTTCTCATTCTTGTAACCTGCATCACTATTATCCTGTCACATATGCATGTGGGTCTACTGGAAACAGCTTTTCTACAATGTAGGGGTAAGGTTGTGTACTATCAGGCCTCCTCAAACTCCGCTTCATTGCGAGACTTCGGAGTATGATGATGATAATGAGCCTATTTTTTAATCTCTTTTGTCCTTATGTTTTACACATAATTCCTACAATATCTATAGACTCATCTTTACATTTATTTTGGGAGTTATATAATATTATTTGATTTTTAAATATATTTTAACATTTTTTTTGGGAGTTACATAATATTATTTGACTTTTTTATATGTTTTAATATATATATTTATATTAATTTTACTTATATTATAATCTATATAAAAGATTTGATTAGACATATTTTCATTTATATTTCATATGGTTTAAAATTATATAATAATTAATATATTGTGCTTTGCATATTATTTAATATAGTTTAAATAATATTTATATGCATAAATAATTTTTATTACAAAATAAAATATAGTTAAAATTAAACATATTTTTATTTTTATATTGCCAAGCAATCTACTTTATGAAACTCTTTCAAAAAAGCTTCTTTTTAATTGACAACCAAATAGCCAACTGGTTTCTTAGAAAAGCTCTTCTAAAAAAAGCTCTACTGACAAAAGCTCTACTAATATAAGCTCATCTAAACAAATACTAAAAATTACGCCATTTCGAGTTAGTGTGGAAATTTTAAATATCATGTTATTGCTCTTGACTCTGTACTTGGCTACCACTACTCCAATGTCCAAATAAAACCACTGGTCATGATAACTAGCTTGAGCTCAAGCATCACGCCTTAGTAATGAGAAAATACTTTAATAAACATCAAGTGTAGTAATTAAGATAATTAAAAGTAGTTTCTATTTTGGATTTAAAAGTAATTTTCAAATTATTTAGAATAAAAATTTAATCAATTTTTAGATCAAATTATATTTCTAATGGTAATAAAAATTTAATTTATTTAAGAATTAATTATTTAATCTAATTTAATTTTTAAAGGGTTGGAAATATTAATTAAGATACCGAAGGGTATATAAATAATTAGAATTAAACAAAACTTGATGGTTTATGAATATGATGTGATTATTTTGCATAATAAATTATATGTTTTATTTATATGTTTAATATATTGTCGATGCAATTTAAATTGTATATTTAAATGTATGACATTTTACATGCAATACGTGTTTGATGAGTCCATCAAAATTAAATATTCGTTAAATATTAAGTACACATTCCAAATGTGATCATTGCCTTCCATTATTTAAGTATAAAACTATAATTCTATATATTGTAAGCTTGTCGAGGAACTTAAGACCTTTTTAACCATAATATATTTTATATTAAATTAATGAGTCATAGTGAACTAAATTTATATATTTGGATGAGTAACTCATAATCATATGGATTTAAAGGTAGAGTTATGAATAACATATGAGATATGTTTTGATAAGAGTTATAACTTGATATATCTAGGAGTCACATGAGATGTGATTGATAAGGATGTTATCTACCTAATTTAAATTTAGTTAGTTTATTAAGTAACTCCATATCAACTAAATTTGATGAAGTTGTATCTTATTAGAGAAATTAAAATAATCTTTTCGTAGTAGTGGTGAAGCTATTACTTCGAATAAATTGTAACAAAAAATATGATTAAAGTTATAATCTCATTGCATGTCAGGAATTATAACATACTACTTATTTTTTCTTATATCTATATTTTATTATGAGTACAAAATGACTTTTGTTTAGTATAGCTGATACTAAGTTTTAGTCAATCAAATTTCTTAGACATAAGTAAGTTCTACATTAAGAAGGAAAGTTATATGTCCATATTTAATTTTGTTATTAATTATTGTAACACCCCCTATATAGGACCTACAATCATTTCCTATGCATAAATTCACAGCATGCATTTCGGTTCAATGTTATTCATATACACATTATAAAACTCCCCAATGCTTAACATTATCATTTAACAGTAGTAAAATATCTTTACATCTACATGACAATCCAAAAGAAAACATATAATTTCCTTTAACCATTACATATGCAATCATTTATAACTAAAAACAAATTCCAAAAGTACCTTTTCTTCTATCTGTTGACCTTGGTCCCTACAGATGTTCCCTATATCTCACTCTTATGACTTGGATCTATACGGTTTAACACCCATCTAAGCTTGAAAGCTTAGTGGGGAATACACTTAGTTTAGATGACTACTTATGGCAGTCGTCTGCCAAGCACACACATTCAGAAATATTGCAACTTATATACCATAAATTCACATTTATAAACCAAACATTGATATTCAATGCTTATGTAAACAATGCATACTTAAGCAAAGTATATAATATAAATATGTTTCAATAAGTTATTCATATAACGTGAATTCACATTTATAAGCCAAACATTGATACTCAACGTTCATTGATACAAATTATCATTACAATTGCACATCATTACAGTCAATACAAACGCTCATCAATACCAATTATTCATGTTTTCATATTGTGTTTCTTATTTATGACTATTAAATTTCCTTTCTATGTTAAGCCTTAATATTTTCTGCGGGTGTAGACAACAGGTGCTATGGATATCCAAAGATATTAAACTGTGGATACCAGAAGGTATCAAACTGTGAATACCTGTAGGTATCAAACTTTGGACACCATTGGTGTCAAATTGTAGCAGTTGCACTGTAACCCTATAGGCGTGCCTATTTGTCCACAACCAATACAATAGAGCAGGCACTATAACATTTCTTTTTAACATTTGCAAATTTCACAATTCATATATTAACAAATCATATGAAATACTTTTCAAGTCAAAAAATCTATATTTTCATCCATACATGCAATTCATAGCTTATCACCATTAGAAGGGTATCAAAATCACACTTGTATAATCATACTATACACATATGAGTATGAATATGCATACAAATCATTTATGTACATATAAAATTTTCTTTGGAATGAATTATTCTCAATCTTATATTCCAATGTTTAGTCTCCCAATTCATATGTGGTAAATCCTATTTTATTTATTTCTAGGTGTTTGAAAATTTTCATACACAATCATAAAGATTTGAATATGATGCAGTAAAAATAGGAAACAAAATCATTGTCATAGTCGTGACAAAAACTTTTTCTATTCATACCACTACTTGTTCCTTAATATTCATATAGAAAACTTCAGAACAAGGTTTCTAGGTCTTCTAGACGTTTGTCCCTCTGTATCTCTCGTTTCTATATCACTAATAATCAAGTCATTTAGACTCCTAAATCATGAGGTATAGACCAAATATCACAAGCTAGTCCAAAATAGGGACAACATCTGGTCACTATTTTTGATCTCAATTTCTTAAGTCATAAAGCCATAATTAAGTCAGAGTCCCTTCTAGAGTTATTTAGCTCTATTTCTTTTCATATGCAACTAAAATCATATCCTTTGGAGGTTTTTAGGCTGAGTTGTGACTCAAACAATATTACTGACTCAAATAAACCCCAAACAAAATTCCACTACAGGATAATCTCATATCATATTCAACTAATTCTATACAAGATACACCAAAATAGCGTCAAAATATTATCCCAAAAACCATTCCACTTCCAAATGAATCTTTTTACACATTCAGATATACACAAATACATAAATTAACTAAGTGAAATCCCAAACCTTAAAATTTGTAAAGTAGTTCTTCTAATGCTTGTCCTTCCTTTCCTCTTTGGCTTTGCTTGAATCACTAAGTGAAAAATGATGGGATAAAGAGGGTGAAATGGAGAGGAGAAAAATCTGAAGTTAAGCCATCAAAGTGTCATCTATCTACCCTCTCTATATGCCTTTTCATAAATTTTCTAGTCTTAGACAAATGTTTTAATCCCATTAGACCATATGTCACAATCCTATTGGACTATGTGTTACAATCCCATTAGACCACTATTACAATTCTGTTAGACCATATGTTAAAATTATATTGGACCATGTGTTACAATTTTATTAGATCATGTGTTACAATTCTATTAGACACACCTGCTTTAATCTTATTGGTCCATGAGTTGATTTTAGGAAAATTGCATACTAGTCCTCCTTCTGCCTTTAATTCCCATATTAACTATAATCTTATCAATTTATTTCATTCCCTTATGTCTTAAGTTTCTAATGGAATAAATTTCATGTAATTTGGCTAATTATATCGAGAGTTATACCCAAAACACTATAGGTTGTTCGAAAACAGAGATAACATCCATAACTCAACTTCAAATAGAATTCCAAACTCTTAAAGGCATAATCAAATTTTGGTTCCTTTGTGAAAATTTTATACCTATGTCTCTAGTTTAATCTCCAATTGAAAGTGTCCAATTCGGAGGTCTATAGGCCAAGATATGACCAAATTACAAAAATATGTTTAGTGGAACCTATCCATTTAATGAGGTACACATCCCAAGTCAACTAACTTCAGTCTTCTCATGCAAGAGCAACACAAAAATATGTCCAATTTAACCAAAAACATCCTATTTATTTATGAAATACTTCTTTTATCAATTCCCCTCACATCACATTCATAAATCCAAACAAATATATCAAAAATTTCCTTACAAATTTCATGTCTAAGTATGTATATCCATGCTAAAGCGAACAAATTATCCATTTACCCTTGTCTTTTACATTAAGTAATATTATATTTCTTACTATAATTAGATGTACTTAATTCATTATAGTCACTTCTTAATATATCCTAGACATGCTATAATACTTTCAGGGTATGTGTTGGGTCATTACAGGTTAAGAGATATGCTAATATTATATAAATGAAAAAATTTAGTAACATTTTAGGATTTACTAATGGCTCATAAAATTTAAAGACAACATCTAAGATGAAAGTCAATACAATAATATCATATCACAAATAGTTATGTAGCGTAAAGGTAAAAGATGCAATACCTTGAAGGAATTATTCCACACAACGTATTAAAAGCATAAATAAGGACTAAAATTGGAGGCATTTACTTAGATATGATAATAATTATCATTAAAAAAGCATGTTTGCATGACTTTTCTTTCCAATAATATATATGATAGAGATCATATATATTTTTAATTTATGTTTTTGGGTGTATGATATTGAGTATGAATTTCCACATTACCATAATGCCTAAGGCCTAACAAGAAATATATTATTGAGTAAAATTAATCGATCCAAATTCATATAAATAATTTGTATGTGTTAACTTATGAGCGACTTATACGTAAATAAGTTGCAAAGATATAAAGTTAGTTAATAAAAACTATCCTTTTATGTTATATTGGTTAAAAGCAACATAACAGTAATCAAAGATTGTTATATATAGATATATATGTAAATATATTTTAATTATGAAGTTGCAAGTGTACGAAGTTAGATGACCAAAATTATCTTTTTAAGCTATATTGGTTAAAATCAACATAATGATATGTATCTTTTAATTATAAATTGTATGGAACCTATGAAACTTATTATATTGAAGGATGACCAAATCAACATTTAGTGAAAAGATGATTATGATATTTATTTGTTAAATCTTATATATGTGATGCATCAGGTGTAATAATAATTCATAAAAGGAAAAATATTTGTATCTCATTAATTTTATTAACAAATTTATATGATAGAGTTTTGCATATTAAACAAAATATTGATTTAAAATTTTGAAAATTTCAAAGTATTTAAATTTAATTCGGAATTAAGCATCGAGAATGTCAAATAACTTCAATGAGATCAATATAGTGAGTTTTAAATTTTCTTGGTTATGTATAGGGAATGAAATTTTCTAGTAAGTAAATCCACAACTAAATTCAACAATAGTATGGATTTGTTTAAGGTGGAAAAACACAAAATGAGATAATGTATTAATAAAATAACTTGATTTCGATAGTTCCAATTAAATCAATTTGCAAGATTCCATACTAGATATGGATTTTGGAATGTAATGCTTAGTTAAAGCATATATTATTCAATAGTTTTAGACCAAAATTGGATAATAGAAAGTTAAATATATTCAAAAGGTTAGATATCATATTATAAACCCTATTGAATAAACTATTTTTAATGCATAATTATAAGATAATGGTTATTAAGATAAATAATAAGAGTAAAATGAAGTTTCAAAAAGTTAAAATCTCATGATAATACATCTAAATGGAGCTAGTTCCTTTATTGGTACATTTAATGTATGGTCAAAAGTTTACGAGATGTTGAAAGATTAAATTTCATAATAAATTCAAAGAGTTTGTTTTAGAGATGATTATGAATTTATTGTGTTTACAAGAAGGTTAAAGAGAGTATATTTTTCCTCTTCAGTGTGAATATGTAGAGACATACTTTTTATAGGAAATAACAATTCATATTTTCAATTATTAAAGATATGATGGTCTAAGAGAAACTTTACATTAGATATAAAAAAGGTAACAGCTTAATTTTTAGGAATAAGAGTCTATAGAAATAGATACACAAGTTGGTTATCTATTCTAATCTAATCATACAAATAATGCACTAAAAACGTTAAGTATTTAAGATGTCTAATACTTAAAAGATATCCATTATTCTATATATAAGTGGATATTTGAGTTCAAGGTCATTTGGATTTCAACTTTGGTTTGACATGCATAAAAATTAGTCATAGTTAAATAATATTTTTAAGGTGGAAAGATTCTAATATAGCATCAATTGCTATTAAAAAATTATATATTTATATATAATAAAATTGTTTATTTGGATTAATAAGTTCCTTGATGAAATTGACATAATTCGTTACATTGTTGAAATAATGATGTATTATAGAACATTAGAACCATCAGGCATATGAAAGGACTTAAGATCCCATCAGATATCAAAATAAGTATTTAGTCAATTTCTCATAGTTATGATAATAATTAAGATGAAATTTGTAAGATTTAAGTACTCACTAAAAGAATCATGTAGAATTCTCTCACTACACTACTATTCTAGTAGTAGTATAATCTCCACACAGTGATTTAGTATAAGATACTTAGGCAACTGACTTAGTATAAGTAGGTCAATGTTAGTTTTTGCCCTATAAATAATTAGTTGGTTATAGATTTTATGACATAATTAATTAAAAAAATATACAAGATAAATTCCATGAGATAAACGTATATTATAAATGAAATATTTATGAGATTTATATTATATTTAGATATTAACCGTAAATTATTCCTAGTTGTTACTATATTAAGACTAGATATTAATAAAGCAAAAAGATATATTTCTTGCTTATGAAAGGAAGTGGTTGATCTCATAGACTCAACTTTATAGATACTTAAACAAAGGTATGAGTGCTTATTAGAGAACAAATTCATTGAACTAACTCAATATGAGAATTCATCAGGAACATTACTTATTTGTCTATGAAAATTCTTATTGTTATGATTGTACAAATGATCCTTTGAATTGAAATGTTTACAGTATCTCATATAGAGATTGTTATGTTTTGATACAACTTATGACATATCCTATTAAATAATACTCACTTGGTAGCCATTGGATATAACATAAATTATATGGAGGTAGTTGAGTGATCAATATATGATTCGTTGCCCTAAAGTAATTAGGGAGAATATTATATTTTCTCAATTAACGTTGGTTTGGAAATCTTTAGCTAAGGAGGAATGACACCTTGAAAATATTTTTCAAAAATTATTTAAAAATCAACCAATAATGGTGGAGAACTAATATGATTAGACTTAAATAAAGTATACACTAATTATATGTTCTATGTTTAATCGAAATGAAAGGATTGAATTACACATGGTTTGTTTATATACATTCCTTAGGGTTTGTTTGTGATTTTTATGTTCTTTGTCAAGTATTCACCAATAATAATTGATTATCAATTGTTACATTTTTTATTGTTTGTTTGTCCTTAATTTTTTTGCATGCATGTTCTTTTATTATTTGTTTGTTTGATGATTAGTTTTCTACTGTTGTTATTGATGCTTTTAATTAGCTATGTAAGATCTCTTTCTATCTATATATATGAGCTATATAAAAGAAAGTCCTACCTCAATCACGTGATCTCGTAAAAAAAAGTATAAATATGCTTTTATATCCAACCTGAAATAAGAAGTAAACTAGAAAAAAGTTTAATTAATTAATTAATTCGAAAGTTTAGTTTTAAGGGAATATAAAACATAAAAGAATAAATAATGAAAGGCAAATGAACATTGAAAGATGATAACTAGTGATAGTTATTATTTAACATTTATATTAATATGTGAACTTCCTATCAATTTTCAATATTAAAGTGTTATATTCTTTGTTTTGTTTAGCCCATTTTCCTTTGTTTTTTTTAGATCTGAAGAAAGAATGATTAGTGAGTTATAATGTTTATCAAGTTTGATAGAGTTAGTGGCTCTAGTTATATTAAGCTTTCATAAAAGTTTATTATGTTGATTCACATTACTAAAAGTAATCTTGAGTTTAGAATGTATTTTATTGCATAATAACTTTGAAACTAATGTTAGATTTTTTGAACTTTAGACTATATACTATATTTGTTTATTGATTGTATTTGAAAATTTAACATCGTACGTATAGCGAAAACTTTTAGATATACAATGCTAGTTCATAATTATTAGAATAAATTTGGGCATGAAATTTCGATGATAAAGACATTAAAGAATGGTTTATCTCTTATCTTGTCCTAAACTTGGAATAAAGAGAGTACTTATTGTTTTTGACTATTTATAATGTTCAGGTTCTAGACTTTATGATAACTTAAAATAATAAGTGATAAATTAAAATATTATGTTATAGTAAGGTATAAAAATTAGATAAACCCTACCTTTATATCTTTTTCATTTATCTTATTTTGACAAATTTCTTCTATTTAAAATATTTATTGTAAAATACCCTAGTTTTCTTTCTTCACCTTTTTGAAGAAACGGTAATTCATTCAATGAAGTGAGTAATGTACACTCATGGTTCACTTGCCAACAACCTATTCTAAGGAGTTTAGCCCTATAATACACCTTATAAGAGCAACTATTACAAAATCTTGGAACTACAAGTAATGCCTGTAGGTGAGACTTCTCTGGTTGCTTCAACACTACTTGTGTAATAGATTATCAAATTCTTGTCTTGGTATAAGTGTAGTTAGCAAGAAATCCAGCTTAGCATATGATCCAATTCAATAATAACTTGTTACTAAATTTATGCTTGCATTTATATAGATTAATTTTTAGTGTAATCTTGTTTATGGTGATCCTTTAGGTTTCCTAAGGAGTATTCATAAGGGACTTGAAAATTTTATTATTCCTTTCAATCCAGATACCTGCTACATCATAAGCTAAAGTTATGACAACTATCCACCCATCTCCTTCATATGTGTGTTTGAAGTGAGCACTCCACTCTATACTATTAGACCAAGCTATAGGAGGATTGTTTATCCCACACAAAGCCATTATGAATTTCTAGATTTTGTTTGAGTAAGAGAATGAAAATTAAAATTAAAACCTAAACTAAATGCCTTAAACTATATAACTAAACTAATCACCTCCCTGACAATGATGCCAAAAACTTGATCGAGGTTTTTTGATGTGTAGTTTTAATATTTTAATCTAGATATTTTGCAAGTGTGTGAGTCGTTCACGTAATATCTAAGGTGTCGATCCCACGAGTAGCGTTAATCTAATCCTAAATTCTAAGGCCGAAACAATTTACATAAATTCAATTGTAAAAAAGCTAAAATAACAACGCAGTTCAATCAATCAATTCAATCAACCAATTCAACTCAAGAATAAATCACGAAATATTAACAAATAAGCAAATTGCAATGCAAACACCAAAAATCAACCTAAAAAACTACCAATTGAGAGAAAGGAGAAATTTTTACCTATCTTCAACACTAACCTAATTAATTATGAAATGTCGAATTATCGGTCATGAATTATCCTAGAGTTGACTACTCTCTTTCGAGTTATAACCAAACCCTAAATTATAAACCCTGTTCTGGGAAGCACATCGTGTAGGCTTCTTCTCCACGTCTCTCTTCCTTCTTCCTTTGCTCAATTTCTTGATGAAAACTCTTTAGGGTTTCATGATGGTGGTGATGCAAGAAGCTTCTCCTCTCTTTTGTCTCATTATTTATATGCTTAATGTGTTTCGGGTAGCCCTAGGTTTTTTTCAAGGTAAAAAGGTCTGAAAAATCCCTTAAAACTATAATTTTCTGTGTGTCTGGGCATCTGTTTAATGTAGGCCACGATTGTAACACCCCACTCCCGCATGACCAGAACTCGACATCGATGGTGATATCCGAGTTCATGCCCTGCGAGGGTGGCGTGCTACATCACTCAGTCAAAACTCAGTATCACAGATTTAAAAAAAAACTATGATTACAATTATAATATGCCAAAATCAGAAATCAATATGAGTGGCGCATTTTCATTTAGAACATCTTCAATCACCCACTACAATCAATTGAATTTCAAGAGCCCATTTGGGGCCCACTATAATTACAAAACACTATTTTTCAAAAATTGCGGAATACAAATTTACACAAAATACTAAAATACTGAATGCAGACGCAACTGATCCCGACCTCTATCTTTCACTTACATGCAATAGGCATACTCCCGTTTGTCTAATGGGGTACTCTTCAGAGCCTGTAAAAAAAATTACAAATTTTGGGTGAGTTTTGCAACTCAGTGAGTGAGCATCATCGATGGCTCACCCAATCACATAATACATATCACAACATTACACATTTTTCACTTCTCGTTTAATACAATATAATCCCTTATTTTATGCAGATGCAGTGTACATGAGACTCACTTTTCATTTGTTATTTTTTTGTGACCGAGTGCCTAAACTGTCCCTTGTAGGGCTCATTAATAACTGTCTCATATATGGCTCATTAAACGTTGAGCCTGAAGCTCTGATTCACTTTTAAGCTCGAAGCTCATTTTCACACGTTGAGCTTTAAGCTCTAATCGTTGGCTACTCTGGTCACAACTATCATTATATTTCATGCATTCATGGTATGGAATGCATCACTCACGTTTGCATAAGCACATTCAATTCATATGCAAATGTGCACTCAGATCACATTAACAATCACATTAAGTATACTTAGTTCAGCTCATTCACATACAAGTAGCACTTCAATAACCCATTAAAAAATCACATCTTCGGACCTTCTGTCCGGTAACCAACATAATCAATCACATTCAGAAAATCAATCAATAATCAATTCATACACAAATTCAAATAATGAAATAAGACCATCTAGGTCTCTACTCACAGTACGCTCCAATTTAGCAATTTTTTCCAAGATATGGAAACTTCTTAATATGGGCGCGTATCCTGCACATTGACATTATGTCATACATACAATGCACATACATTAATACTTGTGCAATTAAAACCATTCGTATAATGCACACATGTGTATAACAATGCATATTCATGACAATCCCAGGTATCTTCCCTCTAATACATCTCAAGGTCATTCTTATATGAGATCTCGACTAAGTATAAATTATATTTAGGTTTATGCTTCACTAAACCCATTAAAATCTCCATTTCTTTCTCATTGATCCACTTCAGAAATTTCCAAATCATATTTTTGGGTGTATCTTTTACATCAAATTAAAAAGAAAAATTGGTATGATTTGATCATAATCTTTTTGAGAAAAGTGTTCCTCTATGTCTTATGTTTCTATAGACACCAAAATCACTCAATTTGGTTCAGTACTTTGGAAGATATGCCTCAATCACTTTTAGACTGCTCTTATCCAAAACAGTGTACTATATCCATCTTCAATCTAGAAATTCAATATTTTAGACACTGAATCAGAATTCGACTTCTTGAGACCATTTGTAGACCCATATCTCTAGGTTACTCCAATTTAAAAATCACTTCATTTGGAATCCTATAGATCCAATTATAAGTAAAACATTGAAGTATGCTCAGTAAAACTAATCCCATTTACACTGCCCCTACAGACTCCCATACTTTCCTTTGATCAATCTCTTTCAATTCAACATCAATTAATACCAATTTTCATGGAGATGTAGTAAAATGTGTTAGGAACTTATTGCTTCAAGAACCAAGTCATTTGGAGGTCTAGAGAAGGAGTTATGGTCAAAAGAAGCAACCAAGTTTAAGACCTCAATCAAATTGAACCTAGTTTGGCGCGAATGCCATAACTTTTTCCATAAATTTCCTATCCCCTTCGTTTTTAAACCATTTAAAAGAGGACATCTAGATCTAAACTGTTTATGAAGACACAAAGTTGAGATTCGGCCTCTAAAATGGTCAAAAATCATGATTTCCCAAGTTATCCCGTGAATGTCCGTTAAACGGACCTGCATGTTCGTTTAACGGACATGAATCGACCAAACAGCCCCATTTCATCCGAGAAAGTCAGTTAAACGGACTTCTATGTCCATTTAACGGACATACACTACCCCAAGGGTGTTTTTACACCCGAGAAGGTCCATTTAAAGGACCTAATGTCCGTTTAACGGACATATATCTCCAAAGCCTTCCTCCAAAGCCTCTTCCAAGGTTCCTACACTCATTCCATCATCATATCTACCCATAATCTTCTCAAATTCACTTTTTCTAGCACAATTCCACTTCATAACAACTCAATCTTCAATTAGATTGCATTAAACCCTCAATTCTCAACTCATTTCATTCATCACTCTCAACATCATCTTATCATTCCTAATCTTTATATCCTTTCTCCCTATTATACCAAGCACTTCATACTCAAAATTCATCATTTCCGAGTTCATGTGTACTTCATGTACACTTCAAGTTTAGCTTAACATCTCCCTACCCAATTCATATCCGCTATTGAACCATAAATACCTAAAATGGAACTCAAGCATATTCATCCATTCACAACTTTTGCTACACTCAATGTCCTGACTTTAAGTCAAGATTTGGAACTCTTTAAGACAACATTTCAATTCAAAGTCTTCACAAGAAATGAAACCAAATGTCTCTAGTTTCATTCAAATCAAAAAGCATGTCAATTAAGAAACAATAGAAGCAGTTATGACCAATACATTGAAGCATACTCAAGATCCTGTTGCTGCAAAATTTCTAGATTTTTCTCAAACATTCAATCTTTGCATCTAACTCATCTTATACCTTCTTATACCTAGATCATCTTCTCCATTATATTTCCTCATCATTATCTACCTAATTCAACTCAATAAATCACTCATAAACAATTCATGATCTATAATTTATCAATACTCACAAACAGGGAATACACATATATATCCATTCATAAACAATTTCTACACTCATCCAATCATTCCTTTGAAAATCATCCAATCTCTTAACCTCTATATACCCTTACATGCATTATCACTCATCCTACATCTCCACAAACAAGATATGAACATGAATTTACATTATCCAAGACAACATACATAAATCTTGTAATATCAAAACATCACAACTCAAGTTAATAATCATTTTAGCTTTAATTAACCATAACTATGACATGTAAAGCAAAACTTACTTGATTAAGCTTTGATTTCTTCAAAATCTTCAAGAAGACCACAAATCCCTAACTCCCCAAACAACCCACGTTCATCA
>JANJEY010000235.1:38363147-38377306 GCA_024703695.1 Erythroxylum cataractarum
CCGATGGACAATAAAACATATAAAGAATTTAATTTAATATTAAATTAAATTCTTTATATGTTTTATTGTCCATCGGAAACTAAGGTATTTACTGATGGTAAACTAAACCGTCGGAAAAAGTGGTTGAAGATACCTTCGCCTCACCGACGGACCAAATGACCGTAGCAAACTTTCTCCGACGGAATCTTACTTGCCATTCTGTTGTTAAATAAATACCGACAACAAACGTTCCGTCGTTAATTCCGTCGTAAAATTGCGACGAAATATTTCGGTCGGTATTTTTAGCTGCGGGCAGTTTACCGACCGATTTTTGCGCCACCAAATTTCGTCGGTGATTAATTTCCCTGACGAAAATCTGTTATTTACTGACGGTAGGTTCCGTCGGTAAAACACTGATTTCTTGTAGTGTTGCAAAAATTAATTGGTATGGTACAATAGTTTCTGACTTGTTTCTTTCCTTGACCAGACTCCTTTAGTTAACTTGCCCTCAAAAAGTAACCTGTTTGCAAATTCTATCAATATTTAAGTCCAAAAACCAAGTAAGACATTTGATAAATGAAGGTGATAGACAACGTCAAATCACCTATGCTATTAATTTGTTCCCAATATGCAATAACTGGGATAGAGAAAAATTAGATGGATTGAATGTTGTTAAAAATGGAGAGCGTAGGGTTAATGACACAGATGATTTGAAGCCATAGTAGAGGAGAATCTTGGGAAAGTGTATTCTTAAAGTTTCTCTATTGGGTTTCAAAGTTTGAGGGTTGAAATAAATTGCTAATCTTTTGTATTTTGTTCAATCTCAAATTATGTTTGGTCATATGGATGAAGCTTGTATATATACATTAAGTGTATGTCTGGATATACGTATACATATTTCTTCAATAATAATTTAATATAGGTGGAACCCTCATGTAATCCAAAAACTTAATTAGCTGATGGTCAACCATGGACCGTGTATTTATCCTCATCTTCTTCATAATATAGGTTCTCTTTGGTATGAAATATTTTTGGATGTTAACAATTTTAATTCAATCAACTAATGATAGGACAACAACAACAACAATAATAACACAAATGTATATAAATTATGCTGACATATAGAGTCTGAGAAGACCCTATAGTATGCAACCTTACTTCTAACTAGTAGAAAGAGTGTTTTCAAGTAACCCAAAAAAAAAGAAAATTGATGACATGGTAAATTGGTTAAAGGAGCTTTATTATATCACCAATAGAAATAAAATTGAAAGAAACATACAAAAGGTACTCGACATTTGGGTTCGAATTCTATTGAAAAAGGCAAATCCATTTCTTTTAATTTTTTGCTACAAATTATCCATTTTTTAAATGAAGTGGAAAGAAAACACAAGACATATTACATGACTAATATAAGGAAACAAGCCCTCGGCATATCCTCTAAACGGATTGTGAGACATTGTCCGTTTAGACGAGGAGGAAAGGATATTAATCACCACTAGAGAATCTACTTCTAATTTAATCCAATGATAACCCAGATCTCAAGCAAGCATAAGACCGAAAAAAACTCTCTAAAGTTCAGTAGAAATGGAAGAGCATCAGCCAATACTTTGTATGAAGCCTCCAAGTCAAGCACTTGAACTATCTCGAATAAGTCCACTTGTCGTATCCAAAAAAAGATGATCTTTTGTATGCTCCATCCGTATTCAACCTTACCTAACCAAGAGGAGGTTTGCACCAGCCTATAAGTTGCTCACATCGAGGGCAATGGCCAAGATTTGCTCTACCTTGCCATAACGAGGCCATGTAAATCTGATGGGCATACTCTCTACCTTGCCAGAACGAGGCCATGTAAATCTGATGGGCATACTCCAGTACATAATATGCAGGGGAAGTAGGCCAAGAAAAATGCTCATAAAAATTGGCCATATTTCTCCAAGATCATAAGAACCAACAAGCAGAACCAAAAATAATTGACCAACCAAAGCCAAACACAATTCGGTGCTTTTGGAGATTCCTAGCTAGCCACTCATGAGTCGTCAGATTGAAAAAATCAGAGGAGATTACTTGTGGAGACAACACACACCACAAGCTGCGTGCTTTGGTGCAGTCATATACTACATGTAATGAGGATTCTTCTGTTCGATGATGATAGCACAAAACATCAGTAGTAAAATGTTTGTGAACTCGTTGTTGGTTAGAAAGTAATCAATCTTGTGGAAGGAGCTAAAGGAATGAGCAAATTCATTGCAGGCCCTTCCACTGCCATACTGCCTTCAAAAATCCGTTGGAAGAAACGTCCACGTGATCCATTATCATGGAATACGTCAATATAGTATTAAACTACCCAATGTCTGATATTCCCCAGATTAGCTTATCAAGCCCTAAGTAAGGCTTAGGAGGAAAAATATCCACAATAGACATGCAAATCAAAGAAGGGAGCAGAGATTGGAATGCATCCCATTTCTAATATGCACTATATCCACAAAGTGTTGAACACGGAGATCAATAGCTGATTGTGGAATAGGAGCCACTGCAAGGGAAATAAGCGATTCCAAATCCTCAATCCAAAAGTCCAACCAAAATCGAGTCCTAGATCCATAACAAATCATCCATTTCATGCCCTGAAAAACATGGTACCAAATAACTTTTATACTCTTTCAAACCATGGAACCACCAGTAGCATCAAGAGAAGTGCGAATGTTGTTGACATCAAAATTATAATTAACAGAAAGAAGTTGGACCCATAATGGATTGGGTAAAAAAAAAAAATAGAGGTAAGGTTGTGTACTGCTGAATCTTCTTAGATTATTGTTGTTATTGTTGATATTCAACCTTTTCAGACCTTGTGTTTATTAGATTTTATATTGGAATATTATTGTTGTTATTTATTGGATTGAAAGAATTTGATCGTTCAAAAAAGAAAGGGATTAAACGAAGTTTGATGTCAAGGGAAGGTACAAGCTAATAAGAATATACCTTTAAAGGAAAATAAAAACAAACGAAACTTTTGATGAGTGGAATGTCCTGCTCTAATGACGTCCTGTAATAAATTAAATATGGCTTGTTAATTTGACTAGATTTCCAAGTAAATAAACGAATGCGAAAGTGAAACACTGACTCAGTTATTTTTATAGTAGGTGGAGCGGACAAGATTTATAGTTAACATTGCTTTTGATGAGTGTAGGTCCTGCTCTAAAGATGTCCTCTAATTAATAAGTTAAATATGGCTTGTTAATTTGACTAGATTTCTAAGTAAATAAACGAATGCCAAAGTGAAACACTGACTCAGTTAGTTTTATAGTAGGTGGAACGGACAAGACTTATAGTTAACATTGTTTAATATGCCAAAAACTAAAGTTGAACATGAGAATGACATGATCCTGAGCAAATCAGGTTTCAAGATGCTTTGTCCCAGCTGATTGGATGGCATTAAGGAGTATTTGACAAATGTTAATTTCAATGTGTAGTTGACAAATGTTAAAAAAAGAAAGTTTAAGGTCTTACAAATTCATTTTTAAAATGGCTTTTCCGATGTGGCTACGTAAATTAATTACTCAGCAACATATACAACTGGAAGTCATGATCCACCACTAATGAATATTAACCTGGTTAGCTTAATCACACGACAACACCGGTGAGTTTGATTTGTCAGGTGAGTAAATCATTTCTTTTTGGTTTCAACATGAACCTCATAGTTTCAATTGGTCTGAAGAAATAAATTAGTAAGAGTAAATACAAATTAATGTGGTCAAAAAGAGAATATATATATATATATATATACAGCATAGTCGCCTGTTACTACCTGTGAACGTTTAGAATGGTGGATCATCCAGGAGCTAGTGCTTCTAGTGACGATGGAAGCCTCAAAGAGCAAGACCAGTGGCTCCCGATAGCCAACGTAGGCCGGATAATGAAGCACACACTGCCATCGAACGCGAAAATATCCAAAGAAGCTAAGGAAACGATGCAAGAATGTGTCTCAGAGTTCATTAGCTTTGTGACAAGTGAAGCATCAGAGAAGTGCAAAACGGAAAGAAGGAAGACGGTGAATGGAGATGACATTTGCTGGGCTATGGGAGCTCTTGGTTTTGACCAATACGTTGGGCCTCTAAAAAGGTATCTTCAAAGATATAGAGAATTGGAAGGTGATAAAGCTAATAATCAAGAGAAAGCTATCAGTAGCAAACTTGAAGATCAAAAGGAGGAACCATCCTCTTCGTATAGATATAATCAGCCAGGGAATAACTAGTCTTCAATTTCATCCCCATTCAAGTATGATGCCATCGACAGAAGACATAATAACACCAACTTGAGACCCCCATATTGACTTCAATGAAGGTATAGTGATTTGTATTCGTAGGCTTTTTAACCATGATAATACCGGTCAGCAAGGTGATTGGTCAGTTTGTCTTCTCATTCTTATGAGACACCGTTCTTGTATGTTGATATTGTTAAGTAATCTAGCTTCTCTTTCTGGAACAAAGCTTGGAATTTCAGGTCTTTGAGTAGGATTGCGAAGAGTGAATT
This sequence comes from Erythroxylum cataractarum, assembly GCA_024703695.1. Lineage (NCBI taxonomy): Eukaryota > Viridiplantae > Streptophyta > Magnoliopsida > Malpighiales > Erythroxylaceae > Erythroxylum > Erythroxylum cataractarum. The sequence continues at coordinate 38,367,654 of JANJEY010000235.1, forward strand.
GTGGTATTGGTAGCTAGAGTCTCATTTCGATGAGAAAGGAGGATCGATGATCATCTGATAATCCAATTTGTTGGAGTGTTATCAAGATCATAAAGAACATTGAATTTGGGTGAGTTCATTCATTTTTCAGTGCAATTCTCACATCAACCATTAGAATTAACATATGTTCCATGTATTTTGACGAGACTAACGTCATCCTCCATCAATAAATTGTTTGATGAATACATGTCTTGGCATTCTTCTGCGACGACCAGTGTTGTTTAATCTTTGAGTTTATCAATCTCTCTTGTCTGGAGACGGTCTCTAGCTTCTATAGCCTCTGGAATCATCAGTATCCAAACTAAGCCGATTGATGCCAAGTCGTTGTCCAGAACTTTAGTTTATATTTTCAAAAAGTCCACATCCATGTCCCCGTCTCTTTACTAGTGTCAAGTTGACCAGAAGAAGGTAAAGTACATCTCTAGGTTTAGGGTTTCTAATCTGTATTCTTTTGTAATTAGAAAACAAAGTAAATTTCATATGTGGTCCTTCTGTACATGAATAGGTTTATTAACATAATTCTAAGACATGAAAATAGATATTTGGTAAAATATGTAAAAAAGGGCATTTTAAATCTGTGATAGTGAAGCCAATTCGAAGCTTATTCGATTAGGGTTAACGTAAGGAAAATAAGATTAAACATTAATGAGACAATGTGGAAGACAAAAGGATAAGCTTAGACAACAACGGCCAATAAACTCCTTGGGTCAGTACGAACAAAAAGTATACAGTGTAAGTGGAAGAATATGTTTAAAAAAAACATTCAAGGAAGAGCTCGTGATTAAAGCCATTAGCCATTTGACTCTTTGCCGTCGAGCGTGGAGTCTAGCTTATTTCCCACAACCACGACAGTCGATGCCTTTAATATTCTTATTAAACATTGTCAAATGTTCAATTTGTTCAAAAATTGGAAGTTTCTATCCCATACATTGTGTCCTTTTTTGTTTAACAAGAAATAGTAATCATAAATAAAATTAATTATTTAAGCATTTGTTTAATATTTTAGCTTAAATTGGTTTGTATAAGTGGGATATTATAAATTGATTAATATAATCTTTTCTAGTGTAATATATATGATTATTTTATTGTTGATAAATATTAACAATAGTCAACTTAAATTTAAGTATTTTGATCTTATTAACATTCATATTTTAACTATGTTTATCTATGTCCAAAAAATATTTATTTTTCAAATTTTAGCTTATCTATCTTGTGTTTTTCAGCAATATATTTAAAACTTTAAAAACTTTCTACAATTTTGACGTGTTCCATTCGATTTTCATGAAATGTTTGTATGAACATAGATGTACTGTACTTAAAGAATCATTTGTGTATAAATCTATAGATTTAAACAAATTTATAAAATTTGAATACATTAGTTCAAAATTATAAGATTTCATTATTCTTATTTAATATAAAATTCAATCTTTCCTTATTTTTCTACATTTGTTCTAAGTTGAACATTCAAAATTTTAATTTTGTTTAAGTTATCCTTTTATGAATTTTCACTTTTATATTTATGTTTATACTTCCAAAATTATCACGTAATTTTATTACTTGATTAAATTATTATAAATTTTATTCTATAACATGATGGAGTTTTAATCTTAGAAAACAGGTGGTAGCTTTCATGGAAACAAACATTTAGACCACTTAGCATTATATTTTTAATAAGAGAATTCATATAATATAATTCAACAAGTAAATTCATTTAAAATAAAGACCTAATGATCCATATAATAGTTCAATTTTATACAAAATAACATATATTTTTTAAATTAAGATATTTTATACAATGAATCAGACAATAAAAATAATTAATAGTACAATATTAGTGATAATTTTATCAAACATTAAAGGCTATATGATAAGTTGAAAATTATAAGAAGGTAAATGAAAAAAATATGAAAATCATATAAATATCAATTACAATTAACATTAGGACTGTTAAGCACACTTAGCATTAAAAAAATATATTTTTACATTAATAATTTTAAGAATACTATCACATACAAAAATTCCTCAAAATTCTTCTAAGAAATCCACTAGAGTTAAAATCTTTACATATTTGATATTTTAGGATATTATTATATGTGGCCTCCATCTTTCAATATTCTATGTCAAATTAGAGTTTTTCATATAATATTTAAAGGTTACGAAGTTCTATATATATATATTTTAACAATCTCTGAATTCTCCAAAGAAATCTAAGAGATCTAAAATTTTTGTATATTTTATATTTTAAGATATTATTAAATTCAAGATTGATCTTTCAATATTCTATGGCAAATTAAAGGTTTTTATATAATATTTAGAAGTTATGAAATTCTAAATTCTTCTCTTTTTACATTCTCATCTTTTTCTCTTTACTACATGTCTTAATTAAATTGTGAAATTTTGTTTATGTTTCGTAAAAAAATTTCAAGTTCGAATTAATTTGAAACTAATAAGTAAATTGTAATTTGACTTAATTTAGAGTTGAATTTGGGTTTGATGAAAGAAATCATAATTCAAGTTTAAATGTCTACCCTAAATTCGGATAGAATTCGGTCTAATTCAAAGTCCAAATTTTAACTTAGAATATGATTTTTAATCCAAAAAATTGAACCTAAATGAAATTTAAATCAAAATAAAACCTATAAAAAATAGATTCAATTCGACCTATCATTAAACTATTATATCCACCAATTTGACTAAGAACTTCTCCATATTTTGAGCATTCAAAGTCCAATTCATATAGCTTTTAAGGAACAAGTTATATGGTTCAGTGAATTCGTATCAACAGAGTTATATGTTTCGTAGGAGATAAGGTAAGATGAAATTCTAAATATATTTATCACCAAACATGTTAGGAGATAAGGTAAGATACAATTATAAATGTATTCATCACCAAACATGTAAGTATATATCAATGAGCATTATTATTATTACTGTTATTGTTGTTGTTGTTGCTAAAAACACAAATATTTGTTACTCTTACACTTTATACATCTATTTGGAGCATATTGGTATGGTCCAAATTTTGGTCGTGAAGAAAGTGAAGTAAATCACTTGTTAATATAGAAATTATGTATAATATGTAGAATACACAAGAAGAAGGGGTTGAATTGTGTTAAATCTTTAAAAATATTAATCTTTAGAAATTTCTTCACAAATTCAGATGATCACAAAACAATTCATTTAATTTGATGAATAATGCAATCGTGAAAATTATTATCTATTCTTCTAACAACAAGAAAATTAAAGAGATAAGAGTTAGAGAATATGATGCTGCGATTTATACTAGTTCACCCTTAACCTTAGGCTACGTCTTGTTGGGACCCATTTTTGGAACCTAACCTCTTACGAATATCAGAAGACTTGAGCGTATCTTTACCATATCATACTCTTTAATACATTACATACAATTAATTTTTTGTCATTTACATTTCAATAACCTCAAAACAAAAGGGTTTTACAAAGCTATAATGGCTTTTCAAGTCATTTTACAACATAATCCAAAATCTCAAACTATAAAAGTTACATGAATTACATATTCTTGAAATGTGACTAATCCTTGCATTTGACAAAGATAACTTAAACTCCAAGATATGCAAAATTTTGAAATAACATCCTTATACTCTTGATCACTCGATCTCTTCCTCATCACCTGAAGGTAGGGACGGGAAGGGGATGAGCTTGAAAGCTCGTAGGTAATAGTTTATAATAAAAAGATAAGAAAAGCTCTTTTCAAAAACTCTTTGCCATTTTACATTTTTGAAAACAAAGTTATTTCATATGCAAGATATCATCAAACATTTATTCCTCAAAATTGTCAATTTATCAAACGATTTATGAACAATTTTAAATCATGTAATGCATCAAACTTTTCAACAGATCATAAGCACATAAGCACATCAGAATGGTTTGGGTGGATCCAAAATAGAACGTACTACATAATTCCTATAAGGGTCTTATGTAACCGTGAACTTATGGGAGTCCATGAAGGAGCTCTATGCCACTAGCGGGTAGGCGGGAGAAGTCTTAAACTTGCGTCAACATGCACGTGACTGAACCTAGGGAGCCACTACAAACCCACATAACACACATTTCAAAATCTTGTAAGCTTGTTGCCCAACATGACACTTCTTGTAAACTTGCTTTTTCATATACTTGATATATATCTTGAAAACCATTCTCGAAAATATTAATTCATGTACATTTGATATTTTCAAAAGAAAATCACTTTTATAAATCATAACACAACCCATGTAGCAAACACATAACCAATTTCATAAATCATTCATAGACAATGAATGCAGCACTTATGATGCAAATGAAAATAAAAAAACTTCTTTGATTTAAGAAAGTAGTCGTGGCTTATTAACTCTATTATAAACATGTACCCACCTGATTTCCTTGTTTATAGGCTTGCTCAGAATGTCTCTTCTCTTTGCAAACAACCTGAGGTTTCTAAGACTCTTTCCTGTTGTATCTTTAATATGTGCTCCCTGAGCTGATCTAACTGAAATATGTCTCTTTGATCCCTTTGGTTCTTTACCAAATGAGGAGGTCCTTAGCTCAAATGGAAGCTCTTCTCTTCCTCTACCTTTTTCTCTTCTTGAACCACCTCAAAATCTTTCTTATAGGCTAAGGAAATTGAAACCCTAGCTTGATTTCTCTTTTCTCTCTCATTCTCTTCCTCTCTTAGTATTTCTCTCTTTTTTTTTTCATGACATTCTATCTTTCTCTTTCTTTCTCCTTCCCTTATTCTCTTCTGCTTCCTTCCATTTATAGGCAAGACAACACTTTTTCTTCCAATTTTGCCCTTCCATTTATGCCTTATGTCTTTTACACGTAAGTGTCTTGCCAAAAGCACCCTTAAATATTTTGACATAATGCTTTATTCTAGAAGAATCTTCTATATTGTGTTATGTTTCCAATGACACCAAAATCATTCCATTTAGGTCAGTGATTCAAAAGATACAGTTCAAACCTTTTTAGACTGCTCTTGTCCAAATCAGCATTCTATGCACAACTCCTATCGAAAATTTTAAACCCCTTAGAAACTAAATTTTACTTCAACTTCTGCATACCATTTGTAGATCCTTGTCGCTAGTTTATCTTGAAATAAGAGTTATCTTATTCGGAGCTCTAATGATCCAGAAATCATCAAAACATTGAGGTATGTTTAGTAAAATATCCAATTCCTACTCTTCCAATTGATCCCCTTACTTTTGTTCAATCCATCCCTTTGAAATCAACACTAAAAGCTATGACCCCTAATGGAGAAACAAAAATAAAAGTGTTAGGAATCTAAGGGTTCAAGAATCATTTGATTTATAGGTCAGATAACCAAATTATGGTCGAAGAATCAATCAAGGTTTGGTCCTCAATCATATTGAATTTGTCTCGGGAGAAATGACATAACTCTCACTAAAGATGTTGGATTAAGATCATCTTAGGATGATTTCAAAGATAACTTTGAAATCTACAACTTTGAAGAAGACCTTGAGATCATATTTTTATCATCTGAAGGGTCAAAATGGATCAAACGATAAGATTAGATGAAGTCAAAGGAAAAAGCAGAAGAATGGAAAAAGTCAGAAGAAGTGGGAAAATTGCTATAACTTTCCCTACAGATATCATATTAAGATATTCTTTATGTGGTTTGAAAGAAGACTTCAAGATCTACAACTTTCATGAAAAACTTGAAGACAGGATCTATCTTTTGAGGGATTGAAAATAGAACAGAAGATATAAGATGAATAGTAACCCAGAAGACAGTAAAACACAGAAGAAGACACGTTAGCAAAACACGGAAGAAGTAAAACCCAGAAGGAACAAAATCCAGAAGGAACAAAACTCAGAAGAAGACACATCATCAAAACACAAAAGAAATAAAACCCAAAAGGAACAAAACATAGAAGAAGACATGTCAGCAAAACATAAAAGAAGATGCGTCAACAAAACACACAAGATAAAAAGGTAAACGATACCAAAGGTAGACGATACAAAAGGCAGAAGATACAAAAGGCATACGATACGAAAGGCAGAAGATACAAAAGGCAAAAGATACGAAAGGTAGACGATACAAAATACGAAATGAACAAAAAATAGAAGAAGTTCACGAATAGTGACACAGATGAAGTTCATGAACAGTAACACATAAGAAGCAAAAGACAGACGATGCAAACATAGAAGAAGATGAAGTCATCATAAAGGAAACTCAAAAGGAGATGATGTCATCACAGAAGAAACAAAAAGGCAGAAGAAGCAAACTCAGACGAAGCAAAACACAGAAGAAGATGATCTCATCACAAAGGAAACATAGAAGGGGATGATGTCATCACAGAAGAAGCAAGAAGGGAGAAGATACAACTTCTCTCCTACACATCTTCCCTTATAAGGACCATAGCTTTCAGCCTAGAAGTCTTAAAAATTCCATACTATATGTCATGGGAAAGCTAAAAGAAAGACCTACAACTTCTAAGAAGACATTCTTAGAAATATTAAGATATTCTAAATATGATTTTGAATGAGTTTTCACGCTTCGGACATCATATGAGGGAGATACATGAGGTTCTTGTGTGTCAGGTCTCATGTTGAATGTTTGAGATGCATGATAGTCGATCGAAAAAGGAATTGAGACATTCTGAAGCCATAAGGGAGATACATGAGGTCTTTGTATCTCAGGCGGTCGGTTCAATGTCTGGTGACACACGATAGTCACTTTACTGAGATTTTTATTTTACGAAAGTTTCAAATGAATTTTTCAAAGAATGTCTTCAACATGAGTGTGTGACAATGAGACTATGCATTTGATTTTGTTGCATTTTTGGACATTACATTGTCACATACCAGATGCTCATAAAGAATGTGAGGATAATATAAAGATGTATCCCTTGTGTTTGTGGATTTTTTGAGTGTTGATGAGAATGTAGTCACCAAAGTGACCTTTCAAATAGGGGTATTCATAATAGGAACCTGACCCATTCATAAATAACTTGAACCTGAACCTAATTGTCAGGTTCGACAATTTCACGAACCTGATCTTGAAACTAAAGAACCTATAGGATCAGTTAACCTATTTTCAGGTTCAATTCTCAGGATAACCAGAACTTATTCATATCAATATATATATGATAAAAAATCATAAAAATAATTGGTGAAAATAAATACAAATCATTCATAAAAGTATGCATATAAAATTCATCAAAGATTAATCCAATATGTTAAACCCAAGCAAAGTAAAAATAAGCCAAACAATGTCTTATAAAAGAGCCATACCTGAAAAAAAAAGAGAAATTATTAACCAATTATTATTTTAATCAATGAATTTTTTCTATTAATAGTTTAATACTTCGATCAATAACTTTGAAACATATTAATTACTATTTTGTTATGCATTAGTTGTTACTTATAATAGCAATGTTTGACATTAACGTTTAATAACATATAATTAAAGTAGTTTTTTGCTTTTCTTTTTTTAACTCAAGTATTAATATAATAAATACTAGTGAATTTATTATTATTAATATCCTCTTAAATTATATATAAATATATGATAGGTTTTTTGGGTGTTTCAAGTTTAGGTTTAAACTTAAACCTTTAAATTAGGTTCGGTTTGGTTAACTTGCTAAAGGTTCGGTTTAGATTCGGTTAACTTAGAACCGTAAGTTAAAAACCTGAACCTAAACTATGAACTTGATTTTTCAGTTCAGGTTCAGTTAACCTTGTTTACAGGTTCAGTTCATGTGGTTCAGGTCCAGTTCACAGGTTTGTAGGTTTTCTTGAACACCCCTACTTTTAAGTCAGTATTTTGAATTGTTTTACTTGCATGTTTGGGGATGTCTCTAATTTTATGTTTGGTTATTTTACCCAAATTTGTTGGACTTACATGAGATTTTAAGGTTACATAAAGGCATCTGATAGAGGAAAATTGTTGCTTGAATGATCTATTCACCCACAGGTTGTAGTGTCTTGAGAGTTAATGATTTGTAATCTGATCGTTTCTATATGTGGAGGTCTAGTTGCATATATTATATATTCAACCCGAAGGCGTTACATAATATGTGTGACCAAATTTTCAGTAAAGATACTATTTAATGGCTTTAATGTCGCTGTTGTCCTACATTTGTGCTGATTTAAAGATTATCATCTTGAAGCCTTCTTTTCATTCAACAAAATCAGTGTCACCATTAAAACCCTGACCAATTTCAATAAAAAGAAGAGGATGGAGGATATATTGAATGTTATGGAGATAACTCTGGTTGATATGACCATACAGACAGATAGGCCATCTTCACCTACATTCACTAGCTTGAAAACTCATAAAACAGCTTATGAAACCTGGGATCGGTCTAACAGGTTATATCTGATGACCATTAAGAGATCTATTTCTAACCATATGCGAAGCGAACTTCTGGACACAAACATAGCGAAGGAGTTTCTTGATAATGTCTCCCAAAGGTACACAGTCTCATGCCTTGATGAAATAATTATTCTCCATATGATATATGGGAGAAAAAGGGAGTAATGGCGTACATATCGAGTGTTGGATTGAAAAAAAAAGCATGTTATATTTGGAGAAACGGTAGATGTCAAAACTTTTTAGAAATCATCTTTACAGCGGAAGCAAAAAATATAAATCATCATGCTAATCCATACATGATATGTTATAAGGATAACAAAAACATAAACAATATGAGGAGTATTACCAACTCGTTTGCTATAGCTTTAAATCCTCGCTGTGCTATCCTTTCCTTCTTCTTGTATCCAAATCCTTTCCCTTTGAATCTTTTCCGTTAACAATCTATCTTCTCCTTGTTGTTTTATCCTCAACCAATTTGATTTACCACTTGTTCTTCAAGTACAACTAGGTTAACAAAATCCTTTGATGGGAAAGGAGAAGAAATGTTTGGAGGAGATTTTCTTAGAAGAAAATGAACCAAAAATGAAACACTTTCACTTTGTAATTTTGGTTCACCCTTGCATGAAAAGAGAGAGAGTGACTAAAAACATGCAAGAAGACTTTCTTACACTATCAAATTCGGTTATGCATGATATCGAAGAAGAGAGAGGCATCCAATGCCTCAGTTCTTTCATTAATCAATCATAAAACAACCAATAAATGAGAATCTCTTCAATTATCTTTAAAATGGCTATATGAAAAGACCATAACCTAAAATTGAATTATCAATTTTGGTTTTTATAAGAAGAAAGAAGAAAGATGGTCCATCCAATGTACATCTTTATTCTTTAATCTAATGAATACAAAAAGGTTACATGCTAACATGAAAAGATAACCATTAAACCATTTAATGGTAAGTTCATAACTCCGTTTAATGATGATAAACCATAATAAAGACCATCTTTATTTTAGCATTTTAATGTCAAATGTGTAGCTTCACATTTCATCTAACAAAACCGAAATTGCTACTTGTCCTTTAAAAAAATTGCTTTAATATAATTAATCTAATTAATTACATTAAACCAAGATCTAGCCCATTTCTAAATGTACATTTGGGCTTCTAATTAACCATTAATTAGACCAAGCCCAACATTCAATTATGGGCTTCTAAAACCTCCATTTATATTTCTTACTTAGCTTGATAACCTTCCTTAAAGCCAAG
>JANJEY010000235.1:38452296-38471425 GCA_024703695.1 Erythroxylum cataractarum
AGCAAAAAGTTGCAAAAGGGTCGGATTTGGAAGGAAGAAGCAAAATGTGAAGCAAGCAGAAACGACATCATAGAACATAATTTTTTTCAAAATTCATAACTATTGATTCTGAACTCCAAATTTGACAAATTTAGTATCAAAAGAAATCTTAAAGGAAGCTCTACAACTTTCATGAAGGGCAGAAAAACCAATTTGTCCTCTAAGGGAGTCAAAAATCTACTCAAAGTTTCTGTCCTAATCATCTCTTCCTAAACAACTTCCAAAATTTAGTCGATCATAACTCCTAGCCCTGATATCGAAAAATTGCATACTTTATGGAGATAAAAAGTTGGGAATATAAGTTACAACTTTCATGTAGACCATTTACTCCAATTCAGACCACATCAATCTGGCGATTTGTCTCAAAGCACAGCATGTATAATTTTCACACTTAAGAACATTTTCAAAGTTAACGTAAAATAACATTTACTTTGACTGACTATAACTTTACTCCCAATATCGAAAAAATATCAAATTTTATGGCGACAGAAAGCTCTCAACATAAGCTACAAGTTTCATGTTGATCATTTTCTCAAATTCTGCCTAAATCAAAAAGTCAACTCTCTATGGCCAAAAAGTCAAACTTTTTAATTTTTCATATTCTCACACTTTTTCTCTTTCTTTCTTGATTTTCAACTAAATTTCAATCCACTCATTCACTTAAACTTTCATAACCTATACAATTATACTCAAATCTTAAATTCATCAAAATCCATCAATTCCTTTTTTTTTTCATCAATTTTCTTAAAACATAACCATAGCTATTTCATAATTCATATTCAAACATACTTATTTTATACTTTTTATTATTTCTAATTTCACTAAAAGATCGGGATCCAACATCATGACTATGTGAAAGTATTATGTTAGTTAGATGGTGACTTAATATGACATTACTGGTTCTTTAAATGGTCGCACGCCCCATTCTCAGTATGGCACGTGAAATTTTATAGAGAAGATGTAAATCGTGGCTTATGTGGCCGAGTGAGAGTTACTGGCGGTTACACGAACGGCCATATATATAAAAATATAACTTCCACCGGTTTTTTCTGTCCTAATATAAAAGGAGGAACATGAAGTTGGCTTAAGGAGTTATCTTCTTAAGAAAAGATATATATATCAGAAACCAAAAAGTTTTTGGTTCTTTCTCTCTACAATTTTGCATAAATCCGAACGAAAGAAGAAAACTCTCTACATTCTTCCTCACATGAATCACACCATCAAGGGTTAGAGTTTGAGGCGTGAATTAACGGTGGCTCTAATAGCCAACCGTAAAACGTGAACTAACAAACAAAATTGATCGATCGCTTCTACATTAAGGTCAGTCCTTATAAATCTACACAGCAGAATAGCTTTTGAAAAATCTTCTCGCTTAACTTATATTCAGCTCTGCATATGCAATTGTTCCTTTTTCTCCACACTCAGACAGTCATCAAGAAATCCAAAAAAGTAATGAAGAAAAAGCTACAAATAGGAAGTGATTTGATTCTAAACTAGATGAATATTGAATAATCACACATAAAGAAGAGATGATTAGTTGATTATGGCTCTTTACTGCAAAGGCAACATGGTTAATTCATATCTACGAACTTAATTTTGTCTAATGTACCCAATTTCTCTGTACACAGAAGCCAAATAATGAATGACACCGTAGATAATTGTTTTTAACATCAAACTGTTTTGTGTCAGGTGAAGGTTAGCATAACAGGGACCAAAAATCTTCTACATGAGGAATTTGAGAATTTCTTATTCTCCTTCATGAGCCATTAATAATGTTCCTTTTCATCTTGACTTGATCTATAGTCGAAGATGATAACATTAAACTCTAGGAGATTGGTGTCTCGCTCACTTTAATTGATTAAGGATTTAACCTTTGAGTTATTAGGTAATAGGTGTGCAAGAGCATAGAATAAATTTATTTTGCATGGGGACCCTTGTTTGCTCCAATTATTATACCATAAGAAGGTTGATTCTCCATTCCTAATTTTGAATCTAAAGCAGTTAAGTCACTCAACTTCAAAGTTAGTTTATAAACCATGTATTACCTGTTTTTATCTTTGGCTTACCTTTGAGGAAGCAGTAACGGATCCACTGGACCCACACAAACCTCCTTATTAATGGGTATTCTCCAAGTTTTGTCTGTTGTTTGTTAGTGAGGCAAAGATAATTCACAGACCACTTGATTTCTTTGGTGAGCAAATCACAGATTATTTAACTTTTTCAAAGAATTTTCCATTAGCTTAGCCAGACCATAGGAAGCATCTCAGTATTCCGGCAATAATCTTAGTTAATCCCATGGAGAAAAGATGTGTGATGACAAGAATACGTGTTGGCAGTTAAGAATGGAATTGATCAGTTGTACTCTTCCACTAAATGATAAGGTTCTATTGCTCCAATAATTGATTCTCTTTTGGATTTTTTTTCTAATAATGGAATACAATCTTTAATTTGAAGCTTTTTAGTGAAGATGGAAAGGCCAAGGTAAGTGACTGGGGGATCTTTATAGTTAAAAGCCACTCGGTTAAAGTGCTTGCTCAAAATTCCACAATCATTAAAACATCCGTCAAGATTTATGGACCAGAGGTTAAAGGTATTCAAGGCATTCATTAGCACAAAGACTGAAGTGTCCACAACTTTGAAGAATACCAATAGAATATCTACAAATGTGGGACCAAAGACCCTAGTTCCTCACACTTCGATGGAAATTGAATCCGCCATTAAACCTTATTAAGTGATCTATCATCCTAGGCAAAGATTCCATATATAATATGAATAATAAACGGATAATGGATCACCTTGATGAAATCCTTTTCACACGTTGAACAAATTGGTGAGCTCTCCATTACCTAACACCCTATGGAAAGTAGCTGTGATGCAATGTAAGAATCATATAGTGAAGAGAAATCCTGAAGCTTCAAGTATATATTATCTGAAGTACCAATGAATAGAGTCAAAAGCCTTATTGAAGTCAACTCTAATGACAGAGTCCTTACTGAAATTCTTTCTACCATAACCATGGAAGAGCTTTTGATCGAGCAGTACATTTCCTCCAATCGACCTACATAACATGAATGTACCTTATGATGCATTGATTAATGATTTCAAGATGTGTTTCAATCTTGTTGCGATGATCTTACATATGATCTTATAAAAACATAATTATACAAAAGTTGTGAAATTATTAATTAGCCATATGAAATATTGAAGTGTAAGGAGTGAGCTTGAACGCATGCATATTACAATAAATATAAATATTACACTTGAAACAAAATTATAGAAGGAAGCGGAGTCCATAAATTCTTCAAATTATTAAGTCTCCACACTTGGAACTCATCAATGCCCAATGCATTGCATCAAGAATTGTGTTCCCGTACGGTCAAACCATACGAATGATTAAATATCAACAGGACTGATTGATAATGCTTATTATCATCACAAAACAAAAATGTAGTATTACACACAATGAAAGGCAAGCCATTACCTGATAATAGCATCTAAATTCGAGTGAGAATTAATTACATTTTTTCTTCTCCTTCTCCTTCCAGGCAACCAGCAAATGAACAATTAACAAACTAGTATCAATCAAGTCATGCCATCGACTTGGAGGCGAAAAGAGAGTGATACATTATGGTCCGGTCCGTTTTAGTGTAATTTGGACCTCGATCGTTGCGGTTTGATTTAGAGATTTCCCCAACCCACATATAGTATAGCTGTTCATACCTGGCTGGCTCTGAAGGCAAGATGTACAAGAAATTATGAGCTCCGATCTCCAAGTAATCAGCAAAAGGCACATGCATGGTAACAATTTCTTCATCGGTGACCGGTAGGAAAATTTGCAGCAGACATGGACACCACTTCTAGTTTTGACCGAATTATGCCAAGTATCTGAACAAATTGGGATTATCCTTATCTCTCTCCAGATAGTCTCTGGTAATTAGATCTTCAATGCGCTTCTTAATCGCCTTGAAATCAGGCTGGAAAAATAAACAATTCAATCAACCTAGTTTATAACTAAAACAGGAAACAGATATCATCAGGATTAACTGAGCATCATTTTAAACCTTGAACATGCGGCCCAACTGCTCTACACATTCCATCACTAACTGTTGGTGACCCAAAACTTTGCGACTTTTCATTATGCGAACAATGGAGGCATCAATGGCATAACGCCTATCTTTATCAACATCTTCGATCACTTTCTTCTTTTCATCCACAGGAGGTAGAGGGATCTACAAGATGAACAATGGCTTGGGTCTACAACACCTCTACAATCAAATCATTTGGAAAAAAAAAAAAGCAGGATGTCTAAGTCCAAGTTACCTTGATCCTCCTCATTTTGTCCGTAAACTTAGAGTTAAACTCAAAATAATCAGTGGGAGAGATCGTTCTTGTGTTTGGCTCTTTACTTAGGATCTTATATTTAGCACATGACAAAGAGTGGAGGAGTCTGACCACGTCATCGTCAGTCAAGTTTAACTGAGTCATTATCTCTGAATAACTCAACCTATCTGATGAGTTGAAAAGCAACAGAGCGGAAGCCTGTGACATCAGCAAGAAAAAGAACCTGTATTACTGACGCAAATCTGCAACAACCTACACCACCACTCTAATCAAGATAAATGAATATATGTAGATTTAACTATATAAATTACCTGATACGTTGTGACAATCAACTCCATAGTTTTTGGTTCAAACTTCCCAATTAGATTACAAGTACCCAATGAGTATATCCATGTAAGTTTTCTGTGTTTTGTCTTAGTTTGATAAAATTCCCTGAAAACCTCAACACACTTGACCTAAATTCATGTATAACAGGTCAAAGATGTGATCAGCAAACACTTATCAAATCCACAAAGTTATTTTTAAATCTCTTAACCCGAAATAAACATACCATCTCTGCAGGAAGATTCAAATCAAAAGACTTGTAACTCGGCCAAAAGCCAGTTGTCAAAACAGTAACTGTCAAATCAATCCCCGGATTTGCATTTGGATTGTTATTTAAATACTCCTCAAAACTACTTTGATTCTCCCTTGCTAAGGTCAAGTCCGTAACCTAGGAGAGAAAACCATTATTGGGAAAGAAACTCAATTTGTACCAAGTTACATAAACATTAGGAATTTAAATGAAAAGGCATTCATCCATAACAGCTCACCATGCCCTCCATTTTTGATGTGAACTGGCCACCACATTGCTGCTTCAGCTTTGTCAAAATACTTCTTTCATGGTCATCATTAGCACTCTTATCAAAAAGAAGTCGTCGAGCAAGCTTTTTCCTAAGAATAATTGTTGAGCCAATATTCATCATCATAGTTAAAAATTTTCATGTTGTCAATTAGTTAACCACCCCATTCATGGAAAACTTTTATTTATTTACCGGTAAAACTCTGCAAATAAATCTTTGTCACTGATATAAGCAAGCAGCTTTACAACCTGCATATCGCTAGCAAATTCAATAACAAAGATGTAAAAGTAATGCTTTCATATAATGGGAGAATAACAAGTGTAACCTTTTCCAATGTTTCCTCAATGGCTTCATCGCTCAGTTTCTCACTTCCACCTTTCTTAAGAATATTATCACAAAACGTGGCTAGTAATTCTGCACTTGAACTTCCTGCCACACCCTTGTTGCAGAAGACCTCAAAAGCTTCCTTGAGTGCCTAGATTGGAGCAAAGAAACACAATGGATCACTAAGAATGAGATCCATCAACTAACTAAAATGTTATGCCTAACAAACCTTGTGAAAAAGAGTGTGGTTCTGGAAACAATCATTGACATATGTCAAGTATTTGTCATGCAGCTCAATAACCTTCCTGACAAAAACCTGAAGAACACAAAATCCAACTAAATTAAGTTGACCAGCAAACTGTAGTTGAGAAAACCAAAACACTTTTACCTGTTCCTGTAAACCAACCACATCCTTCTTATCTGCCTGTAAAAGAAAACAACATAAAACAAAAACAAATGTTAGCGACAATGATATGAAGTAGCAAAGAAAGCAAATACAAATTGAAAAATTAACAAAACCAACAATGTTAATAGAAGAACACCAATCATAGAAGATCATCTTTGGGCATAGCATATATCCCGACAATCAATATATGCCATCTTAATGCTTGAAATATTCATATCCTTTGCCCATGGTACATCAGTCTATGTAAGCATTAATTATAAGGTTTTTAAACCAATATGTCAGGCTCTTAGACTAGATTAGTTATGACTAATAAGACACTGCTAACAAGGGCCATTAAAGACATATAGCAACCCCACCACAGAATGAAGTGACGCAAGGAAACAATTGAAGCTGTTAAATGTCACCAACCGTGATGGCTTCACATTGAATAGCTTATTCTACAATTAGTGGCATTCATTTCAAGGTAAGGAACATTGACAAAACTATTTGAGAAACTTCATTCCAGATGGTACTGTCCATTTGTTAATCCTATATTGAAGGACGTTGATTTGTTACACTTAAAAGATGGTTCTATTTCGAGGGAAAGCTATAGCCCAACTTATCAATTTGTCAAGAAAATTATTAGCAGCAGAAAGGAAATTAAATCTTGTAGGAACAATATTGAATAAAGTGAGCATAATAATAACACAAACACAAACCTTCTTGTTGCTGGCCACATCTTCTGCCTGTTTAACCAAGGCTGTGCCTTCAGCAGTTACATGCTACATTACAGGATAGAGAGATCAAAGTAAAGGGGAAGACAGGATAATAAAAAATTTCTGCACTTGGTTGTGACTAAAGAGAGACATAAAGAAAAGAAAGTTTGTTTGCCAACCTGTTTAAAGATACTGGAAACAGGATCCAAGCCCCGTGGTATTTTAGAGAATAGCCTGAACATTCGTGATAGATCTTCCACCTAAACAAGTGTTATAAAGAGAAGAGAACAATAATCACCATTTTCCTTCCCACAGTTCAAACCAGCAAAAGAATAGAAAGGATTAAATGGAAACACTAAGCACCTTGTCATCTCTGAGCAATGCATGGCATCCAGAGTGCTCTTTCTCAAGTAGTTGATTGGCATACACAGACAACAACTCATTTTGAACTTTCTGCAAAAGGTAGAAAAAACCAGTAATGGAAAACAAAAACATCAGAACGAATAGAACCTTGAGACACTATTATAACTGGGGAGTTCAGTAGAAATAGAGCTGCTTGAGCAGCAAATTGCCCATTTCAAATAACAGCTTCCAGCCTTGCAATAGCAATTTCACTGATCACCACAAAAATTTGAACTCAGAACAAAAGCAACTACAAACCTCTAGCAATTTTGGCTCGCTACTGGAATGTAAGTAGTGAGAAACCCTATCTTTCTCCCGTTTCAGACACTCCTCAGCCTAGAACGATTAAAAAAAAAAAAAGAATTAGACAACCTCTTAGACAGACTAATCTCCAGTGTAGAGAAAAAAAATCATAGGCTCACTTTCAACATATAATCTGGACAAGAATCTTCCAGAATCCAGTTTGATGCCTTCCTCGAATAATAGGCAGCTGTATCCGTAAGCATGGCTACCTCAAAGTCATTTTCATAGTGATCCATCTGGCCCATGCCAATTTCAACAAATATATCTAAAACATTCTTCAATAGAGCTCGATCAATCTGTTCACCCTCCCGATCTTGATCAATCTGATTTAAGATGATGTGGTTATTCAAGACTGTCCAGGAAATTTACTACCACCTACTTTACACCAAGAACTTAGAAAGTAAATTCACAAGCTTACAAGAGATATTACAGCATCCCTCACTTTTCCATTCAACTCCTGATAAACCTGAAATGAAAAGTTGGGAAAAAAAATCATAAAGCAGAACAGAGTATAGGATGTTTCAAATAAGTTATTCAGTCTTCATTCTAGTACTACTACAATCTAACATTCATCTAATTTGTCAGAGTTAGTTATATTTGAAGAGGACAAGTCTTCTTTCTAGTGCTACTTCAATCTGACAAAACAAGATTCAAACGTTCAACATTGACCCACCTGATCACGAAAACAAGTTAATCCAACTTCATTGAGAGGTGGAAGCGACCTCCGAGCAATAAAGTAGCGATCAAGGTAATGGAAGAAGCGAGACAGCCACCTCACCATAACTTTATGGTTTGCCCACCTTTTGACAAGTTCTCTCAACATGAACTCGTCATGCTTCTCTCTTAATGACGGCAATACCTGAATGAGGAATTAGACATGGTACTCATTGTCACAAATAATAGAATTGATTAATTCTCTACAAGCATAGTTGTAAACAAGAGCACAGCTTTAACAACAAAGAAGCAGAACTAAAGATTTGCAATTAACAATTTCAGATATTAGACAAAATCTGCAAGTTAAGAGTAGTAAACTAGTAACAGAAAACAACATGCATGACCAAATCTTTGCAGTTCTAAGTTTTAAGAAGAAACTTCAGCTTTTTGTGAAGAGCAATTGAACTGGAATTCGGGGAAAAAGAATGGACACAAGAGAGAAGTGTGTATGAAGCTTCCTTACCAAATCATTGTGATGCCTATATAGATTTAGAAAAGACACAACTCTTCCAGTCTCCAGAATAGGCAAATTGACTATTAGATGATGTTTGGTTTAGAACAATGCCGAGTTTTCAGTTTCAAGATCATAAAAGTTCACATAATTTCAGTAAGAAACAAATAATTTTCAGATGCATTTGGTATTAAATGAAGCCCACGATCATTGAACAAGAAACAACCAGTGCCAAGGACTGTGTCAAATTGTAGTCCCAAAGAAAAACTTGAAAGTAATTGCTTTCCTGAATGCAACAATACTCGGTCCATGGAAAGATTCACAAGATCATAATAATCCATTAATTCCCATAAAATCATAGAAAGGAGGCAATCCCAACATTATGAAGTATCCAACATAATGAATGCATCTCCTTGCAGGTTTATTCCACAGAAGAAAGAAATTTAACGCAGAGACCGTACCACATGCATGGACCATGAGATACATTAAAGAAACTGGATCAGTTTGTTCTCACCGTTGATGTGATATATTCTTCAAATGACTCTCTGTATTTGTCATACAGCTGTTGTGAGTAATCATGTGGAGGCTTCTGTGTACACATGTTATAGATCGTCCTGTAAACAAAATTAAAGAAAAAAATATTTAAAACCCTCATCAACTAACAAGGGAAAACTTAGGAATTTGTCAATACAAAAGCATGATTTATCAAAAGAATGAATACGTGTAGAGCATCATGTAGTCCTCAGAGCTGAACTGTGACTCAGGTAACCCTTCTAGGATGTTCTTCAGTTTTGTGATCCCCTTTTGCATAAATTCCCATCCTTGTTCTAAGTCAATCGTTTTTCGTTCGTTCATTGTCATGTTGACAACAAAACCTCAGCGTATCAATATCTGCAGATATACAAAGCCTATAAATGAATTAATTGATTCAGGGAGAGGAGTTACAGAAGCTAATTTTCAGCAAAGTAGGGCTAGAAACGGGTAGATTAGGCTGGAAAAATAAGGAATTTTAACAAAACCTTATTTTTAAAAAATTTGGCACAAATGCTGGAGTATTTCTCCAGAAAAACAACTATTTATACAAGTCTCATAAGAAGTTCAATCCATCATAGGAAAAATAAGTCCTAAAAGAAGCCTATTGATAATAGGAAAATCAATTAATATCTTAAGAAAAGATATTAAGATGATTATGCATCATACACTCACTTCAAATCATGCAGAAAATAGTAAAAACTTCATTTCAACGAGCTTAAATGACCGAAAATTGCACTTAAAACAAAATGAAATTTGCAGTCCTAAAATTCCTAAAGCACAACAGGACAACTTCCGCTATCAAAGCGTCAAAGAGCCAAATTACGCTCAACATAACAAAAACACTAACCCAAAGAATCACCGTCAACAAACTACTGGAATATCCCCTATAATTCCCTAACCTAGAACAAAGTCGCAAGTCCTAAGAGCTAACCCACCATTGTATCGCAACAAAGCCGCTTAATACAATTGAGATCTCAGGAAACCCGATTGCCACATAACGATTCCGAGACTCTGCCTCAAGAATCTAAATGTCCTTTTTCGCCCTAATTGTAATCGATTTTTGGGTCAATAAAGGAATCGAAGCTCGCACAAAATACATTTTAACAAAGTTCATCAAATACAGATAAAAAACCATCAACCCGCACAACATAAACGATCAACAGAAAGATCGAGAGACATAATTCCGAATTAGAAATTTCACATACACATAAAGAAAAGACTGCAAAAATCCAGATAAACCGATAGTGCGGCGCCGAATGAGAGAGGCTCACCTGCTCCAGGGAGGAGGAAACCTAGGAGACAACGACTGACGGGGAGAAGTTGTTGAAGAAGGTATTGCTTTTGCTTCGGGCGTGGGCGTTGGATCCTCTATTATTTATTCACTATCTTCCCTTACTCATGTTTTCCACTGTTGTTATTATTTTGGGGGATTTAATCTCAAAATGATTTTCTTGTGCTCTCTTTGAGCGTTTAGTTCATGAAGTTTTTAGTTTTAGACATTCGTTGTGGGCTACAAAATGTGAAATCTCGAAAAAGATTTTATTTTTTACAGTTATCCATTTTTCTGTACAAAACTAAAAATTATTAATGGGCTTTAATTAATCAAGAAACTCACAGTACAAATATTAACTCTCTCGATTATATGTAAATTACTTAATACATTTACGAGCTGTTTGGTAGAATGAAGTAGCTATTCTATTCCTAATAGATTCCTCGCATATTTCTAAATCTATGTATAGTTAAAAATAGAGATAGGAATAAGTAAGCATTAGTAACAACTATTCTTAAAATTTAGAGAATACACAAACTCGATCCCAACCTATCTTTACCTATTTGAAGAATAGTTGTTTTTATTGAAGACAACTTTGTCCTCTCATGTTCCAACCTTCGAAACTTCTTGTCCTTCTTTGACATTGAAACATCTTCGAGCCTCCTCTTATCCTCTCATGTTCAAGCCTCTGAAATCTTCCACTTCTTCAACATACGTTGTTCTCTTCTCCGGTTCATGATTCCAACATTCTACCATTTCGTGATTCCAGATTCTAGGCAAGTGAAAATTCTTACACAACGCCAAAAGACTTCTTCTTCTTATTCCACAGACATCCTCGCGTATAATTGATACCCAATTTCTATATATACACGTACTTGACAACCCTCTTCATCCTTTCTCTTGATTTCTTGTTCTAATTTTGTTTTAACCCACCTCCAATTTTAACTCCACAAGAAAACCCTTATTATACCTATCTATTTTGGGTCAATTCTCAGTTTATTTATAAACTTTGGTCCTCTCTCTTCAAAAAAACCGCTCCTTTCTTTCGAGGTAATAACTTTGTCTCTTTTTTTTAGTATTATTTCTTGATGAATAATCGCGTTTGGAATTTTGATTTTGGGATTGTAATTGCAGGAGGTTGGACTATTAAATTCGGTCGCTCCCTTTGGTAGAAACGTCCTAGGCATTTCTTCTTTACGTTGTTTAGGTAGCGATTGTGATTAGAATTGCTTTATTTCAGATTGTGACCTTTTTGTTTCAATTTATTTTTTGAGTTATAGAAGAACATTTTAGAGTCTCTTTGTCCTTTTGATTGATGATTTTGTTAGATTTTGGATGCTTGAATTTCGTGACTTTATGACTACACGTAGATATTTGTCTTCGGTTTATCTGGGTTGCATCTGAGTAGGTTCAAGATGGAAAATTTCCCCTTTTCTATTGTTCATGATCCTGGTTACATTGAGAAATGGGTGTGTGTAAGAGACAACTGAAGTATGAGTTCTATATCTCTGAGTTAACAAAACCTATTGGTTTTTCATAGGATTTTAAGTGTTAAATTAGGAACCCTTGTGAGAATTTGGTTTAAACCGTATTCAGTCTTATGGATGTGATTTATAAATATCTCATCAAACAAAATTAGGTTGTACTCATCTGATTTTCAGTTGGGTGATGGGTGTCGATTAAGTGAGGGGTATTTTTTTCATTTGGGTATTTTATCTGGGCATTTCCAGTGATGATGAATTTCATCTAGGTTTTTTTCGCACTAATTCTGGTTTCCCATTCCTGTTCTTTTACTTATGCACTTCGATGCACAATGTCCCGAAATGCTGGTCACTTCCTTTCTTGCATTGAGTTCAACATCGTGTGTTTATTTTTTAGATAATCATTGGCAACCTTTGTAAGTTTTGTTTTCTTTCTTTTCTTGAGAAACTACTAATATCACTTCTGTTGTTTTTATGCTTGTTGAGCAGTCACCTGATATTGAAATCTCTGAAGGTGGAGTGGGTTGGATAATTTTTGTTGTATTGGAATCTTTGTGTGAAATGTTTGTATTGTTATTGTGAACTTAAAGATTGATTTGTGCAGTAGATTAATGATTATGTGTTTGTTAACAAAATCTGCTTTGAATTAATTACAGTTGCGTTCAACTGCCATTGGGTTGAAGACAAAAGAAGGTGTAGTGCTACAAAATGCATAAGCCTTCTGAGGCTTTCTATTCAACAGTGGAATGTGCAAATCAAATACAGTTTTATTTATGAAACTCGACATTTCAAGCCAATCTTGGATTCTCTGCAAGAGTTGGAGATGAAGATTATGGATATACTTATCGAATCTCCATCCTTTAATATACTATTTAAACTCTACAAAGACCTTCTGGAAGATCATTTAGTTTTCTGGGATGCTTTTACCTCATTGCATTTCAAATTTTTGTCGATTTCTTAGCGTTCTTTGGAAAATTACATTTCAAAGTTGTGTGAATTATGTCCAAGAGCTGTTAGAAGTGTGTTGCTGGTAAGCTCAAAAATGATCTCAGGGTTTATCAACTTCTGCTCCCTCAAGCCTAAAAAACTTATGTTTTTGGTACAGATGGCAAGTCAAAATCTTGATGAAGTCTTCAATCAATGTCTAGACCTGCCCTTGATATGGATTTATGATGGTCATCCAATTTTACCTCCTTATGAAAAATTGTATTATAAACAACAATAACTTTTGGAGCTATGTTTAACAATTTGGCCTATTAAGACAAGTCAACTTAAGCAGAGTATGACATCAGTGCACACTGGTTCCATCATTACTTTTGAGTTAGTGCATTCCTTCATTTATGTTCTTCTCTTGAACTAATTTTTGTTAAAAATGTTTTCTGACAGTTAATGATCATTTTATTAGAGGTTGCTCCTTCTTTGAATCCTGAGCTTCAGTTTCTTGCCGTGCAAGGTAGAATCTACTTTTTATAAAGTTACCTGCTTGTTTGACTAGTTAATATATACTACCCCACTGATTCACATATTGGTTGGGTTGAGTCAAATGTAATGCATCTTTTTAATAAAACACGAAGCGAGTATCTGTGGATTGGCACTGTAGTGTTTGGTCAAATTGAAATCTAGAACATGGTGCTAACTTAAAGTTTATATTTACTTGGTTGTTGTTTGGAAAGAAGAATATGGGATAGTGGTGATCTTTTTTGAACTTTTATCCAAACCTATTGGCATATTCATATGAAAAATTAGAATATTAGCTTATGTGCTATAGCCTTGCCTGCTCTCAGTAGTGTGAAATTCTGAAACTTCATTCATTTGTTTTAATCAAGTATAACTTTCTAAGTTCATTATCAGTCTCCCTATGAATCTTCTAACATGGTTTTCTTTGTAGGAATTTGCATGTCATCATATATTATTAGAAACTGTGATGAAGATGCTGACCAAGTTGTACAGCAGCTGGAGGAGATGACTCAGGTTTATTCCCTGACATTTTTCTATAAATGATCTGTTTTCTTTATCTTTTCTGATACTGAAGTTGATGGTATTTGATTATCTCAGATGCTGTTGGAAAGATTTAGTCATGAAAAGCACAAATTGAATGCAAAGCTGCAATCTCATAATCATGCTGTTTTTGAGGAGAATATAACTTCTTGTTGTGATTTCAACCTGGAATTATTGTCCACATGTTCTGGCTTCTTTAGCTGGCAAGAGACAGTGTCTATCGTTGTTCACACCAGTCTTTTCCTAGACATGGAGTTACTTCAAAAACTTTCTTCTATTGTTTTGACAGATCCCAGAGGATCAAGGCAGGTAAGATCAATGGCTTAATTTCTTTTATCTGCTGCATTTTTTTCCTCCCTTGGTGGCTATCAACTTTATTTAGGAAATAATTTTTATTTTTTCTTTTCTGTAAGGTAGCCAATAAATAACTTCAGAGGCAGCACTGCTCTTGTTTTCATTTAGTTGTTCTGGAAATTCCTTGAGCTTTCTGTTTTTTACATTAATATCATTTTGTCTGAAACGCTGAGGGCTCTTTTGAACTGGGTAAATAACCTACGTGAGGTTTCATCTTGGATAAAATGCATGCTGTGCTGGCCTACAATAGTTTCTGAAATTGGTATTGGCTTTTTTGACATCATCCTTGGATACTCTGTTGTGGAGCTTACATACGTTAAAGTTGGATATTATGTTGCCTTCTCTATTCGGAATAAGATTTTAATAGTTAGATATGCGTGTTTCATAGATAGCTGGCAAAGTTATAATATGCTTATTCCTTAAATTTTACTTCTTTTTGGTGATTCATTTACTTGTCTCTTGTTACTGTTAGGCATTGCGTGCTGTACTGAACATGCTGGAGTGTGCTTTGAAGTACCCCTTGGCCTTTTCAGCGAGGCCTCCTCAAAACTTTATTCCTCATCAAAAGATCTTGTGGGCACTTGATGCATGGACATCAGTTGATGCGGGTTAGTGGAATTTTATCTTAGACATATTCCCATGCATTTTTTTCAATTAACTGAATTTAAGTTCTCTGTTATTTTTCAGCAAATGGAAAAATCACCAATGACATTCTTGAGATGTGGTCATGCTGGCATTTATCTTTGTGGGACTACTGTCCTGATTTTGTGAAGGTATCGACAGTAGCAATTGATATTTTAATAGTGATTTAGGAGGAATCTTACACCGTGGGCTGCTCATTGGCTTGCAGAAATGGTCTCTCAATGATGTTCATGATTTTCCACATCCTGCTATGCTCATTCAACCTGTTGGAGCGGCATCTGTCATGCATATACTGTAAGAGACCTCATTTATATGATGATAATAGTTGCAAAAGAATCCTTGCTTATTGCCTTAATACAGGCTTTTGTACTGATTATACTTAAATATTTACTGTAGATTTGCTGGTAATTGTCTGAGGAGAATATATTGTTACTTTGTCTTATTCCAATGGGATAAATTTGTCTTATTCCGATGGGATAAATTTACAGTTTGGGTTTATGTTACAAGTTACAGATCTTTTGCCCTTAACATAATCAGATTGGAGAAATAATAACATCAATTTGATTCTGAATTATCCCTTACTTCATTGCAAGTTAAATGATGTCTCTCTTGTTAAAACTAGGTTGGCAACATATGCCCCTTTCTTCAGAAACTAGTTCTAACAGAGGCATTTGAATAAGTTGTGTTTGTCATATCAATTGTTTCCGTGTTTTCCTGTTGCATTCTCTTTTCTTTTTACTCATTCTTTTTTTATTAGCAGGCAAGCTACATGTCCTATAAAGGACTATTCTGTGCATGCTTTGAAACTGAAAGTTGCTTCATGCAATTTCTGGCGAAGTTCTTTACTGGGCACAAAGTCACCTAGTTCTCTCTTATTTCTTGCTCGTGGTCTTTTTGAACAGGTAGCTTAGTCGCGATTACTTGGATTTTTTCTATCATTGTTATATTGAGATTAATTTGTTATGTTGGATCCTTCCAGATTATGTATGTCCATGAAAGGGCGTTCAGTTATGATAAGTTTGCGGAAGTCAAGTCTATCTTATTGTCCTTCCAAAAATATGCAGCTACGGTAAGCCCTTTCTAGAATTTCTTCTTAAGCATAACGTGTTCTTATGGTGTGTTTGTGTGTGTGTTTGTGGTTTGAAGCTGTGATAGCCAAGTTGCTCATTAAGGTTTTGATGAGTGACTTAACAGCAGCTGATTCATTGCAAGTATAACAGAATAATTCCAATGTTGTCTTTTTATGGCAATCAGATAGATGACATGAGGCGCTTGAGCTCACTAATTGAGTCATCAAGCCATCAAGGATTAAGTGCCTCACTTCAGCATTTCATTGAGCCTGTGGTTAAAGATCTTTATCAGCCCACCTCCTCTGCTGGTAATTAATGTCCCTGGTTTTTTTCACTAAGGATATATTTTCATCTGATCTGAACAGCATTTACTAATATTTTTCTTTTATTTTGCATTCTTTATCCTGGCAGAAGAGTTTCAATTGAACATTGGCTATGCTTGGTTACGAATTGGTGGCTTGCGTTTTCATTTGTTGCTTTCTTGTGATGATTTGGATCCTGCACTGAAATACTCTTGCAAGAATTCTCAACTGAAAGAAAAGATTTCATCCCTTGAACTTGAAGTCAAGGTAGATTGCACTCCACTCTTTCTAGATTCTTATTTAGTTAGAATTTAGACGCTTTTAATTCAACTTGAGGTTAATATATATTCCAGCTGAAAAAGATGTGCATCAAGTTTTTTGGATATTCTGTCCAGCTACATAAATGTGCCACACCTATTTTCTATCCTTATGAAGTCATTTTATAGTAACAGATTCCTGATATGTATTTATCCATGCATTTATTAATTCTGATGTTTTCTTTCTAGGTGCGACAAGAATGTAACTATCTGGCTGGATGGTCTTCCTCTAAGACAGCTGATGAAAAGAAAGCAGATGCGTTGCAAAAGCTTAAAGCTGAGCATAAGAGGCTACAGCAGAAGGTCTAAATTTTCTCATTCCTATATAATATTTAATGGAATATATATTGAATTGAAAAATAATAATGTTCAATGTTCAATTTTTTGACCACTGTTAAATCAATAGAAAAATGCTTGCCATTAGATTGTCACTTGTTCTGTAACTCCGAAAAAATTGATCAGTTGAAAATGGGATAAATATTTTGCATTTTTGCAATTTAATACCAAACTTCAACATCCAACTCTTTTATCAGGAACATTAAGTTTATTGGATCCTGTAGCAATAGTTTTTTAATTTGAA
Organism: Erythroxylum cataractarum; assembly: GCA_024703695.1. Classification (NCBI taxonomy): domain Eukaryota; kingdom Viridiplantae; phylum Streptophyta; class Magnoliopsida; order Malpighiales; family Erythroxylaceae; genus Erythroxylum; species Erythroxylum cataractarum. The sequence continues at coordinate 38,469,362 of JANJEY010000235.1, forward strand.
AAGATCTGCGCGAAAGATTTGCAAACCTTGTAAACTTCTGCATAATATTGGTTTTTTATCGACCTTCTGCTGAATTTTATTTTCATATCTATTAATCTTGAGCCAAAAAATGTGTACTAGTATGAAGGACATGATGATTAGTCTAAATCATGCTAGGTCTTTTGTGGCTCCCCTTTTCTTTGACCTTCATTCTTTAGACCACAGAATCATCAAGATCACTTTTTGACAAGACATGCAGACCTGATTATACATTTTGAAGTATTTACTCTAATTTCCACTAATTTTTCATTCTTCTAAATCAGATTCTGCAATTGTCGGATTAGTGAAAATTTATTATTTCCATTGTTCAGTTTGCACTTAATCAATTCGCTGTTACATGATTTGTTTTGTTATCAGATGGTATTCCGTTCTGATCCTTCAAAATATAAAGCTCTAAGGAAAGAATGCAAGGAGTTCTATAAGTTGGTCATGGCAATTCTGAATCTTATAAATGACATTGACGATATGGAGTTGCAACAGCTTGCTGACCAAGCATACAACTGGCAGGTATGTGTTTATGGTGGCTGCAGCATACTCTGGAGATCTACTGCAGCATGTTTTTATATCATTCCACCTTTTAATTTTCAGGAAACTGCAACCTGTTTTATCCATAGACTGTCAGATGAATATAAAGAATATATTGATGTTACTCAACCAGTTCAAGTTGCAGTGTATGAGATCAAATTAGGACTCTCCTTGCTTCTGTCTGGTGCCTTGCAGAAAAAGTTTCTGAATCAGATTCAAGAACATAACTTGGATAAAGTCCTGGTATCTCTCTCTCTTCTCCATTCCCAAAAGTTAAAAGAGGCGAATTTTATTTGATTAGACATGATCTGTTTGTTCTCATAGACTGACACAGAAATGTTACAGGAATCAATTTATTCATTCATGAGGTTTCCTGGAGGATTTGCCTTTGATACCGTATCTTCTGATAGTATGCATAGTTCTACTGATTTCTTGGAGTTGGAAACAAGTTTGCTAGAAAAGCTGGTTTCTGTATCAGATGTCAATTCTGAAAAGGTGGCAACATCTCTACATATATTATTTGGACTCTGACAGTTCCTTTAACTGCTCATCTTTATAACCCTCTGAACCATATTCTCCTTAGATTGCTCTATTTTATGTCCAAAACGTTTTGATGGAAACCCCTTAGGTTTCTAAGATATGCCGTTTGTAATTCAGATAATCTGAATGATTTGACAATGTATTAGGTATCCTCACTGCATCTGAAAACTGTGCTTCACTCGAATGTGCTTGCTCACATTGCACGATACATATCTGTTGTTCAGAGGATCGATTGTGCTTCCTTCAAGGTGATATGATTGATCTTTTTGAGTTGTATTGACAGTTCAATTGTGCAGTATCCTCTTACTGATGCTCCTGTGTATATTTGAACCAGATGATGTGTAAAATATTTGGTGAATTTGCTAGCATGTGGATGGATATTAAAGCTAATATAAAAAGCAAAGAAGGCCATGATGCTCAAGAATACAAATTTAGGCCCTGTGCATTTGAGATCAAGAGTGTTGTTGACGTTGATATATCTTCACTTGGTAATTTGTTTAACAATGATAGTTTCACAGAGTGGCAAGAGTTGCTTCATGAAGAAGAATCTTCAGCACAGGTGACGTTTCAAATCTCTCTCACACGTAGTCTCTCTCTCTCTCTCTCCAAGTATAAGACTTTTTCTTCTTCTACTCAGATGGAAACCAGAGATGACTTTGAAAACTTAGGAGACTGGAATTTTTTTGAGGAACCATGCCTGAATGACATGATCAACATGCATAACCGGTTATTTGGCTCTTTTAATCTTGTCCAACATGTAAGTTCTCTACATTTTCAAGTATTCATTTGAATAGAATAGAGTGTTGTGGTTCATTGATTCTATGTTGTAAAAGTGTGATGATTTGTCACCAATCAATTTCCATGTACCGTCTCTCTTGTGCATCCATAGACAGAGGTAGATGGGGCCTAGTGGTGCACTGGGCCCCCCAAGATTTATAAAAATTAAATATTTTTTATTAA
>JANJEY010000235.1:38572487-38589812 GCA_024703695.1 Erythroxylum cataractarum
GTTAGAGACGGGCTACGTAGGTCGTTTTGGTTTGATCTAGTTATATAGACACAACGATCCTGGGTTAAGGGAAAGTCTCGGGACAAAAATTTTTGTTTTCCGCACCGTGTTCATGTGATGGACACACCGGGATTTTCCTACACTATGATTATTTGAATATGATAAAGTAGAGTTAGTGATTCATTTGAAGTTGTATGGGATGGAGTTTAGATGTTTTTGATTACCGATTTTGTTTCCCTATGCTTAACATGTTTTTATGCTTAAATTAAGCTAGTTCAATTCTGAGATTTAAAAGTAATAAGTAGGAGCTAGCTTATTGGTTTTCTACGTTTAACTTGTCAAATGTCTTGGATTATCAACATAAGTCAAAATTGCATGACTAAACTAAAATTTAAAACATGGTTATTCATTTGTGAATATTAGATTTGTTTTATGTTTTATTTCTTTGATTCCTAGATTAATTCATAGGTTTCATCATTATGCCTATTTTTGGGTTTGGATTTTTCCAAATTTCAACTTATGACAAGGAAATCTTATATGTGAGTATAAATGGATGATTATTGATAACCTAAATTAGTTAAAATAATGCTCTTTTGAGACATGATAACAAGTTTTATATTTAACATAGTCAAACAAAGATTATTAATCCCATGTTATGAATTGGAGTTATGTGTTTAATAATCAATTTAACGTTCATTTCCACATGTCTTTTAGTTGATTAAAGTGAAACTTGCAAACTTATTAATAACTTGAATTAATTTTGTTGAGGTTTAAAATTGAACGTAACGATTGATTCACATTAAAATGAAGAGTTGACATGAAGAATGATTGATTGTATATTGATTTTGTGCTTTGTTAGAGATTTCATCCAAACTATCCAAATCTTTATTTGACCTGTGTGTTTAATCTCTTCTCAAAAGAACTATGTGTTGGGTAGAGAAAAAAATAAGAGATAAACATAAGATGAAAGGAGTGAGTTTGGTGGCAATGGAGGGGAATGTGAGAGATGTATTCTTGGATAAGATTTAGGTGTTTTTCTTATTATAAGGAGTATTTCATTTCTTATGATGTTAATACTAACACTATTTTTCCTAGTGGTGTTTTGTCTCTTTTGTAAGAATTTAAAGATCTCTTTTAAGAGGATTTTTTGAATGGATTATCAATAAGAGGGATTAAGCGCCAAATTGATTTTATTCTAAAAGCCCATATTCCAAGCTTACCAACATATCAAACAAATCTAGAGGAGACAAAGGAGATACAAAAGAAAATCGAGAAACTCTTAAAGAAGGACTATTTAAGAGAAAGCTTGACTCATATGTTGTTACTATCTTACTCCTACTAAAGGAGGATGGATCATAGAGAATGTGTGAATTATCATGCCATTAATAAAATCATTGTAAAGTATCAACATCCTGTTAGATAACATGTTTGATGAGTTATTTGGTGCATGTATATTCTCTAATGTTGATTTAAAATCTGGTTTGGAGATTAGTATAAAACTTCCTTAAAAACTAATCATGGATTATATGATTAGTTAGTAGTGTTTTTTGGTTTGAATAATGTACCTACCATTTTCATATGATTAATAAATAGTGTTTTGTTAGGCAAGATTTTGCATATGCACAGATAAGAAAAGTTGTATGTAAATTTAAAGAAGTTTACCCTTTTCTCCAAACAGTTTATATTTCTTGGTTATATCTTGAGTAAAAAGGGAGTAGAGGTAGATAAGGAGAAAGTGAGAGCTAGTAGAGACTGACTATAACCCAAAACAATAATTAATTTTAGGATTTCTATAGGTTGGCTAGTTTCTATTGGTAATTTTTTAAGAACATTAACACAATTGCTACACCTTTGACTGATATAGTGAAGAATGTAACGTTTAAATTGGATGAAGATTAAGAGAGAGACTTTAATCTATTGAAGGAGAATTTAAGTTTAGCTCTTATGTTAGCTTTACTAAACTTTACTAATGCCTTTAAAATTGAGTTTGAAGCTTTCGGAGCAAGGCTAATGTAAGATAGGAAACCAATAACATGCTTTAGTGAGAAGTACAGTAGGGCCACTTGAATTATATGACTTATAATAAAGAGATGTTTGCATTGGTGAGAGCTTTAATGACTTGACAACACTATTTACAACCTAGCTATGATGCATATGGACAATGAGTCATTGAAGTATATTTGAGTTTAATGTAAGCTAAGGAAGATATATTCCAAGTAGGTAGAGTTCATAAATTTTTTTTCCATATATGGTAAAGTATAAGCATTACAAGAAAAATGGAGTAACTGATGCATTATCTAGGAGACATGCTTTATTGAGTATTATGCATGCTAAATTGATAGGTTTTGAGCATATTATAGACTTATATCTTGAAGATTATAATTTCAGTGATGTCTTTAAAGCTTGTGAGTATTTTACATTTGGGAGGTTCCATAAGTACAAAGGATATTTATTTAGAGGACTAAAAGCCAAAATTAAGGCCTAATGTTTTTTATTTTGATCATTTTAGGTATTAAACTTGTAACTGGCTCAACAAAAGTCTAAAGTTTCACAAGTCTACTTAATTTAACGCTTTTTTGGATGGAAATAGGAAGTGTCATATATGCATCATTATAGACAAGTCAGTTAGTCTTTAAATGTCACGTTAAAAACACGAGTGGATTTTCGACAAAACAAAAAATAAAAAAAATCATTTAAATTCTTAGCAAAAACCCTAAATTAACATATAATCCCTAAATTTTCACCCTATTTCCAATCCCTCCACTTATCATCACCTTTTCTTTGCATTTCCCTCCCGCTGTTGATCTCTCCCAATCTGTCCTCATGATTCCTTGGGTAGAGAGATTTGCCAAAGTCTTAGGTATGTAGGGGATAAAAGAGCTACAACATGCATTTCTTTCCTCGGATCTTAAATGTTCTAACATGGACTTTCCCATTCTTCTTTCTGCTTCTCTTGGTGGCAAATCTAATAACTGCTATTAATGATTAGATGCATGTACATCTATTATTCTAAAGACATTATCTATAATTGTCTCTGGGTATGAAGATATAAGATAATAACTATACCCAAAATATTTGTTTCTTTTCAGCCACAAAACACAATCATCTTACAATCACACGTAAGTGAAACATTTGGGCTTGTTTAGTTTTTTATTCATTATTATCTTAAATGAAACCAAGAGAATGAATGTACTGAGAAGAAAACTAGTATAAACATAACTAAAATAAGAAAAAAAACCTATTCTTTTATAATACAACCATCCCGACTTTGCCATTCTTTGAAAACGCTTATACTATTGACTTGTATGGGCTGGAAAAAGATATACCTATAGGCAAAACTCCTTAAAAAGTGTTTAAGTAATTGGCAAAAGACCTATACAAATTTCAAAAGCAACAGAACGAAGAACTATAACACAATCGAGGACATTGGAATAAAAAACCTAACCAAATTATAAACATATTAACTAATCAATTGATATTATTTCATTTAAAGTGAAAAAAACTATCCTAAAACACGTTTGTTGATAAAGGAGATGAGTCCATAGTAAAGACGGCGATGGAGGGGAGAAACAAATCTAAAAAATCTTTCTCTCTTTTTCTTTTCAAGTAAATAAAAGAAAATGACTGAGTAAATGTTTGAGAGGTAACTGGATGAATATGTAAATACTATACAAGTTAAGTATGAAAATTTAAAATGATTTTATTTTTTTCTAAAATCTTGTGGCTTTTGTGTTTTTTTTTTAACGTGGCTTTTAAAATCTACTTAACCTCTCTAAATATACTTTTTATATATAGAAACAACGCATGTATGATAGTTCCTAATTTTAGTCCTAAAAAGCCTTAAATTGAGCATACTCTTGAAAGTTTAGACCTTCGTTGAAGATGAATTTAGTCCTATCATGATGATCCAAGTGAAGGAGTAAGATAGAGATTGTAGTTACAGGATGTAACTAATGCCAGAAATAATAAATAACTTGTGTCAATTTTACATTAACATATAAAAGGAGGTGAAATAAAATGTAATTTGTTTTAAAGTCATAAATATTTCATCATTAGCCTTTTTCTATTTTTTTCATAATAAAAATTACGTAATGATGTGTGTCAAACACACAAAAATTTAAAACTTAATTTTGCCCAACTAAGTTTATAGTAGTGGTCAGGAAGGATCACAATGTACCAGATAAGACTTACTCAACTCAATCATTAGTTGTAATAAATATTTCAAAAACTAGGAATTTTGAGGAGGAATAAGATTTTATTCAATAGAATACCAACCCTGGTATTATTATTGAAGCTGATGATATTTCTTTTAACACTAGTAATAGAGAGAATAATTTGAAAATTGATGAATCAGTAGCAACCCCTATCAAGCTTGATTCAAATGCAACAGATAAGATTTGTTCAACAAACATAATAGAGTGTGGAGAAATTGTAACTGGTATAGTAGATCATGTAGTACATAAGGAAACTCAATCTCATATTGATAAGGAGCCTTTCCAGGTTGTATCTAGTATAAGAAAATCCCAAAGGAGCAACTGCTCCATCTCTAAAGATAAAATTTATTAATGTCTTTTATAGTTTGAAATGTTAAAGACATTAATATGCCTCTTAAACAGCAAGCTTTAAAAGAATTTATCTTCAAAGAAAAACCTCTATTACTTGGTCTTTTGGAAACTAAAATAATGCTTCAAAATATCAATAATTACTCCCAACGTATTGTACACAGAATTATTTTCTGTTTTAATTTAAATACATTATAGGTAGAGATGTTGAGCATGCCTAGCCAAATGATGCACCTAAAGATCTCCTTTAAAATGGAGAATTTGACCATTTTGCTCGCTATAATCTATGCTAGCAACTTTACATTCTTGAGGAATGACCTATGAAACAATCTCAGGACTTTAGGATATAATGTAAATTAGCCTTGGGCAATAAGTGGTGATTTCAATTCTATGTTTAACATAACCAAAACTCAAGATAATTGCTATGTTTAGAATTTTACAGAGGATTTGATTAATTGTTTTACGCATTTAAGAGTTAAAGGTTGGCTTATAAGAAAAAATCTTGATAGGGCCCTTGTCAATCCTTACTGTTTATCCTAGTTTTTAGATATTTAGTTGAATTTTTAAATCCTTTATTCTCTGACAATACTCCCATAAGATTTTTAGTTTCTTCTCATGTATTGTTAAGCATTTTCCTTTCAGATTCAACAATTTCTTTTCTCAATAAATTGGTTTCTTGGAGACTTGTGGTAAGGGAGTTCTTAAACCAGTTTTTGGATCTAAACAATTATGTTATGTGTAGAAACTTAAATCTATTAAGGAGGAACTCAAACTTCTTAGTAAATCCATGGGGTTCAAGACACAATCTGTAGTGGATGTTGCTAGAACTAAATTTTTGGAAGTTCATAAATTGTAGGTTTATAATCTGGATGATGCAGATCTATTGAGAAATGAAAAAAAGTTTGTTAGAGAATTACCTACAAAATCTTAATAACCATTATTCCCTCCTTCAACAAAGATCTAAGACATCTTGGCTCAAAGAAGGTGACATATGCACAATTTTTTTTTCAGTGTAATACTGGAAAAGAAGAACATTAATAAAATATGATCTATTGTCTATAATGATAGGACAATCTTAAAAGACCAAAAGTCCATATTGATTGAAGCTTCTAACTTCTTCTCCAAGTTGTTAGGTAATACCTTCAAATTCATCCATTTCTCTACTAAGTAGATCTATCACCATGAAAATCCCTAAACAATTTACTTCTTACTTGATCTCTCCTATTGAATACATGGAAATTATTAATACTATTGATATATGCTTAAATGTTGAGTCATTTTATTTACTATGCTTAGTGATTAATGCCTTAGAATTGCTTGAGATACTCACTTTAGCTCATATTTGATTTTAGGTACATTTCAGAAGTGAAGGAACTAAAGGAGGCAAAAACATACTTATTGAGCCATCTTCGTGATATTCATACTTTATTGTCTTCATGGATCAAAAAGAAGAAGAGGTAACACAGAGCATAAAAAATGGACAACAATAATTAAGTGGAATAATGTCCATTTAACATAGTTGCAAATTATTTTTAACTTAACTTTTTAAGGTATAAAAGAAATGCATGTGTGATGATTGTAGCAATTAAAAAATTACAACAGCCATGGATTATAAGATGAAGACATCTCAAGCTACCTAAGGAGCTAGCTGTCTATACATTTTAACCTAGCATCGGTGGAGATGAAATGGGTAGTAATGAAAACATCAACCCCTTTTGGTTTAAATGCCACTTTTCCACTCTCATTTTAACCTAGCCTTTTGAGAATGGAAAAACTGTATAGTTACCTACATAAGAGAGTGGAGAACAGAGAATAAAAGGATGAAAACGGAAAATATAAAGGGGATATTTGAAACATAAGATACCTACAAGAAGGTTGCATTTGGAGAATGCAACAAAAGATAGATGACTAAACAATTTTTTACGGTAGCTGATTATTGTTGTGGTCCTCTTCAGTTTGCAATAAAGGGAGTGTTGGTTAGACCTATCACTATGTAAGCTCTTGCAATAAGATGTCTCATTTGAGTTTGATGAGAAATGTAAGGAAGCATTTAACAAACCTAACGAGCTTCTAACATCCCCACTGGTGATTCAATCGCCTAATTGGAACCTCCCTTTCGAGATCATTTGTGATGCAAACGATTATGCAATAGGGGCATTTCTAGGACAAATAATGGGAAAAGCTTTAGATGCCATCTACTATGCTTCCAAGACTCTAAATATATCATAATTGAATTATTCAATTACTAAAAAATAACTCTTAATTATGGTTTTTGCTTTGAAAAATTTTAATCGCATTTGCTTGGTGCTAAACTGATTGTTTATTTTGATCATTCAGCTTTACGATACTTGCTCACAAAGAAGGAAACAAAATTGAGGCTAATCATAAGGATTCTCCTCCTTCAAGAATTTGACTTGTAGATTAGAGACAAAAAGTAGGTAGAAAATGTGGTGGTGAACCTTCTTAGCCATTTAATAAAGGAAGAAGATGATATCCCTCTGTGAGAAACCTTTCTAAATGAACAATTATTTTCTATTGATGCGACACCACCATAGTATGTAGACAATGTCAATTTTTTAGTTACTAACGAATTACCTCTTGGTTTGTCAATAGATCAAAGGGATAAGCTGTGGAGTGAAGCAAAGTATCACTTTTAAGATGACTCGTATCTTTGGAGGCACTATGTAGATCAAATTGTCAAGAGGTATGTATCAAAAAATGAAACACCCTTACTATTAGCCTTCTATCATTCCTATGCGTGCGGAGGACATTTTGGAGTGAAAAGGAAAGCTCATAAAGTTTTCAAAAGTGATTTCTACTAGCCCACATTGTTCAAATATGAACCTTCTGAAAATCATGTGATAGATGCCAACAGCCAGGTGACCTATCTTATCAGGATCAATTGCCACAAAACCTTATGGTTTCCTTTGAAACTTTTTACGTTTGAGGTATGGAATTTATAAGACATTTCCCTATATTTTATTACTTTACTTTTATATTTCTTTCATTCGATTATGTTTCTAAATGGGTAGAAGCTAAAGCCACCAGGACTAACCATACAAAGGTTGGTGCAGATTTTGTTAAGACTAACATTCTTCCTAGGTTTGAGATACCAAAGGTAATTGTTAGTGATAAAGAAACTCACTTTTACAACAAAGTGATGTTTACAATGTTCAAAAAATATCATATCAAGCACATGGTTTCCACTGCTTACCATCCCCAAACTAACGGGCAAGCTGAAGTCTTATATCGAGAAATCAAGTTAATCTTAGAGGAAACTGTGCAGACCAATTGGAAGGATTGGAGTGTAAGACTAAAAGACACACTATGGGCCTATAGGAAAACTTTTAAAATAGAAATTAGGATGTATCTGTATAGACTGGTGTTAGGGAAGCCATGTTACATAAGGAAAAGATGAAGGCTTTCATAATGAGATGATTACAAGAAAAGCTTCTTTGTGGGCCAAAAAGTGTAATTATATCACTCTATCAAGTTAATGGTCCATTTCATAAGTAATCCTGATACGGTTCAATCATCATTTAGCAACTAGTCATTCTTTCATCTTACGGAAGTATAGTCTATATCAATTTCTCCCAATTCATCACGAAATTCAAATCTTAAGTTCCACATACACATGTTTCTAATCAATCATATTTTTGACACCCAAATCGAACCAATCACTTGAATTCGTCAAATAGTCATGCACATCAATTTCACATTCCTGAAGACAATCATACTTCTTGTCATCAAAATCAAATAATCACTTAGCATATTCTCACTAATTCAACCTTATCCTCACACATTCTTATCCATCTTATATGCCCAGTTAAGATCCTAATACTGGGCTCTGATACCATAAATGTTGGGACCCAATCCGGAAACCAGATCCCAACCGGAAAAGGCCGAATAACGAATGACACGAAAGCGAATGGGCACGGAAATTTCGCATCGAAATATCGAAGCAGAAACAAAATGCGGAAGTCAATAGCAAACACTACCTCGAATCACAACGCAAGCGAAAACAAAGCAAATGCGAAGCGAATACAGAATCAAAACAGAAGCAAATGAAAGCGGAAACAATAACTAATCGAATCAAACGAATAGATTAGTGAAAGAGGAAGCAATAACTAATCGAGGCTACCATTTTCATGTTGATCATTTTCTCAGATTTTGCCTAAATCAAAAAGTCAACTTTTCTTCAAAAACTCAAACTCTAATCGAACTTTGACTGATCATAACTCTCACTTACGATATCGAAAAATATCAAACTTTATGTCTACAGAAAGCTCTTGACATAATCTACAAGGTTCATGTAGATCATTTTCTCAAATTTTGGCTAAATCAAAAGTCAACTTCCAAAGGCCAAAAAGTCAACTATTTCTCTTTTTTTTTTTCATATTTTCACTCTTTCTCTTATTAATTTTTGATTTTTAACATAATTTTAATCAACTCATCCACTTTTGAAATATTTCTTATTTTTACTCAAAAGTCGGGGTCCAACACTTATGACTCACTATCTCCTCCCTATAAAGCCTTTATCTTACCTGTTTCCTTTTTGCCTATTCCTTAGGATTGGACAGAGCACTGGAAAATGTCCATTAGAAAGAAGCTATGACCGAGGAGATGAAGGCTTTGGAAAAAATTGAGACCTAGAAACTCGTCATACTTTAGAAGGAAAAAAGACAATTCGTTGCAAATGGGTATTCACAGTGAAACATAAGCCAGATGGATCTATTGAGAGATACAAAACAAGATTGGTGGCTAGAGACTTTACTCAAACATATAGAGTGGACTATCAGAACACCTTTGCTCTTGTTGCTACGATGAATACAACCATAATTCTACTATCTTGTGCAACTAACTTAGATTCAAATTTACAATAGTTTGATGTTTAAAATGCTTTCCTTTAGGAGAATCTAGAGGGGAAGGTGTATAAGGAGATTTCTCCCCGTTTGAAGATGAGAAGATATAAGGGAAGGTTTGTAGGTTAAAAAGGCCTTATATGGGAAATTAATCATCTAAAGCATGGTTTGAAAAGTTCATTTGGGTCATGATTTTCTTTGATTATCACTAGAGTAATTCTTATCAAGCATTCACAAGCTCATTATCTATTTTGATGACATTATGGTAACAGAAAGTGAAATAGAAGAGGTGGTTAGGCCAAAGAAACTCTTTTCTCATGAATTTGAAATTAAGGATCTAAGGAAGTTGTAATACTTCTTAAAAGTTGAAGTCGTTATCTTAGGAAAAGGAGAATCTCCTATCGAGAGTAACCACAAACTTCAAGTGGGAACAAGTACATTGGCAGACAAGGGAAGATATTAAAGATTAGTTGGGAGACTCATTTATTTCTCTCACTTCAAACCAAACATAACATATGTAGTTAGCCTGATGAGTTAATATATGTATGATGCATGAGGACCACTCTTACACTCTGTATTCTGCATCTTGCTCTACACGAAGTCTACACCAGGAAAAAGACTTCTATTCACTCACAATGGTCACTTTAAGATAAAAGCATTTATAGATGTTGATTGAGTTAGATCTCTAGATGATAAGAGATCAACCACTAGTTATTGTATGCTTATAGGAGGAAATCTAGTCACTTGGAAAAGCAAGAAATATAAGGTAGTTGGTAGATATAGTGTGGAAGCATGATACAGATTTATTGCACAAGGTGTGTGTGAACTCTTGTGGGTAAGAAAGCTGATGAATAAGTTATAACTGATGGATGGAGGAAGTAAATGTTGTTCATGAAAAATGTCCCACTTTCTTATTCCTCTACTTTGATAACAAAGCTGCCATTAGTATAGATCACAATCTTGTTCAGCATGATAAAACAAAGCATATAGAAATTGACCGACACTTCGTAAAAGAGAAACTTATAAATGAATCTTTACACTTATCCCATGTGGGGTCTAATGAACAACTAACATATTTCTTCACCAAAGGACTCTATAACAAGTAATCTCACAATCTTGTTTGCAAATTAGGAATGTCGGATATCCATGCACCAACTTTAGGGGGAGTATTGACTAGAGTTATTAGATTGGATGATTTATGTTATATATTTAGGAATTAATATCTGTAGTGATCTCTTCCTATAATTAAGAGATCTCTGCCTGTAATTAGGAGATTTGATAGTTAAGAATATTTCTTCATTATTCCTAGGCCTCTTATATATATACCATAGGAATCCTATGTATAGATATCTCAATTCAATACAAAATTGTTTTCTTCACCCTCATTGCCTTACCTTGCGAAATTTTTTGCAAGCTTGCTTAAAACACATTCCAATCTTTTCTTGGAAAAGTACTTTTGCAACTAACTACCCTTAAGCATGGAACTTCCACACATTTAAATGCTCATGTAGCAGTAACCATTTCTTTCCTCTTTTCATATTCAAGGGCAAAGCACCTGGGAATTTAACAAGTTTTTTGGATAAATGAACAAGGGACTAATTGAAACAAGTGAATAACAACAAAGGCTTATGGCTTCATAAAATTCTAGTGTTATAAAGCTTCACTGCATAATTCCAATGACATCAAGTATAGAACTTTTAATGCATTCATGTAATTTTAGAGATAACAACAAAAAATGGTCATACCAACTCCCTCCTTCAACACCTCAATGTCTGAAGAAATATAAATGGAGTACTTATTTAAGGCTTCCTATATTAAATTTTCTTTTATCTTTTAAAGACTTGCTAGGCCTATTTATTTAAGGTTCACCTTGTGCTATTGTAAATATGTCAAGATGTCCAGGAAATTAAGAGTTGTTTGCACAAAAGTAACTGAGAATTCCCTTTGATGTGATTCTTTGTAACTTCTCTCCCTAAACCCTATTTGTCTTCTCCTTGAGGGTTCTACTTTTCTCTCCCTTCTTTATCTCTATTACTTCTCTTTCCCTCATCTACTTCTACTTCCTTTATTGTCCTACACCAAAATCATTGTTTTCAAGCAAAGGAAACATGAGCTCCACGAGTTAATAGTCCTCTAGCTAGTGATCCTACATGCAAAAGACTAAAATTAATATAACTCATCAAACTTGGAAAAAAATAACTGCATTACCCCTACATAGTATACCAACTACTATTCAGCACCAACATAAACTAGCATAAGCATGGAATATTTGAAGTAGAAAGTAGTAGTTGATGCAGATGGATTCTACAGTATTGGTTTGCTTACTAAAATCAAACCCTTTATTCTATCTGTGAATTTTTTTTGAATAATTTGTCTTGTGATCTTAAAGAGAAAATAGACTCACGTTAAACAAAGCTTAAGACCATTTAGTTCGGGAAAGAATATAACTTGATAACTAATACACAATAGTCATTTATCATGTGTTCTCCTATATAGACTATCAATAACTCTATGTACCATTGTATTTGTGTGCAATAACTGTACACTAAAATTTTATGACCTTTCCTATACCAGTGATTATTGCAATTCTAAACCTTAATTTACATAAACTTCGTGTCCAAGAAAGAGAGAGAGAGAGAGAGAGAGAGAAAGGCACATTAAGTAATAATCTGCTATATCTAATCAAGTACTCTCTTAATATTGCATTACAACGATTACTTACAAATTCTAACAGTAATACCATAAAATTTCATTTGCATCATCTGCCCCTACCTACCACCCTCACTATTGTAGGTTTCTAAAAGAGAAGTTCCATGAAGAAACTTTAGTGAAAATGTTTTTCATTTCTTTCATAATGAAATCCAAAGGTCTAGAAAACATCAAAATGCACTAAAGTTAGGACCGAAAAAAGACATTGAAGTTTCCCCTTACTGCACAACAACATAACAATATAAAAGTTAAGCTAAAAAGTCAATGATACAATTGAGAAACCTTAAAGCCATCTGCATATTCTTTCAGTTGTTTGGCTTCTTTTAGAGCACTCATTGTTACTTGACTGAAGGGATTCATTTGCATAAGACTATGGGGATTAATATCTTAAGGATCTTTTACATCAGGTATATGGGGCACAAAACTTCTCTTAATCACAGCGTCTCTAAAGTGTCTTGATAAGTTTTATATATCACCATTTTGAAAGGTATTATTTGCAAGTCTATGTAATGCTCCTCCTATCTGACTGCCAGCTACAGATAGATGACTTTGATGTCTTTGTCTGCCTTATACTTCTAAGTTTAAATGCAACAAGTTCATCCCATGTTTTAACTAATTTTGAATAGGATCTGCTACACCATCGTGGTCTAAACGCTGGATCTGGTTCTATTGAGAGGTGGCACTTTGATTCTAGCATACAGTATGCACCTTTTCATCTAATTTATTGCACTCTAGTAATATTACATGGTTCTCCATTATGCTATCATTCACCTCTTGGTCTACAAAACAACTTTTATTGGTGTGATTTTTCTCATCCTTGTTCTGTTGTTTTATGCCCTACAGTTAATAGCTTTGGTTGTAGTTTAATGAAAAATTATTTAAAGACTTTCTTTATCTTGTACATGTTTAGATGTATATGATAAATTTCATAAGATAATTGTACATTGCAAATGAAATTATAATGAGATTGTTGGCCCCTATTTTTTTTTAATTATTAAGCATGATTTGTTGAATTTGAGGTGATAGATTAATTTGTTTGGAACCTTAATTGGCATATTAATGTTTATAAGGTTAAATGGCATAGGTGATTTTATTTGAAGGGGTAGAAAGGATAAGTTGCATTAAGGGTATTTTGGGTAGATCACAAATGTTGTTAAGTCCAAGGCTTTCAAGGAGGGCCACTTGGGTCCAATTGAATTAAATTAGAAACAAAAAGGAAAGTAGAAAATGAAGGGAGCAAGGTGTGGTCGTTGGTTTAAGGAGGAAGGGAGAAAATTACAAGTGAAATGGGTTTGGTATCAAAACGACGTAGTTTTGGGAAAGGGAACTTAGGCTTTTTAAGTTAAAACTTCAAACTTTGCTTAGTCATTGGTAAGGATACGAAAATATCAAGAAAAGAGAGGGAGAGAGGGGTTTCGTCCAAAGAGAAAAAGAAGAAGAAGAAGAAGAAGAAGAAGAAGAAGAGAGAAGAAGGAAGGTTAGGGCTTTGTGTTTTCTTGCTCTAAGGAAGGGTTTTTAGAGTTCTATCAAGAGGATAAGGAAAGATCAAGCTTCCATTGGAAACCAAGAGGAATTTTCGTGGGTTTCATTTCTAAGGTAAGGAAATGTGGTATCTTTTGGAATATTAGATGGGTTTTGGTTAGAATGGCTTAGGAAAGTTATGGGTTAAGTTAGATAGGTTAGATTTCATGCTTATTCCTCCTTAGAATGTTCAATTTTGAGATCTCTTATTCATGGGAATTTTATGGCTATTGTTAAAGGGAATCAAAGAAGGGAAGTGGAGCAAGGGGAGAGGCATTTGGAGCAAAGTCTACAAGCAAGGAATCAAGGTGGGTGACATTTTTATGTTTGAATAATAGGCTATTAAATGTTTCCTTCATAAATGCCATAAATGATTTTCCAACTACTTTTAAGTGAGCAATTATGGTTCTTTAAAATGATTGAAAATTTCCCTTTTGTTGTGGTTATGTGTGAACCTTGGAAATAGCCTTAAATTGCTTTGCAAGTATTGTATTGATTGCTCATGATTGGTATGAAATTTGGATTGTCTAATTGTGTAAATGGGCAAATGTGTCAAGTGCATGAAATCAAGTTTTCAAGATTTTGCCATTTTGGGCAAATGCTTTCAATGCATGAATTACATGTTATGTGGGTTGGGTATAGTCCATCAAGAAATTGTCACGTGCACGTTGACCAAGTCAAGGCTTCTCCCGCCTGCCCGCTAGTGGCACGGAGCTCCCTTTGGGACTCCTCAAGTTTACGACTACACAAGGCCATTTTATGGAATTGTGTAGTTCGTCATGTTTATGGACTTGCCGAGCCATTTATGTGTTTATGTGCTTACATGTATTGACAAGTTTGAAAAAAATGCTTGAATTATGAGAATTGTGATTTTATGAAGTGAAAAGTTTATGTTTTGTAGACAACTGTGAGAAATTGATATGTTTATGAACGTTTAAAATGGTTTTTGCTTATTACCGGATATAAACGTGTTACCCACGAGCGTAAGCTCACCCCCCTCAAATTCCGTCCCATCTCCAGGTGAGGAGTACGAGATCGACCATCGAGCTTAAGGGCATTACTCCAGAAATGGATAATTTTGTATTTCAAGTTAATTTTTGTAAATCAATGCTTTAGATGCATTTTGAGCAAGTTTACTTTTGTAAGTTGTATTTTGGATTTTGGATGCAAATGGTTTAAAATGCCCTCTAAAGCCTTGTAATAACTCATATTTTCATATGAATGAAAGAATGTTAAGTTCTAATGTATTTTGTGCAATTCATGTATGTTTTATAACAATGCATCATAGTATGGTTTGAATTTGACAAGAAGGAGGAAATGAATTGCTTTCTAGTTTGGATTCGATTAGAATGCTAGGAGTGTGTTGTTTCCATTGAAGTTGATCCGTTGGGATAATTAGGTTGGTATGTGTTGTGGGGTATTGAGGATTTAGGTTTGTATGCAGGTACTTGGATTGAAGATGGGTTAGTGACTTTTTAAAGGAAGTGTTGTCAAATTTTATGTAAAATTTGACAAAAGTTTGTTTGTGATTTAGACCTTCTTAATGTTTGATTTGGATTGGGATATCTTCTTGAAGATTGTAGCATAAGATTAGATCTTTCAAATGGTGTATAATGTGCCTTAATTGGAGTTAGGAGTAAAAGCTTATAGGGGTAAAACCTATACCAGTTACTGTTCATGTGGCTACGTTATTGTTTCATTGGACATTATAGGAGCAATGCATTCGAGTGAGTTTTTACCTCATTAAATGATGGAATTGACTTTTGTATCCTTAATGAGATTAGTAGGTCATCTTTTTATCTTTCCAACGAGATTAAGTATGCAAGTTTTTGAGATCGGAGTTGAGATTTATACTTATTCAAGCTAGGATGTCGTGGTATTTGAAATTCCCGAATCTTTAGAGTTTGTGACGTGTTCTCGGTCTCGAAAAAGTTGATTTTAGGTAAGATATGAGTAAAGGGGAAGTTAGGTTTTGTTTAGGACCCTTTTGAGGAGTCTTGAAGGATGAAAAATTTGTTCCATCCGAAGTTTACACGGTCTGCCCGTGTAAATTCACACGGGCCGTGTATTTCCAGCGCAGAGACACTCTTCCCACCCGAAGGTTACACGGTCTGACCGTGTGGATTCACACAGACCATGCTTTTTGACCCCCTTAATGACAAAATTTCAACTTTTGGTTTCATAAAATTTTTAGCCCTAGATGTCTACTTTCTAATGGTTTAAGAACGAACTCAATCCGATTTATAAATTGAAAGTTATGGTGGTTGCCCCAAAAGATGTTCAAATTGATGTAGGATTTGAACGTAATCTATTCTTTTGTGCATAACTCTACTCGACCTCCAATTGTGGTGAGACTTAAACCATTATATTCCTAAGACATATATCTTCCTCTCCATAAAAATTGGTACCATTTGGAGTTGAATTGAAAAAGTTTGGATTAAAGTAAGTGAGTGGTCGGATTGGAGATCATATGGGGAGTATGAACTCTTTTAGGCTTTTTGAGCATAAATTGAGTTTTACAACTCCGTTCGAGGTGATTCTTGTTTCAAAACGAACTTGAGGCATAAAGCTACAACTTATATGAATACGTCAACTTATGATTTTGGTGTTTAAATAGTGTGCACTCGCCATGAATGTGGAGTTACAGTTAAGAACCCTGCAAGGTTATAAGCACAAGGCTTCAGGACTAAGAGAGTTGGGCTCTGGGAATGGGGTCCAACAGAGATTATATGTTGGATCCTGATTTTTGTTTTCTAAATTTCTTATTAATTGTTTAATTATTTATTTATGTTTGTTTGTTTGCTTAATTATTTATTTTTAGTATTTAGTCATTAATTTAGTAGGCATGATTAGAGATTGAACATTTGATAGAAATATTGGTAGTTAGAATTAATGTGGTGTTAAGTGGATTAAAGGGTTAGAGATATAAAAGACAAAAGAAGGGCAAAATGGGAAAGGCCAACTAAGTGAGGGGTATAATTGGAAGAACAAGGATAATAGTTGTCTTGAATTAGAAGAAGAGGAGAAGAGAGCATTGTGAAAAGCCATAAAGAGGGAGAGAAAACGTGAAATAGAGAGAACAAGGAGAAAATTGTGGGAATGCTTGGAAGGAAGACAAAACAAGAGGAAAAAGAATAGAAATCATCTTGGCAAGGTAAGTTTATCTTCTTCTTCTTACTTTGTTAGAGAAAGAGTCAGAAGAGAAAGTGTTTGTGTAGATAATGGGTGTTGGATTGGAAGAAGATGATTTAAGGAACCCATTTGATTTTTTTAGGGTTTCTAGACTAGGTTTTGGGTTTCTAACCTAGATGGACTATGGGTAGGTTAAGGTTGAGCTTGATTTGTGTTAATTTCATTTTGTTGTGATTATGGAAATTTGGGAGATTTCCATTTGAATTAAAATTGAATGAGAATTTTGGTAATGTTAGGAAATCAAGGACAAGCTAACCAAGAGCAAGAGTGTAACATCCCATCACCGATGGGAAGGGTAAAATAGTATTTTAAAATGGGTTATGAGTTTTTAAACTTGTCTCGACATGTTCATGCATATTATGGCCTATATATATACATGAATAGTAATTCTTGCACATGCACATGACTGTACATGCATTCATGACATTTCCCGGTATATTTGGTCATAAATGTGATTTTTGTGAAAAATATGATTTTTG
>JANJEY010000235.1:38650860-38666936 GCA_024703695.1 Erythroxylum cataractarum
AAGCCCAATTAAATCAAACTAAACCATAAACTCATAATTATCAACAATGCATGCTTAATCATCAAAAGAAAAATATTTGGGGTCTAACAACGATTTTGCCTTTATCTTGGTTTTTCCTTCGAGATCTCCCGTTTTACTTTATATGGTAATTAACACACAAGATCTCATCTTGGTGTTAAGATTTGATGGGTAGCTAGTCCATCAAACTATTGGTGCCAGTTTAGTCACCAAAGCTCCTTAAAACATCTAGAAGTGATGATAGCAATATAAACTCTTTTATTTGAGTGAATGTTCCCTGATACATGTTTCAATTGATAATTTCAACATGCAGACACTGGATTAATACTTTGTAAAAATCCATTTTGATCATATCAAGAATTATAATGAAACACATACGAGTTCACCAGTCATCAAGATTGTGGTCCATAATAAACGAATGCTTAAGTTGTATGTTTTAAGATTAAAGTAACAACCCACTTTATTCTTGAAAAGATACTTGATTCCAGATTCATTTAATAGTGCCATTATCGATAGTCAACTACTATCATAATATGAAACTCACCATTCCATTTAAGTAAACTCCTTTACTTATATGAAGATAAGTCGCAACACTACAATAATCATAATCAAGCGACCAACTTGATTATTCAACTATGAATCCATTAATTTAGATTCTTATAATATACATGTTTCTCATTCATCTCTATGTATATGTATATGTATATGTATATTACTTACAAAAGAATCTTGGTACCTTTTGACTATATATATAATGCTCACACAAATAAAACCAAACTATTTTGTTTTATTAATAATAAATATTTTCAATACAAAACTGTAATTGAAGAAGCTAAAGTTACATGTAAATGCACTTGCTTTCTACGACACTATATTTACATAACTCCAATTTCAAAACACATTTGTCATTGAACTAAGCTCCGGAATTTAACAATCATATTATGCACACTTATTTCATCTCATTCACATACGAGTAGCATTTCAATAGTCAATCAATACAAAATTCAAAACAGAACAAACAATGAAAGACCATCTCGGTCTACACACAATACACTCTAATCTAACATTTGCTTCAAAATTTTGGAAACGTATGAATGCGAACATTTATCCTGCACATCACAATTATGCAATACACACATTGCACACACATTAAAAACTTTGCACAATTATAAGCATTCATTTATGCGTACATGTGTATATGGACTATATACAATGCATGTTCATGAACATTTCAGGTATCTTTCCTTTAATTTGATAAAAAATCAATTTCATATCAAAACTCATATAAGTGTAATTTATACTTAGGTTTATGGCTCACTAAAACTATTAAAATCTCTATTCCTTTATCATTGACTCAATTCAGATTTTTCCAAGACATACTTTCAGGTCTATTATTCACATTCAATTAGAAAGTGAAACTGATGTAATTTGGTCATAATCTCTTCTAGAAAAGTGTTCTATGTGTCTTATCTTTCCATTGACACTAAAATCACTTCATTTGGTTTAGTAATCTGGAAGATATGCCTCAAACATTTTTGGACTGCTTTTATCCAAAACAGTATACTATACACAACATCCTTCCAGATTTTAAACACCTTAGATACTTAATCACAGTTACACTTCTACATATTATTTGTAGCCCTATGTATCTAATTTATTCCAAAATAAATATCATCTCATTTGGAAGTATATAGATCAAGATATAACAGAAATACCTGAGCATGTTCAGTGAAGTCATACCTGTTCATATTATTCAAACAGATTCTCTCACTTTCCTTCAATCAAACTTTTTCAAATCAATTCAAAATGCTACCAATTTTTGTGGAGAGATGGAAATATGTGTTAGGAATCTATTGGTCTAAGAATCACTCCATTTGAAGATCATATGACAAAGTTATGGCTGAAAGAATCAAACAAGGTTCCATCCTCAATTATATTAAACCTATTTCGGGGAAGCTAGCATAACTTTCACTATAGGCATCAGATCAAGGTTTTCTTTGTATTATTTTGAAGAGCACTTAGGGGTATACAAGTTTCATGAAGACCTTGAAGACAAATTCTATTATATAAGGTCAAAATTGGACCAGAAGAAGTTTTAGTCAACATAAGATGAAGCAGAAAGTCAACCTAAGAAAAGCAGATGATCAACTTAAGACGAAAGCAAGGTCAACTTAAGACGAAGTGACTCTTAAGACAAAACATAGTCAACTTAAGACAAAGCAAGGTCAACTTAAGATGAAGTGACTCTTAAGACAAAGCAGAGTCAACTTAAGACAAAGCAAGGTCAACTTAAGATGAAGTGACTCTTAAGACAAAGTAGAGTCAACTTAAGATGAAGCAAAGTCAACTTAAGATGATGTATAGTCAACTTAAGATGAAGCAAAGTCAACTTAAGATGAAGTGATTCTTAAAACGAAGCAAAGTCAACTTAAGATGAAGTGATTCTTAAGACGAAGCAGATTCAACTTAAGACGAAATGACTCTTAAGATGAAACAGAGTCAACTTAAGATGAAGCAAAGTCAACTTAAAATGAAGAAAAGTCAACTTACGATGAAGTGATTCTTAAGAAAAAGCATAATCAATTTAAGACAAAACAAATTCAACTTAAGATGAAGTGATTCTTAAGACGAAACAGGTTACTCTCTTGAGCATCTCCACTTATAAAGACCATAACTTTAGACTCCGATGTCCAAAAGTTTCATATTATATACCGTTGGAAAACTAGAAAGATAAGTTGTAATTTTCCAGAAGACAAATCTATCTAATTTAGCCTAAATTAAACCATATTTTTTCCCTGAAATCAAAACACAAAATTTACCCTTAAGGAAGATTTGAAAATTTTACATTGTGTAAATTTGGAAAATCCTGAATATAACCATTTAGCTACCAATTTGACTTCATTCAACTCTCAAACCTCAACTTAGTCGGTTTTCAAATAACAAAATCCCACAACTCCCAATCACTAAAATTGGTTCTAGAATACCTAAACTCATGTATTTCCTAACTCCATATCTAAAACTCTTCGGAAAATTCCAAAAGATTCAAATGATCTTACCTTGATTCTTCACCAAATGAAGAGATTTTTGGCTCAATTTGAAGCTCTTCTCTCCCTCTTCCTTTTTCTCTTCTTGACCTACTTTAAAATCTCTCTCAACTTTAAGAAGTGCTGAAACCCTAGCTTAACTCTTTTGTTTTCTCTCAACCACCGAAACTCTCTTCTTTTTCTTTCTTAACTTCTATTTTTCTCTCTCAATTCATGTTTTCACCCTTCTAAAAAAGCAAAGACTACATTTATTTCTTCCATTTCTACCCTTAATGAGCCCAAAAAGTCCCTTTTACCCTTCCTTATAGGCTTTTGTTCTTTTTACCCTTAAGTGTCTTTCCAAAAACATCCTTTGAACATTCTTATAACATTTATTCCAATCAACCTATATCATATAATCTTTCTAACATCAACATCGTAATTACTTTCTAAAAAATTTCATAAGGACCACATAATTAATGCAAATCATACTTATTCATCAAGAAGAAATTATTGGGGGCTAACATTTCTCAATATACTCACATTTATAAACATTTATACCCTAAAAGTCAATGAATGCATATACAGTCATTTTCATATGTCAAACTTTCACTATTCATATGTATTATATGCCATATTATGCATGAGCATGAAAAATGCATTTCTAAGCTCTCATTAATCACTCATATTTACTATTATAGCCTCCCACAGGTGATGGGATGTTACATAACATGTTTCATATTGAACCTTTCTAGGACCCGATTAATATACTTCTCATAAGAAAACCATAATCTCCAACTCTTCCTATTTCGAGTTATCTCCCTGCCTAAAATCTACTTTACAGGCCCCAAATATTTCATATCAAAAGTTTTAGATAAATCTTTCTTCAAATTTTGGATTCTTCCATCATCTTGACCTAAGATCAACATTTAAAAAAAATGATAAACTTCTCAATTATGAACTTCTTGAAATACACACAAACATTAGTATAAGTTCATTTGTAACCATGATCTATCATAAAAGAATTAAACTTCCAATACCATTTCCTTGAGCATGTTTTAACCCAAATAGGCTTCTCTTCAACTTACATACTATATTTTCCTATCCTTTAACTTTAAAACCTTTTGATTTCTCCATGTATTTTTCCTCTTCCAAATCTCCTCGCAAGGAGGTGATTTCAAAATCCAATTATTTGAGTTCAAGATCTAAATAGGCAGTTAGACCTAAAATTGTTTGAATTGAGGTTATATTGACTACTGGTGAGAAGATTTTATCACAATCTATATCCTTCTTTTGATTAAACCCTTTCACCACTGGCCTTGCTTTGTGTTTTACTAGCTTTTCAACATTTTTCTTTATCTTAAACACCCATTTATTCTTTAATGCTTTTTGTATTTTTAAAGTTCCATAAGCTCATATGTACCATTCTTTAGAGAATTGATCTCTTCCTTCATAGTTGCGAGCCAGAGATCTTTGTCTTCATAAGATGTAACCTCTTATACATTCTCAAGCTCCCCCTCAGTAGTAACCAATAGGTATTCTGAACTTGGATTATCTTGTAAAATGCCTATTCTCCCTTGTTAACCTTCGAATTTATATGTCACTAGTGGTTGAATCCAGTTGCTTCCTATAATCATTATCCTTAATAACTTCATCTTTAGCATTATCTGGATGTGGTTCATGTGGTGCATCATTACTAGGTTGTTTTTGACCATCATTAATTTGTGTTTGGTCACACATTTCATCTCCTTTACCTGTAGACTACTCAATAGTGGAAAAAAATAGCGAAGAATTAACAATGCCATATGATTAGTTATCGTGTGATGACTTATCCCTCTCATAAGATCAACAACTCTCTCATGCTCTTAGAATACCACATACTTGCTCCTGGCCACAATTTGCTTCTTTGGTTCATAGAGCCTAAAGTCAAATAGATCACCTCCATATCCACTAACAATGCAAGTATTTCCTTTAAGTTAAGCTTTTGTCTCTAATCTTTAGGTGCGTGTCCAATTACTTTATAACTAAAAACTCTTAGATGATGATATGAAGGATCCTTACTATTCCACGATCTCTCAGAAATCTCAAAATCTAATAAAACTGAGAGAGCTTTATTAATCAAGTAGAATGGGGTTCGAACTGCTTCACCCTAAAATGTCTTTGGCAACATAGACATTATAAGCATGTAACGAAACTTCTTCATCCTCTCAATAACACCGTTATGCTGTAGAGTCCCTAGTTTTACCTATTCATTTCTTATATTATGTGATGTACGGTAATCTTCAAACACCTTGGAAGCATACTTACCTCCATTATTTGTTCATAGACACTTCAACTTCCTCTCAGCTTCCCTTTCTACTGTGACATGAAACTTTTGGAAAGTTTCAAATATTTGACTCTTTTAGTTCAACATGTACATCCAAGTCTTCCTCTAAGCATCATCAATAAATATAACAAAACATTTGTTATCTTATAATAAATATATAAAACCTCATATACAAAACCTATAATGTAACATCCCTTTTCATACAAATGGTTAGAACCCTAGAATTTTATAAATGAGAAATGGATATGAGAGATAAGAAAAATGTGTTTCATACTTATGCATAATAGTAGCATAAACACACATATGAATAGATTTTCATACACATTGTAATGACTGTTTATGCACTCATTTGACATTTTTCGGGTATAAATGATTTTTTTTATTAAAGTGATTGTGATATGGATAGAAAATACCTTGGCTTGAAATTTGATTTGGTATATTTTATTGAAAAGTTAGAATTTTTGGGTGAAATTTGGGAAAATTCTAAAATTTTGAATAATTTTTGGATTTAGGAAAAAAACCAAGTGGCAAGACAATTAATAAATGGTGGTAGAATGAAATGTCAAATGATAGTAGAAATTGTCGATAGATGACATTATTATTTAATGATGAAAATCATAGAAAATTGGGAGATAATTGGATTAGAAATTGGAGACAAATGGACTAGCTGAGAAAGAAGACTTATTAAAAACCATAAGGTGGTGACATGTGGCAAGTGACAAGTGTCCCTTGCCATGCCACACACCCATCCACGATATTTCCTTTCATTTGAAAGAATATCCTTTGTCTTTCTTTTTTCATTTGATGCTTTCTTCTTCTCTCTTCATTTTCGATCTTCACATTGTACATTTCTTCTTCTTCATTTCCATGATACCTTCAACTCTCACCATTGTGAACTTTACCATCATTTTTCACATGTTTCTTCAAAATCATGTGTCTTATTCTTGGAGAATAATCTAACCTACTCCACCTTCTATGATGATGATTGTGTGGTTCAAGGAAAGCCAGGGTTAACTGATATTTTGAAGATCTTGAATTTATATGAGGAAGTATCATATTATTCTTCATGATTTGTTGAATGAAACATGTATGATGATAGTTTGAGGTTAAATGACCATAAAATGGTGTTTTATATGTGTTGGAACATAGGTAAAGAAAGAATACATCAAAGTCTTGTTTTTATGTTTATGATGATCAATATTTCATAAGTTGTTGTAGAAATGAGTTTTAAATAGAAGGATCAGTAAAAATGGTGGAGGAAAAAGTGCAGAAAATTTTGATAGATAAATGGATGTTTCATGTTTTGTTTTTAATGTATATTAACGTGGATCTCTTTGGGTGTTTTGGAGATGAACTTAAATGATTCTAGAGCTAAAGAAAGGAAGTAATGTGGTGTCTTGAAATGGGAAGAATTAAGGTGATAGTTAGAAGTGAAATGAATGTGAGATTAGAGTTGAGCATGTGCAGAAAGTTGGTGATGAATGTGTATATATATAGATGTTCTATTTTTGGTGTTGTGATCAAACATAGAATATGATTTGTTTATAACTGAAATTGAGATGAAATGGAAGTATGAATGAAGAGGAAATAATGAGGACATAAGCTAGAAATGATAGACTAAGAAAAAGAGATGAACTAGGATGAAAATGACGATGAAGTGTGCTGGAATATGTTAGATGGAGTGTTTTCATTGAACATGCATTTGTATTTTGGCCATATCTTGATATGTAGACATCAAAATGGGATGATTTTAAGTTTTGATTAAATTGGAGACAAATGGCTAAATTTTTCATGAAGGAATTGAATTAGAATTTTGTTTTAGCTTGAAGTTAAGTACAATATGCTGTTGCAGTGTGAGAATAGTCTGTAATATTTTAGGTATAACATATAGAATACTAAACCAAACTACATGAAATTAATGTCATTAGAAAATTAAGACATATGGGAACATTTGTTTAAAAGAATGTATCACCTAAATACCTCATTTTCTTTGTCAAAGGGGGTCATCAAGTAGTCACATGATCGTGCATAAGCACGATCGTGACAGAGAGGGATCATTAGGTAGATTGTACGATCATGCACAAACATAATCATGCACTTCTGTCTTCTTACCCTACCTTGATGTTTTTATATTTAATTGAGGTTTGAAATGCACCTAGATGGTTGCTAAAGTAAGTAGTTAAGTGAATGATAAGTTTAGGATGTTGATTGACATTAGAATTTCAGAATGTATTGACTTGATATGAATGTATCTCAATTTAGAAGTTATGAGTTGTTAATTATGTAAAAGTGTTCTCATGAATAATATGAATTAGGTATGAATGAATGAATGAGAATTGGAAAATTATGTGGATGTGTAATGATAGGAAAGGATTAGTAAATGTAGGCTTGATGAATAGATGACTGATAAATTGAGGATAATTAAGTTTCATAAGATTTGATATATGGATGATCATAAGATGTGAATAAAGGAAACATACCCGAAATAGTCAAATTGAGCATGTGTTATACATAACACATATACATATGTGTATGATTGAATTCTTATGTGATTGATCAAATTAGTAATGTGTGTACAATACATGTATATTGCTTAAACATAGATACACAAGATTGAACATTGTTGTCCAAATGTTTCTAGATCATGAAGGTAATGGCTAAATCTACAGCGTACTGTGAGTCAACCTAAATGTGTTAACTCAATTATATATGTGTTTTTGGTTGAGTTATACGTGTAGTGAGTAACCTATATGTTCTCACTAAGATTATCTATCTTTGCTTAAATGTCAATTATTGAATTATTATTGATGTGAACGTGTTAATTTAGGACTTTGATAGTCTAAGATGTTTGATGCATTAGAACACATTGGAAGTTCTCATTGTATGTGAATATAACAAAAATAAGTGTACTCAACATAATTGTTGAATACTAGACTTAGGTATGTTGGAAATGTGAAAGTGAATATGTAAATGAATAAGTGTGACCAATTGAATATATGAGATTTGATGCAATTCATACATGATTAGATAAAGGCAGTTATAACCGGAGTAGCCAGTAAAAAAGAGCTTAAAGCTTAGAATGTGATAAGAGCCTCAGGCTCACTATGTAAAATTAGTCTGATATCTACAATAGATATGTGATAGTTATCAATGAGCTCAGTATCCATAATAGATATAGGACACTTATCAATAAGTCCAGTATCTCCGATGGATACGAGAGTTAAAAAGGTGCTCGGTCACAACAAAATAACAATGAAAGTGAGTCACATATGCATATGTAAATTGATATGCGTTATATGAATGTTTGAAATGAAATAATTGAATTGTTCTGATTAAGAAAATGTGAAATGATATATATAATATCATTGACTGATATGAATTAATTATACTTCTCTGAACTAGAAATGTTTAATAACAGATACAGTGGTATTTGTTCAATATGTGATATGACTTACTTGTAAATTGAATGTGAATTATGAATTGTTCTATAATTGATATGAGTAAGCACGTTGATGATGGCTTGCTCATTGAGTTCACAGAACTCATCAAAATTGCATCGTCATCTTTTAGGTTCTTAAATGACCTAACTAATCTAGTTGAAGTAGCCACTGCATTGGGACACGAGCTAATGGTCGGGGTAAGTTTGCACCTGCATATGTCTTCAATTATTTTAGTATTTGAATTGTATTTTGCAGCTAGTAGACAACGTACTTGTAAATTCTATAATGTAATGACATTTATGACTGGATATGTTTTGTTAATGAAATGGTTTTAAATTGATTATTGATGTACTTATGATGTGTTTACACTTGAAATGGGCCAAAATGATTACTGGTCTACTTAAGACAATAATTTTATAATGAGTTGATGTGATTGTCCTAACATGCCGCTTTCCTACGGCATATGTTTGAATGTGCTCAGGATGTACGGGTACGTGCTCAGTGGAAGTGGGATGTTACATACAACCATTCACATACATGGCAACCAAATTCTTTTACAAGCAGTCATTGACATACATTTCTATTCATTTATAGGGACTATCATCACATATTTTCATATTCAATGTTGTACATATACATATTACAAAATTTCATATCACTTTTATCATCAAAGAGTAATATTACATCTTTGCATTTACATGGTAATCTAAAACAAATATTGTATATAACTAAAATTCTTAATTATAAATTGTTATAGATACAATCATATTTAACCCAAAAGATACAATCCAAAAGTACATTTACTACTAATGGTTGGCCTTAGTCCCTGTAGATGATCCATGTACCTCATTCATATTACTTGGACCTACACGGATTAACACCCATGCTAAGTTTGAAAGCTTAATGGGGAAACACTTAGTTTGGATGACCACTCACATTCATAAATATCACAAAATGTATAAATAGTGATGTAAGCAAGGTACATAATGCAAATATGCTTCAGTGTATTATTTATATACCTTAAATTCACACATATAAGAAAACATTGATATTTAACGCTCAGTAATACAAATTATCAATACAACTGCTCATCATTTTAAATCATCAATACAATCATTATAAATTCTCATCAATACCAATTAATCATGTTGTCATGTTGTATTTCTTACTTATAATTGTTTAATATACTTTTTGTATTAGTCTTGTACATTCCTGTAAGTGTGGATAATGTGAAATATAGATATCAGAAGATATCGAACTGTAGATACCTAAAAGCATCAAATTATAGATACCTGAAGGCATCAAATTGTATAGACATTATAGTCTAGAAATGAAGACGCCATTGGTGTCAATCTATAGTAGTTGCACGGTAACCATATAGGCATGTTTATCTATCCACCGCCAAGACAATGAAGCAGGCACTGTAACATTTTCCTTTAACCATTCTCTAATTTCATAATTCATATATTGAAAAATCATATGATATTCATTTGAAATCATGAAATTTGTAATTGAGTTCGTACATGCAAGTCATAACTTACCACCATTAGAAGGGTATCAAAATCACACTTGTATAATCATACTATACACATACAAGTAACAAATTTACATTTAAATCATCTATATATATGTAAATTTCCTTCCCTTCGTGTCCCCTGCCTAGAATTCATACCTCCAATTGTTCTAAAAGTTTCAATAACAAATGTTCAAATTAGGGTTGGAGAAGACACTTGTTCCCCTATGTCTCTAGATTCTATAGCATTAAAAATTAGGCCTTTTGGACTTTTAAAGTATGATATATGTGGCAAACATCAGAAGATGCTCCAAAAAAGGGGCAGCATCAGGTCACCATTTCCAATCTCAAATTCTAATATCATTCAGCCAAATTAGGTCAGGGTCTCTTCTAGATATTTTTAGTTATATGTATTAATTTTCATATCCAATTAAAATCATTCCATTTAGAGGATTGTAGGTTGAGTTATGACCAAAACAATAGGACTAGTTGAAATAAACCTAAAACAAAATTCCACTACACGTTACTCTCTTGTCATATTCAACTAATTCCATGAAAAATAACACCATCACACCATTACAAAAACCATTCTATGTCCAAGTCAATCTTTGTATCCATTCAAACATACACAAATAGAAATTAAACAAAGTGTAGTCACAAACCTTGAAATTGGGCAACTAGCTCTTCTAATAATTTTCATTCTCTTCTCCTTTATCTTTGCTTGATTCACCAACTAGAAACACCATAAATACATATCTCAATATCAATTCCAACATTATAATTCCAAATCTTCATGATAAACGTAAGAAAACATAAAGATGAAGAGAAAAACCACTAATTTTACCTTGATTTCCACTTAGGATTAACTTGATTCCTTACATGCAAAATGGTGTGATGAAGAAGATGAAATGGAGAGAAAATGAGAAGAGGAAAATATGGCATTCAAAACCCTAAATATATGTCCCCCTCTCCTCTCTTACATGACCATTTCATGACACACATGCTTTAATCCTATTGGTCAATGTGTTGACGTTAAGGGAATTACACATTTGGCCTTCTTCTTTCTTTAATTCCCACATTGGCATATATTCTCATCAATTAATTTCATTCTCGTCCATATTTCATGTCTAAGTATGTATGTCTATGTCGAAATGAACAAATTACCAATTAGCCCATATCTTTTAGATTAAGTACTAGTGTGTCCCTTACTATGCTTAAATGCACTTAATTTTTTATGTTCACTTCTTAATACAACTTAGACATGCTATCATTCTTCTAGGGTATATGTTGGAGCCTTACATTTTCTCCCCCTTAAAAAGAATTTCATCCTCAAAATTAATACCTATATTGAATAGCTGCAACTACTGAGTTCTCATCATCGATTCAGATTCCCAAACTACCTTTCAATGCCAATATCTTGTTAGGGAACCTTTAAAAAAGGAATTTGCTTATTCCTTAATTGTATCACTTCTTTCTCCAAGATTTGCTTTAGTTGTTCATCATAAGAGAAATCTTGTTGGACCTTTATCTCTTACACCCGTAAGATAAGTGAATCATTTGATCGGTATCTTCGTAGCATTGAGACATGGAATACATCTTGCAACTTGGATAATTCCATAAGAAGAGTCAACCTACATGTCACTGGTCTATTTTTTTCAAGGATTTCATACGGACCTATAAATCTCAGACTAAACGTTCCCCTTTTTCTAAATCTCAACACATTTTTGCAGGGCAAAACTTTCAAGAAGACTTTGTCACCTACCGCGTGTTCGATATCATTCCTTTTCAAATCAGTACATGATATCTGTCTATCACTTGCAACCTTCAATCTTTACTGAATAACCCTCACTTTCTCTTCTATGTCTTTAACGTTGGGTCCAGTCATCTTGTTCTTATCCAATTCTATCCAACAGCCCAGGTTCTACATTTTGTCATATAATGCTTCATATGGTGTTATGCCTATACTGGACTGATAACTATTATTGCAGGAAAATTCCATTGAAGGAATGTACCTATCCTAACTGCCTGGAAATTCCATAACATATGCTCTAAGCATGTCTTCCAACACTTGTATAACTCTCTCAGATTATGCATCCGTTTATGGGTGAAAAGTTATGTTGGACCTCAACCAAGTACCTAAAGTTGCTTGCATAATTTTTCAAAATCTTGATGTTAATTGTGGGTCTCAGCCAAAAACAATTGGCAATGGCACTCCATGTAGCCAAATAACCTCATTCACGTATAACTCAACTAAACGATCCATAGGATAGTCATATCAGATTGATATGAAGTGAGCTAATTTGGTGAGCCTGTCCACTATAAGCCATACCACATTATGCTTTCTTTGTGTGAGAGACGGGACTATAAAAAATCCATGGTAATATTATCCCATTTTTACTATAGAATTAGGATGGGATTCAATAGGCCAGATGAAACTTGATGTTCAACTTTCACCTATTGACAAGTCAAGCACTTAGACATATAGTGTAGCATCCCGTTTCCATACAAAGGGTTTGAACCCTAAAAATTGGTACATGTGAGAAAAAAATACATCTCATGCTCATGCATTATATAAGGTGTACATGCAAATAAATAGTAAATTTTCCACAGGAAAATGACTGTACATGCATTCATGACATTTCTTGGTATAAATGTTAATAAATGTGATTGTTATGGAAAAAAATGTGATTTGTGTGTATGAAAAATTGAGTTGAAGAGGGGCATTGTGGTTTTTAAATTTTTGGAGAATTTTAGAAATTTTTCTGAAAATTTTGGAAAAAAATTTTGAACTAAGAAAAATGCCAAGTGGCAGGCTGATTGGTTACCGGTAGGAGAAATTATTGTCCAATGGCACTGGAAATTTAGATACATTATTTTAGGATTTATTAATTTGAGCCATTGAAATTTGGGGAGAAATTGGAGTAAAAATTAGATTTAGTTGGAAAGAGCTTCAAAATGAGACATGTGGCAAGTGACGCATGTCACTTGCCTAACATGCCACCTTGCTACTCTTTATTTAATAAAACCCACTTTCCTTTGGTCATTCTCGATGGTTCGTTTTTTATAAAGTGAAAAGTGTTTTAAAGTGAAAAGAATCCTCCATCATCTTCGTAGCTCTCTTCTTCTTTGTTTGTTTTGGAATTTTGCTCATCTTTTCTTCCTCCTTTCACCTTGCTTTCTCTTCCTTGGGTTCACTAAAAATCCAACCTAAACCTCACCCCCTCTTGTTGATGATGATGATCGTGTGTTGGAGGGAATTAGAGATTTGAGGTATTTTTGAAGAGTTGAAGAAGAGGAAGTTTAATTAGGTGAGAAAGATGTTTTATTTATGGTTTTGTAGTAAATTATATCATTTGTGATGTTTGTTCATTAAATTGTATGGGAATTGTGCTTGGAATATATGGATGTGTGTGTGCGTGTGAGAATTTCTTGCTTATGTGAATGATGAAGGATATAGAATGTGATAACAGTAATTTAGGGGTGGTTTACGTGTTTGGAAATGAATTGGTGTTGTAGGATTGTGTAAAAAATGATGGATGATGAAGTGTATGTTGCTGCCATTTTGTGGATAAATGTTCAAGTAGAGGTCTTGACTTTGTTGTGGTTGAAATCTTGAGTGAATTAAGTGGTTATAGGTGAGGAAATGGTGTGGAATAGGTAGGAGAAAGGTTAGAATGATAATCTGAAAAATTTGACTTGTGCATATTTCAATGATTTTGCCATAACTTTTTATATGGTTATGTAATTGAGATGAGGTTTGTCTTGAATTAAACTAGAATTGGCTATAATTATTGTGAAGGAAGTGATGTTTAATTTTGGCTTGCAGAGTTCCAAATTTGGACTTGAGTGTGGCAGTGTGTGTAGGGATGAATAGTAATTCGAGAATGACATATTTGTTATCTGAAACTTTGGAAAATTTTCTGGGTTGATTTAGGCATATTTTGATAGATTGGTCTTCATGAAAGTTTTAGCGTTTCTTGTTAGCTTTCTATCTCCACTAAATATGACATTTTTCGATATTGAGATTGAAATTTATGATATGTTGACTTTAGGATGTTAATCCAAAGATTTATGTGCTTTGTTTGTGAAAATGTCTCTAAGTGTAGGTTTTGTGAATACTGTGCTTTAAGGACAATTCTGGACTGCTATGGTTTGAATTGGCTCAAGTGGCCTTATTGAAAGTTGTAGAGGAATGTCATAGCTTTTTAATGACGTATAACATGCCATCTTTAGATGTAGGAAGTGAAAGTTGTGAAAGTTTGAAATGTGGATATGATTTAGGTGATATTTAACAATATTTAACAGGGCAGCCACAATCATGTGGGAATTTGACCTATTTAAAGGGGGAATTTGCTTCTAAGTTTTGCATGAGCATTTTAGAACGTGTTTTGATCTTTTCATTGATATAAAGTTTGGAATTTTTGGACAATGGAATAGGAACTTATGATTTTTAGAAGATTGTGCTACTATTGAGGATGACACTTACACGGACAGAAACTTTGATTGAGAATTTGACCTATTTAGAGGTTGAATTGACTTCCAATTTTTTCATGAAAGTTGTATATTGTGTTCTAATATTTTCATTTATATAAAGTATGAAATTTTTAGACAAGGGGATAGTGAGCTATGATTTTTAGAAGATTGTTGTACTGTTTGGGGTGACATGTATTGAGCAGTAACTTTGATGGAGTTTTTGACATCCTTACATATGAAATTGATTTTCGAGCTCTCCATAGAAATTGTAGAGCTTTCTTTGCTCTTTCCATTGATACAATGTTTGCAAAATTTGGAGTTTTGGATCAAAAGTTATGGAGTTTAGAAGTTAGGTTATTAGTGAAGAAGAAAGAGCACAGGTCCACCAGAATGTCACGGTCGTGTATGCGCACGATCGCGACTTTGTGGATCCACCAGAATGTCGCGATAGTGCATGGGCACGATCGCTACTCGGCTGGTCCATCCGGATATCGTAGTCGTGCATGTGCACGATCGCGACTTTCCTATTTGTTTAAAAATGGCAATTTTTTGAGCATACTCCACTCTTTTGCTTATAACTTTTTCATCCAACCTCTGATTGACCTGATTTTTAAAGCGTTGGATTTGTAAGACACTCCTCTACCTATATATAGGAATTTTTTATTTTTTGATATTAAATTTAAAATGATGGATCGAATCAAAGTGAGAGGGTTGATAATAAGAATATGAATTGATTATTTTTCTGGACATATATTAGTGTTTTGGCAATAATCAAACCTATAGAGATCCAAATTGAGTAATTTTGGTGTCTATGGATTCCGAAGACATAAGGGAACATTTTTATTAAATATAGGTTGCCTATTTTATCTGATGTTGACAGTCTCATTGATTGGGAACGGTAGACCCGAAAGTGTGTATTTTAGAAAAATTGACATAAGCATAAATTGCAAGGTTAATTACTTTAGTGAGGCTTAAACCTAGGAATAAATGAGTTTGGATATGGGAATGGGTTTTTGATGATATTTATGGAATAGTACCAAGATTATCATGAATATGCATCATACATATATGTGTATGAATGAATGATTATAATTGTGCAAAATTATTAATGTGTGTGCAACGTATTGCATAAATGGGTTGTGCAGGTCAAAAATCTGCAGTCAGGCATTTCTAAAATTTTGAAGCAATTGCTAATCTGGAGCGTACTGTGAGTAGACCGAGATGGTCTCATTTTATTCTTTGTTCTATTTTGTTTCATTTTGTATAAATTGATTACTGAATGT
>JANJEY010000235.1:38751316-38770342 GCA_024703695.1 Erythroxylum cataractarum
ACCTATAGAGGTCCGAATTGCGCACCGTCAGCGCCTATAGTTTTCTAATTTTTAGACGGATTTTTATGATGGGAAAATTTTGGATTAGGGCCGGGAATGCCATGAACATGCATTATACACGTTTTAATTATTCCATGTGCATTGTTTGGTCATTCTAACTATACAGTTGGTAATGTTTACCTATTTTAATTGCTATAGAGGCTCAGTTGGACCGTAGATCCACGGACGTGGCAGAGACTTCCCGGCATTAGCTCGGAAGTTATTAGGTGAGTAACCTAGTTGGTTTCTCAATCTTGATGTGTTTTAATATTACGCATTAATGCCATGTGGAGATAATGGATGGGAATATGTATGTTTGATTTTGATTGATTTCGGACCATGGGTGTCTGAAATATTTGGAATGAGATATCGAAGTGCTATAATTGGTTTTCATGTGATTACTTGGGATTGATTTATGTGAATATATATAAAATGGGAATCGGTTATGGTATAGATTTTGTTATTTGGACATTTGCATTCATGCATAATTGCATGATCAGTAATTGGCAGTTGTGACCAGAGCAGCCAACGAGAGCTTTAAGCTCAACGTAATTGGGCCTTGAGCCCACAGTGATTCAGAGCCTATGGCTCACCGTTTAATGCGCCCGTAATGGGACAGTTTTAGGCGCTCGGTCACAACAACGTAATAAATTGGAAAAGCGTCACATACGCATCTCATGTGCATCTGAATTGGTTCTTTTGACTGATATCGTAATAATCATGTGGTACTTCTGAATGTGTTTGAGTGAAATAACTGTGTGTATCTGTGATATACTGTGTATATGCATGAATTGGGTGAACCATCGATGATGGTTCCTCACTGAGTTCGCAAACTCACCCAAAATTGCAAATTATTTTTCAGGACCGAGAGTAGACTTATAGCTCCAGAGGGACTTTTCCTGCCGTGTAGATTGAGTTGGCAAGAGAAGTCATGGCGCACAGGTCGGTCAGCTGGCACTTTTTGAGGGATGACCTAGCTAGGTTTATGTTTGAATTTCTTTTGGACTAATGTACAGAAAATAACAGTTGTGTAATTTACTGCTTTGAGGTTATGAAATGAGAAATTTATGGTTTCAAAAATTAGTGGATTTCATATTAATGCTTTATGATTTTCGATGCCATGTGGAGTGTTAGTGTTTGTTCGTAGCGCACCCTTATCGTAGGGTGTGTATCGGAATGACCTACGGGCGTCCCGGTACATATCCTATGGTAAGGAGGTGCTACAAGAAACGCTTGGTTGAAACATCTCTAGATGCCAACCCTGAGTTAATACAGTGGCACTATAAGAGGAGGTTACAAGCTTCACAGATGGGAACATTGTTTGTTATTTCTGAACTTTAGATGACGCCTTGTATGGTAATATAACTATAGCACTTAGAGATAAATAAATCAATCTAAATTGACAAGATATCAGCCAGAATACTTTACATGTCAAATTATTTCAAAAGTAAAATAACTGATAAAACCATTTTTCACCTACATAAGGAGGCAAACTTGGTTGGCTAAAGCATTCATTTTGAGTTTCTAGACATGGGACACTAGAGCGCACACATCATAAGCAAGTAGGAAAGAGCTATATTGACCACTCTTTGCCCTTGCAAAAACAAATCATTTTAGAACATAAGGATCGCAACTACTTTCCACCTGTGCTTTAGCTCTCATAGATCACTTATCCAAATCCTCCATACAAGGGTCACCTTCAAAATCCTTTTTGTACTTGCCCAACAGGTTTTGAATTCTCTCATCCTTCAAGAATAGAAAACAATTACGACCCCAATAGAATCATCAGAGGTAACATGACAAAAAAAATAAAATATGTTAAATCAACCATAAAATAGCCATATAGTTATAACATATTTTGACACAATTCTTGTCTAAAATTAATCTCTTGTTGTTCTTTATTATCATCTTAGGGCTAGTAAATCACAATGCATTCAACAAAAAAAATACATTCATGGTTTTATACAACTTCTAGATCACCTGTTCTTCTCATGTTTTATTCATTTTCCTTTTTCACTTTAAGCTTTATTTTCTCAGTTTGTACTTTTTAAGTATTACATGTGCTGAGGAAGTTCACACTAAAAAACAAAAAGTTTTTAGTAGTAAGCTACATTTTATTCATTTAAAACAATTTCTTCTTAGGTATTAATATATTAGAGTATATTCATCACCTCATCCGCTATAAGATTGTACTTGCATGAGAGTAAGGATTTTAAGATTTCTTTATAAACATCCTAGAAGCAAATAGGGATGAAATGGGCCGAACCGAGCCCGAACCCTCTCAGACTTGGTCAACCCGACCACTGCTTGCCCACCGATTGAGTTGGGGCTGCCCAATTGGAGGCCCAATCAGGCTAAGGCAGCTTGGCCCAAGTCTAGGCCAAAGGCAAGCTAGGTCAGCCTTCCTGACATGATTTTTTAAAATAATTTTCAAAATGTCTTTTTTGACAAAAGAATATCATTTTGGGTTTAACTGCCCAGACTGATCGAACCCAAAAAACTAAGCCCAAGGCCCGGGGTTTAGCTACCCGGTTCCAAAACTGAGCCTGGTTAATCTTAACCTCGCTAATTGACTTCGTGTCTATTTAGATGAGCTTTTGGGGGATTAATAAGTACTTTTTTTCTATCACAAAAATCATTCTTAAAAAATGAGTGTTTGGCTGTAAAATAAAAAAGCACTTCTTTAATACATGACTTTTTTGGCAGCTAAAATAAAGGTTTTTTAAGAAGCTCAAATTTAGAGCTTATAAAAACAAATCTTTTTTCAAAGTAAAATTTTCAGATCAATTAATGAGCCTATTTTTTAGTCTCTTTTGTCCTTATGTTTTACATATAATTCCTACAATATTTACAAACTCATTTTCACGTTTATTTTGAGAATTATATAATATCATTTGACTTTTTTATATGTTTTAATATTTATTTTTTATATCAGTTTTAATTATGTTATAATCCATATAAAAAATTTGGTTAGATATATTTTCATTTATGTTTTATATGATTTAAAATTATATAATAATTAATATATTCTACTTTACATATTGTTTAATATACTTTAAATAATATTTATAAGCATAAATTATTTTTATTATAACATAAAATATAATTAAAATTAAAATTATTTTTTATTTTTATGTTGTCAAACAGTTTACTATATAAAGTTCTTTCAAAAAAAAAATTTTTTAATTGACAATCCAACAGTCAACGAACTTTTTAAAAAATCTTTTCCTAAAAATACTCTACTGACAAAAACTCTACTAATATAAATCCATCTAAATAGACACTTTAAGAACCCAGCCAAGTCAGCTCAGGCTAGATTCCCATCTCTAGAAGCATCCCATCCTTTTATATCTCTTATGCTTTTTCGCTGACGTTTTGCTATACTGCTAACTTTTACTTTATATTATTTATTATATATTCATATGATTTTTCAAAAACTTATTCTTGCTGTAAAAATATATAAATAAATTTATCAGTCAGAGTCGGGTGCCAATAGTGAAAGGTTTGAGTCATAACATGTATTAGTTAACAGCTGATTAATTAAAGTAGTTTATAATCAATGGAAATGGAAGATGGAAGAAGAGGAAAAGGTAAGTGGTCACATAAGTGTAGCTAGCTCATTGTTACATACAGACGAGATTATACAGAAGCTTTCTTCCGTTCCCATCACATGTAATTCAATTCCAACGTATACATCATTGGTTAACTAACTACAGATGAGAATAATCCCCATCTCCACCTCCACCATGGTATGTTATGGCAGCTCAGCACAGAACTGTTACATTACAGGTCCAAATATTCTACATCAGCGACCTCTAAATAGTTCATGATAATACAGATTGAGGAGATGAACAAATGTGGGAACTGTGCAAAATTAAACCTCTCGAATTGCACGGTTCCTTTAAGCCTAAAATTTCTAAAAAGAGGCTAGGAAGGAAGTCAGAGGCATTACCTTTGGTCACAACACTGCGGTGCTCAAGTGACCATGGAAAGCAATGAAGATCAGTATGGAACATCAGGACAGGGCAGGGCAGAATAG
Source organism: Erythroxylum cataractarum (assembly GCA_024703695.1). Taxonomy (NCBI): domain Eukaryota; kingdom Viridiplantae; phylum Streptophyta; class Magnoliopsida; order Malpighiales; family Erythroxylaceae; genus Erythroxylum; species Erythroxylum cataractarum. The sequence continues at coordinate 38,755,395 of JANJEY010000235.1, forward strand.
GAGTTGCTGCAATAGAATATAATATGCACCGAGTCTGACACTACTGCATAATCCATTTCTAGTTCACAGGTTTTTTTCCCTATCATGCTTGTTTTTGACTAACAGAGCATGAATTTGAAAATGTCGCGGAGTGTAATAATGCCTTCAACTCGTCTGCTGCCAGCCTCCACAACAATAAGCCGTCTAACACCTGAAACCAATAGAGTTGCATAGAAATCGCTTTTCACAACAGTACACAAACTGAGGGAAGACAAGCCAGCTACAGCAGAATGGTCCACGCACGATCTTTAAATTGCATGGAAAAACTTTCAACTCCTTGTACTTCCATTTTATGGGATGTTTTGATATATATAGTCCAACCAAATTGGGAAATTAGCAACTTAGAAACAAAAGAGAAAATATGGCGGGGTAGATTGTGGTTGATTCTAGGACAGTCAAAGAAACTGCAACATGTAAGATTATACATAGAAGACCAGTAATTTCTCTTCCAATCAACAAAATTTGCTCAATGCATATGACTTAAAGAAATGAACACAAAAGAATGACTATAATATTACCTGGCTCAGCCAGTCGCTCCATCACTTTATGTACTGTATCAGAGCGCAAACACATTTTGCACCTTTGACTTTTCAGCTCATGTGATGAAAATGAGTTTTGTCCCAACTGCAATGCCTAATCCAATAAACAATACACATATCATGACAGAGGAGTGAATACCAAGATCAATAAAACCAATACCACAGATTTCCAGCATTTGGGATGAAAACAATTCATGGAAAATGAAAACAAAGTGCCATACCATTTAAGCATCATGATAGGTTTCGCATACAGACAAAAAGTCAACATACAATAGTCATCTTTGCACTAATAAAAGGGACAAAATGTAAACTCTATGCCGAGCATTCTATCACAACCTTCAACTACCGCTCCTACCAAATGCTTATCTCCCTTCGGTATATCTCATCTTTTAAAACCACCTTCATAGCAATAATCACTTAATAAAATGGCCACACCAATATTACTAAAACTCAAACACCATTGATCTACCAACTTAAGAAACACTCAAACCTTATACACCATTGATCTACCAACTTAAGAAACACTCAAACCTTATACAGATTACAAAGGACTCTAAGATTAACTGCTTAATACCGACAAACCAAGCAGTTTATAAAGTATCAATAGGATTGTTTGGTATATGTATACTATAAGTGAGGATGCTGAAATACTCGAAACTTTGTGAAGATTTATTTTTTGAAAATATCAGTCAAAAGATACAAGGACAGGTATGGCAATTTCTCAGCATATTGAAATACCTCAATAATTTGATATCTAAAAACCCATGGTAATTTAGGTAAGAAAGGCTATTCCAGGGGCACCTTTTTAACTACATAATGGTTTCAATTCATATCCTATTTACAGCTTATCCAATGTACTTAAATCTAAAACAATTCAACCTTAAACAAATCTAAAACAATTCAACCTTAAGCATATACCTTATCCTCTAACCAGACATAATTAATGTGAAAAAAATAAATTGTCCAAATCATTCTACTGTTGTTAACTTGTCCAATTTTCGCTGATAAGACTAAGCAGGTCTGCAAGTTGAAAGCCATTTTTAATTCTCTTTTTTCACTTCATTATTCAAATCGGTGAGTTGTTTGCTTTAGCACATACTTATATCTAAAACATTTCCACCCCTAAATATATACCTTATCTTCCAACTCAACATGATTAATGTGAAAAAACATTGTCCACATCCTTCTGCTGGTATTAAATTTCTTAAATAGAACCCTCTCCTCAAATCTTGATCTTGCCACCAGAAATACTTATGCTCAAGTCAACAGCCAGTTCATAGAAAATGTTAGGGATGGCCTCTCGCTCATAAGACTAAGCAGGTCTGCAAGTTGAAAGCCATTTTTAATTCTCTTTGTTTACTTTAATATGCAAATTAATGGGTTGTTTGCTGTTATGCAGGCAATTTAAGAAAACGTAAAAAGAAGGAACAGCTACCTGATAAACAGTCATTTCATTGAGATTTATATGCGAATAAACTTTGTCCTTAGCAAGTGCTGTTATGTCACTGCTCAAGCATAAAACCAGAAGTGCTCAAAATACAAGGAGAGTTGGAAAAACTCATCATTCAATGGTGAAATCATATTAATAATAACAACTTACCTCCGGCAATATATATCTATCAACGAGTCATTATCATCAACAATAGGAATGCAGCTTACTTGAGCTGCAAAGACGGGAATAAAACACATTAAATGATATTTGAGACATCCTATGATGGATGAAGACCAAATAAACTGATGAAACTAATCTTATCTATACGTTATATCATCGAGTAACCACCAGTTCTGCTGGTACAGATTCTTAGGATTTAAAGACATTAATCACAAAAAGTCCCTACGAAGAATCAACCTCAACTGTATAGCCAGACAATGAACCCCTGATGCAGGGATAAGCTTTCTGTTAGTGATGCCAACGCTGAGGTTTAAACTAAAGAAATATACTTTGAGCCTATCAGATATAAATCCCAACCCATCTATTGGGATCCCCGTTACACCATTTTTACCCTACATTACTATAACTTTCCAATTTTTTTCTGAAATTCAGCCAATGGAAAAGGAAAAAGTTAAGGGAACAAGGACCTCCAACTAAAAAACGACCAATATCATATGAAACATTCATGCAATTAATGCACATTTCATTACAGTCAACAACAATTTCATTGTCAATTTCCTTAGCACAATCTTCCCTCATGCTTCTCCATGACCAATTGATCTCTTTCCTGAAGTAATAAATGTCATATCCATGGACTAAATTCCTCCCTAATGCTGATGATACCTCAATCAAAAGAGAAATAGATAAAAGAACCAACATCACAGCTTATAACTAGCCAATCTGTCGAGGAAATAACTGAACCAACAAATTACAGCCTATCAACGCAATATTGCACAAATTCAAGAGCAAAAGGATCTGTGTGCTTTTGTCGTCATTTTCAGAATTGCACCACATATGCTATTGCAAGTGAAGCATGTTAATCAAATAAATATTGCTTGCATCAACTTTTACTAAATTTTTGTGCCAATCCCAAGAGTTACTTGTATTAATTAAAAGAGATCCATGTACATAGCAAAATCTTGGCAGCTCAAATCACTGATTCTATTAATATCAAAGTGAACCTTTCCCTTCACAACTCATGCAAAATCTTGGCAGCTCAAATCACTGATTCTGTTAATATCAAAGTGAACCTTTCCCTTCACAACTCATGCACTGTTCTTCCTGGCAGCCATCAGAAAGTATACCTTGAATTAATAGGCTCAAAGCCGAACTAAGAGAAGCATTTGGTCTCAACATTGCTAAAGGGCATCTACTGGACTCTCCAATCTTTGGAACCCACATGCCCACTGGGATTGCACAAATTGGCAATTGAAGTATAGGTAGGGTGCCAGTACAATGTTTAAAGAACCTGCAAATGCCTGGAAATTAAGACCCATTCATTAGTAATATACCAGGTGCAACTACTTAGAAAGCTAGCCAAGAATCTTACATTTCAGTATTCCACAAAGTGAAGCAAGATGGAGAAGCTGAGGAAATGAACCATCATCATAAGATGAATAGATTATGGGAACTGTAGCCACCCCATTTTGTAGTATTCTCAAAGCTACCTCCTTCAAGTTATCAAATGGCCCAGCCTGCACATCAGCAAATACCTACTCAGTATATAGTTGCAAACCCACACAAAAAAAATTATCATGGCAAATCTATATTGGATAAATCATCAAAATACTGAACTATAAAATACATGTAGTTCTGAAGTGTTGAGGAATTTACAATGGTTCCTTGCACTCGAACAATTTAATCACTCACATGGATGAGAGGTTTAGAAGATGCCCTCCTATTCCCATCAATTTGTTTATTCAGATATGCTTTTCCCTCCTTCCAAGCAGATATAGTGTGGGTATCAAGCTCTTCTTCTGTCAAATTTGACCCATGATTTCCAAGCTGGAAGTACGTTCACAATAAAAAATACATCAGCACAATCACACAAGTAGGAATGCTTCCAACGATCACTAACCTAAAAAGTGCTCTTGAATTTGAATTATTTTGCAAATTCAACTTTGAGAGTGAAAGAAATTGCAGAGAAGAACAAATAAAATGTGGGGCAGAAATTCATTTTATAAATATTTTGCAACTGGCTCATTGGTCAAACAGATATCTGACTCCTACCTCTCTCAAAATTAATATGAAATCCAATGCACTTAGCACTCCCACAAACCGGCCCTTGGTGACATCCCACAGTGGAGCGATAGGGATTCCCTGAAAATAACGCAGAAGAGATGAATACCCAACTCTATCAGTAAAAATGCATAACATCACTGACAAAGGAAAGGTAAGAGGTGCAAAAAGCTAAGTCAACATCTAAGTAACAGAGTTCAAGTTATAGTCACAATTATAAGGAGCATTCAAAGGCAAAACTTGGTGGGATCATGCAATCTAATAAGACCATACAAACTGATGAAAACTGTCCATTTTACAACCAAGCTGCATTCATCAACAAAATTTTTCTGCATCTATATATATTTATATATATATATACACACACATTTGGGTGTATGTGTGACTGTGCGAATGTGATTTTTGGTTTTTTCCCCAAAAGCCAATTCACAATTGAAAGGTATCAACTAGATAAATTCAGCAAGAAAAACTTCACCTCCGTTTGAGCATGCTTAACTCCATCAAAAGATTAAGTTACCAACGGCCAGCAAAAAAACTGCATATTACTCATTATTCCAATTTTTGGACAGGAGTTCTAACTATGAAAAAGAAAATTTTCGTACAATGATAAATTTCAAACAAGCATATTCCAGTTACATACTTAATCATATCCAAATAAGAAGAAAAGCTTAATGAAATACAGACCTGTTCGTACAAAATGTGAAATGCTTGCTTTACCGGTGTATCAACATCCAATGCTACTACCTGTAAACTACAAGGACTATATTAGCAGAATAACCAAGTAAATCAACAGATAGTTTAGAACAAACCAATAAAAGGAAGTCATGATTAAGGAAAGTAATAAAAGATCCAAACCTTGCCTGACTTTGGAAGTAACTCATAGGCAGTGTGTGTGGACAGAAATACAGAAATACGTTGACGTGAGACCTGTAAATCAGACTCTGGTAGGCTTGGCATTATCCCAGTAAATGCACCATCTGATACAGAGACCTGCTGTGCAAATCACAACCAAGTCCAGTACAGAAGACAAAATAAAGGGAGCGACGTGAATGAAACATGAGATGCGGTTTGAAGCCAAGGTAAAACAATGTCAAAGTATTATCAAAATACAACCAATAACCTAGTTAACCTTGAAAATTTCACATCTAAAAAAGACATGCCTGAAGTTTCTAGACATCGGGTTATGAACAGCTTAAACTTATGCTCTTAGTTCTATCACTGAGAAAATACAAATGTTCTTGAGTAGAAAACTGATGTTGAAATCCAAATGTAGAGAGGCAAATTCAGTTCTAGCGATGGTCAAGACAACTACCAAGGTGAAACTGGTTCTCACCAAACGTCTAAAGGCCTCATTGTCCAACTCCATAGGCATATCAGGATTTCCTGCTGGATTGCAATTGGTTTCCATAGTAAAGTAGACTGTGTTAACTACACCATATTCACTGGGTGCACAAGGTTGGTGTTCGTCGTACCGCCATACCCCATCTACCAGAAATTTATACTGCTTGGCAAATTCACCACCAAGGCCAAACATTAGGGAAATGTTATAGAGGACAGAAATTTATATAGCTAAATGTCACATCATTCTGCAGAAAATTCAAACATTAATCATACATTTGGGACAGTCAAAGTACGAATGTTCCAAGAAAATCCTACCTATTAATTTCCTTTTTTGCCTTTAGCCCCATTGGCGAGATATTACTTATCTGGGGAGAAGGAACTAATTCTAGTAAACAAATAAAATTTGGCATTTCATAAAATCCTCAACAACAGCCAAGCTTCCTACAGCTGTCAACAACATTTCTCATCAAGTTATACAGATGATCACTGCAAACAGCAAAATCGGAGTAAATCCAGCCTACCTGGTGGTAACCAGGCGTTATCCAGCGAATTGCCTGAAATACTCTGGGACAACCTTCCACTGGAGACATGGGGACAATCTCAGACCATCTTCAAAACAAAGAAAAGAAACACCAAAATAAAAATAATCCATCAATCATCAATTAATCAAATAATGAAATTTGCATTCAGTGACACCAAAAAATTAAGAAACCAAAAACCTGTTGAAAGAACCACTTAGAAACACACTTCGGCCACCATGAGGCCAAACAAACCGCATTAACACCCTCCCAGCAACTCCAGCATTATCATCTCTCGCCGAATCCATGCCCTAACCAAACTACGACACTCCACTTTCCTCACCACTCCAAACCCTCAACAAAAAACCTTCCAAGAAACCAACTTTGTTACAATTTTTGCCCTCTAAATTATTCAATCAGTTAGCAATTCCAAAATTCTCACACCCAATCACGCATTACAGCTGCACGCTTGAACACTAAGCCCCAGAGACTAAAAGGCTGAATAAAAATTGAAGCTTGAAATTTGGGATTTTTCCCAAATCAATCAGAAATTGGGGGAATCAAAAACCCTAGAAGAAAAGAAATCGAAGCTATACTAATTGATCAAGCTTGACAAATAGTTAGGGGTTGAACTTGAAGATGGAACCACAAAAAGGAATAAACAAACAGCGAGGGGTTAAGATCGAGAGAGACAGAAAAGCCGATACCGAATCGTTTTTTTTTTTTTTAACCTCAAAAAAAGTTCATATCTTTATTTTCTTTTTTCTTTTATTTTTTTCCTTAGCTCACTTCTCTCTCTTGTCTTTGTATTTATTTTCTGACATTTAAATCCTATTGTTTTTCTTAATTTGTTTTGCTAGGGCACAAGGGTATTCAACTTTTTTAATAGCGTCATCCACATATTAGTGTTAGCCCATTTTGTAACATATTTGGTTTGAAACAAATTATCTATCGTCTATTCTTTTACAAGATTCAGTATTTTCTAGTATACTTTTAAAGTCTTCTAACATCTATTAAAATATGATCTTTTTATAAGAATAAAAAAAATTACTAAGATATTCATCAGAAATAATGTTATGGATATTATACCTTACCGAATACTAGATTTGGTCAAGTATTGTACAATATCAAGAGTCGTTTTTAATTATTTTTTATAATTACAAAATAGTACCTGAGTTTATAAAATTATATAACAACTGTCTCTTTATTTCTATTGATGTTAGTGTTTACATATTTTTCATATATATAATAACCACAATTAATATAAAAAAAGATCTTTTAATTCTTATACAAGTATAAAATAAAGAATAATAAAAAATACTTAAAATGTCATAATTTACATCATATAGCAAAGAATAGTTACATCAAAATACTATATAGTAAAAATAGTATAAGTATATAAGTATTCCAGTTAAAAGTTTTATACATCGTATATACAAATTTTAACATATACATCAAATACAAGTAAAATTTTAAAAAATTGAAAAATCTAGAACTTCATTCAATAACATATCCACTCAAATTGCACTGGTTATAATTTTTATTTGGTATAAAATTTTTATCATTGAGAGCAGTTTCATCATTACCATCATTTAAACTCATTGCTTAAAATGACTACATATCACTAAGTTTATATTTCAAGTTACCCTTATCTATAAAACTTAGCTCCTCGTAAACTTATTATGGTCAAGGCAAATGAATCTATAGAACTACTTCTACTAAAAGTCCTAATAAACATATAAAATTAAATTATTTTAAGAAATTATATTTAATATATTAATGATAATAACATATTTTCTTGAAGTGTTAAGTTATATCAAACGAGGAACAAATCATTCAAACTTTTATGTTCCAATATATTTATTTTATGGAATAGATGAATTTAAATGTAGTTCAATTCCTTTCATACTCAATCACACTCACATATTGACTCAAAATTTGGTAAAGCTTTGCAATTCTAGAACATCACTTTCGAATCAATCCCACCAGGCAACTATAAGACAAAAAAAGTAATCTTTTAAAGAAAACAATGTGATCCAAGCAACCTTTGGTCAGAGGGCATATTGGGATAACAAAAACTCAAGGTACGTGGTATTGCTAAACCACATGAATCGAGAAAGGCCCTTCTTACTATGGCTCCTAGGCTTATGGAGTATTTCACTGATAAGCATCAAAGGAGCTACATCATAGGTTTCCAACTTTTATAACAATCAAGTTGTTTAAAGATAAGCAAAGTAGACTGTAGCTTAAATTTCAAATATGCTAGCCGAGACACAAAGCCCTTCTTTTCTTTTTTGGGCGACAATCCTCAAAGCTTGTCTTTAGAAATCTAAATAGACCAATCTTTTCTTGTATAACTTAAACCTCAAATAGGATCTATAGTCCAAGACTTTGTGACACACATGATCTTCTTAAAGAGGCAACTATAGAGCATACATGCCTTTCTTAATGATTATTGCTACATTATTCTAGAATCAAGCTTTCGAGAGAGAGAAAAGTTTAAAAGGAAACCACGAGGTAAAAGGCACACTTCATTTTATTGAATTCTCGATAATCTACAACAGAAGAGAAACCTTGCTTTTATAGATTGAGTAAGGGGAAATAAGACAAACAATTTAAAAAATCCCACGTAGTACAAAAATTCAAACTAAAATACAAAAGTGAATAATGAAAAAAATATAAGAAACACTTGGTCTCAATAATATTCATAGAAAATAAGAGGGAATCTAACAACAAAGAGGTGTAGATAAATAATAGGGTCCACTGTCATCATCAAATAATGACATATCATCATCCTTTTTCCCATTTCCTTAATGAAATGGATTGTATCGAAATTAAAGCAAACTGGGAGTTAGGGATCTTAGGCATCTTGAAAGTAGTCTAGTAGTTTGGACTCTTTTTCAGGAGTTTGTGCAGTAGAGCTTTCTCCAATTTCAAATGTCTGCATGGGCCCAAAGCCATGTAGGCTTTGACAAATTTCAATGAGCATCCTAAAATTATCATATGCATCCTTGTATTTCTCCATTTATGAGCTAAGAAGATCTTGTATCATCTCATCATCATCATCACACTCAGTCCGAAGTTTCATAGTGAAGCGGGCTCTGGGGAGGTCTGATAGTACGCAGCCTTATCCCTACATAGTAGAGAGGTTGTTTTCTGTAGATTCACATACAGATGTGACAGAAAAATCATGATACAGATAGATAAATTTAAGTAAATAGAATTACAATACAAGACAATATGACAATAAGGACATACCTGAACCAAATATGCTATCATCTAACACCTTGTAAAGACTGGCTCTTTTGTCGCAAGCTGCTTCAGGAGTTTTCGCTGCGCGATCCTGTGGATACGACAATCCTACAGCTTTAGGCGTCCATCGTGGGAATCTTCCCCAAACTACAACTCTTCTACAGCCTAGCCCAAAAAATGTACTACTCGCAATACTTCCTATGCAGTAAGTATGAGACGCGAGGACTCTAAATGGTCTCGTTAATCCTTATCTTGTCCTCCCAGACTTTTTTAACTCTAACAACTGTCTCAGTGAGGGCCAACTCTGACATATCTGCCTTGATTACTTCCCTCTAGGTCTTGTAAGGCCATCCTTTCCTTCTCTTGTATCAACTAAGGTTTATTAACTCACAAGTGCGTATAGGAGCATCAGAGGGGCCTCCTGCATACATGCCCAAACCACCTTAGCCTTTTCTCCCTCAACTTGTCTGTAATACTAGCCACTTGTAGTTTGGCTCTCACTACCTGATTTCATACCCTATGCCTGATGGTAATTTCACACATCCACCTAAGCATACGCGATAGTTGTTGGAGCATACGCATCTCTGCTACCAACAACTATCGCGTATGCCTACGTTTAGTAGGCCAACACTCTGCCTCATATAACATGGTAGGCTGAATCACCATTTTATAAAACTTCCCTTTGAGTCTTACAGAGACTTTGTTATCACATAAAACACCTAAGGTACTCCGCCATTTGTTCCACCTAGACGTAATATATCATCATCAATATTCTCATCTCTCTGAATGATGGACCCGAGATATTTAAAACTCGATTTCTATGGAACGATGTCAATGTCAATCGCTACCTCTGCCTCTCGTACCATCTGACTACCTGAAAAGTTGTAATTTAAATACTCTGTCTTGGACCTGCTCATTCTAAAACCTTTCGATTATAACGCTTCTCTCCAACGTTTCAACTTTGCATTGACCCCCTCTTTGGTCTCTTCCACCAGGACAATGTCGTCAGCAAATAATATACACCAAGATATCTCTCCTTAAATATGTTTGGTAAGTTCATCTAACCCTAATGTGAATAGAAACGGACTTAAAGTTGAGCCTTGGTATAGTCCAACACCAATAGAGAATGCCTCCGTGTCGCCTCCTATTGTCCTTACACTAGTCAATATTCTTTCATACATATCCCTAATCATGCTGATGTACGACCTAGGAATGCCTTTGGCCTCCAAACACCATCATATGAGTTCTCTAGGCACCCTATCATACGCCTTCTCCAAATCTACAAAAACTATATGCAAGTCTCATTTACGTTCCCTATATCACTCTATCAGTCTCCGAAGGAGATGTATTGCTTCTGTCGTAGACCTACCAGGCATAAATCGGACTTGGTTGGCCGTTATAGAAGCCGCTCTCCGTACTCTCTTTTTAATTACTTTCTCCCACAGCTTCATGGTATGACTCAATAATTTGAAACAATTATTATAATAGTTAACAACATTCCCTATTAACTTTAGCATTCTTTGTAAAGTCTTGTCTAAAATAGACATTACGATTCAAAAATGCCTAGTAGCAAATAACAAAGAGTAAAATTGTTTTTTTCATTGATGACTACAAAAAGGTGTATATAAAGAAGGCATATTTTTCATATTGGTCTTGATTGCTTCCTTTACCTTCTTTTTGACATGATATAAATAATTCATAGTTTCCTTCTCATCACTATCAGCCAAACGATGTATTCTCACTAAATGCTTACAAACTTGGATGACAAATTGACATTAGGACTAAAATTCATGATATTCAAGTATAATTTTGGAAACCTTCATCCCAATAATAGACTAGGCATGATAAGATGCAACTCACTTATCACTTATAAATATTTGTCTCAACTCCTGCTTTATTTAAACAAAATACTAAAATGATAAAAGATTAGTTGTAAATATTGTAATGGTAGGACAACACAAATTCGTACCAAGTTAAATCTTTTCTCATTAAATTTAGAACTTGTGTATGATTATAAATAAACTCGGCCACTTTTTTTTAATTTATGCACATTTTTATCATTGATAGAAAGTATCTAATATCTTTTATACTTTTCAACCTCAATTTAATGCAATGTGTAGCATAAAGAGTCCAACATGTTTTATAATCAATATCAGTGTCATGATGAAATGGAGAAGATTTTCAAGTATTAACTTCATTCATAAATTTATCAAATATCTCAAGCAGAAATGAACATTTCTTATAAGGCCTAATCACTAATATACTTTTAAAACATTGTTCCCTTAGTAGTATAAACTAAAAGAATTAATAATAGGCTTATGTCTTCTATTTGTCTAACTATTACACATAATTGAACACCTATAAGTTGCCCAATTAGTTTTTGTTTCATTTAAATAACTTTGTATTTTACAATAAGAATTGCTCAAAATATTACATATGTAGCCATTAATTGAAGGAGTTTTATATCATAGACCATAAGAGGCAATAATATCTACCATAGGTTGATAATAGTAAGATTAATCACGTTAAATGATACGCTTGTATCATACCACCACTTAGCCATTGTCAAGTCTACATGAGAAGTTATTTCTTTAGATTATAAGGCACTACAAATTGAAGGTTAAACTTTAAGAGTTGTTCGTTGAACAAAAAAGTTAGATATCTATGTTCTTCTCTTCCCCGCATTAATTGCAATAATCTCTTCTTATTAGACAGGAACACCACTTTCAACATTGCCAGCATCATCCTGAGCACCGTATAAAGAATTTTCACTACCAATTTTGTAGTTCAATTTTTCCTGTTGTATTTCTCATTTTGATGCTCTTTGTTATGAATTATGAATATTTGTTTTTATTCAATATACAATATTATTTATATACATATTTTGTACCTAAATATGGTAGGGAGTTATTGTTAATCCCTACAACCAAGCTTCTTAGAATCAAGCTATATCTTTACATTTATTTATAATCTTTATAACAGTAATGCTCCCCCTTAAGCTAGAGCATATACGTTTATCATGCCCAGCTTATTACACAAATATTCAACCTAGGTCCCATTTAGAGCTTTTGTAAAGAGATCCCTTAGTTGTTCTCCAGTCTTCACATATCTTATAGATACAAGATTTTGTTACGCCTTTTCACTAATAAAGTGACAATTGATTTCAATATGATTAATTTGTTCATGAAACACAAGATTAGAGGCTATATGAAGAGCAACTTAGTTATCACACCATAATGTTGTTGGCATATCATTTTAAGTCCAATTTCGATCAAAAGTTGGTACATCCACATTATTTCACATACAAATTGTGTTACAGCTCTGTACTTTGATTATACACTCGAGAGAGATACAACATTTTATTTCTTACTTTTCTACAAAATCAAATTTCCCCCAACAAAGACATAATAGCCTGTGGTGGATTTTTTTATCAATCTTGGACCATGCCCAATCTGCAACTAAGAAGCATTCTATACAAATGTGACCATGATTTTTATAAAATATATCTCATCTTTGTGCTTCCTTCGAGTAACACAAGATTTGCTTCAAAACAGTTGAGTGATGAACTTCTGCGGACATAAATTGGCTCACATTTAGTGAAATTCTTTTATTTCTAACAAACAAGTATTTATTTATTACTTCTCATAATTAAAGAAAAAATATATTGAATGGGCTTTTGGGGTGATATAAGAGTAAATTGTAGAAAGAATCATGCTTTCTTAACCTTCCAATGTAGGGAAGGTGTTAGCCCCCATATATGGTCCAACCATTCTTCTATACTTATGAGAATCTTTAAACAAATCCCCATCTTTTGTGAGTTGCACATTAGATGATTCAGTAGCACTACATGATTTAGCCTCAAATTTTCCTATTTCGTATAACAAATCAAGCATATATTTTGTTTGATATAAGAAGATTCCAATCTTATTCCTTGTTACTGTTAGAGTAGTGCCCTAAAGGCAATCGCCTTTAGCGCAATTTTGTACAAATTTGTGTACATTCTTTATAAATAAATAAAGAAAGGCATATTTCATTAATTTGTTGTTCATCATTTATGAACTGATATTGATCTGTAATCAAATTAATGAAGTCCATGATATATGACATAGCATGAAGGAAATTATGATGTGATCATACTACTGAGATTCCTATCATGTGCAATTATGTCAGTATCTAAATTATCCCTAGTCATAAGATTAATGAGATTAGATATCGTTAATCTAGATAGACTAGCACATGTCAAACATCTTGATTTGATCAAACAATGAATCTTATAAACTGTAAATATGAGATGTTTAAAGTTGAGATGTGGATGCTTACTAGATGTAGTAAGAACATTTGATAACCTACAATAATATTATCGCATGGATGTCCTATTCTAATGTCAATGATAATCTCATCATAGTAATCGTGCAAGTATTTTTATACTTGATGTATTCAATAATATCTTGAATACAGATTTTATGCTTTGACCCTATTTTTTGTTATCTTGCAGAGGTGGCTTATAGGATGGTAATTAGATACAACTTGAGACATTTGAAGATAATTGAGTAACCAATAGAGGATTTACTACTTTTGTGATAGCAGAAGATGATAACCACGATCTCTTGTCTGGGTTATTACTTGAAAATTTCTAACCGGAGTTCATATGTCATGAAAAATATCTTCATTGACATACAGGATGAGAACTGATATCACTTGGATTAGATTTAACGTAGTCAGTCTAGTAAGAATGGACACTTTGCCCATACTCATAACTAAGTGGGGTGTAGCATGGTAAAAGGACAAGTTGCACAACAATTATCTATGGAAGGGTTCATGATAAGCATGGGTTCGTTCGTCAAACCACTTACTTTCCAGTCAATTGGAGGTCAAGATGTATTGCTAGACGCTGCTCATGACTTGCTTAGATTAAGTGTTAATCTAAATAGTCAACATAACTGGAAACCTAATGGATCACACACATAAGAATGATTATGAGGATTCATAAAATGATTTTGGATAGAGATCCATTATATAGAGGGCAATAGAACCAAATAGATCCTGATGAGAATGAGATATGTCCCGATGAGATCACAATACTGATATTGCTAAAACATGTCTCCGGTGTTTTTCCACACCCAAAACTTAATAAGAACGACCCCATATATATATATATATATATAAAGGTGTGTGCAACATGAAAGATGAGAGTCTTGTTTCATAAGTTGCATTTATTGTCTTTAAATAGTCAAAGACAAAAACAGAGGAAGGACAATGATTGTGAGATAAAGGTTTTTAACAAGTTTAGAAACAATTTTTTCAAGTCATTCTTTTACGCTTCATCATCTTCTCCTTTTCTTCATGTTGCTCTTCATAGAATTACCGGTGAGAGCTAGCACTCTTATCTTTATTCTAGTCATTTTTGAATTAAAGAGTTTAATTCGATTAAATTTTTCGATCTTTGCGTGGATATTATTATAGATGATCTATTTTGGTCGTTGTAGTTTGCAACAATCTAAAAAATAGAAGATTAAAGAACGAAAGAGATTACACACAAGATACATGGTTATTATATGAATAATTGATTTATATAAATGTCATGAATTC
>JANJEY010000235.1:38782385-38806380 GCA_024703695.1 Erythroxylum cataractarum
CGATCTAAAACTAAACAACTCAAAACAGAATACTAAACAGCACCATAAATTCTGACCCTTGATTACTGAAACCATCATAACTTTTGCTATAAAACTTCAAACGTCCTCAAACTTGAACCGTCAGAAAGTATCCTTGAACTTCTCATTTAAAGTTACCTCAAAAAATTGTCCACTGTGTAGGTGCGAATTTCAAGTCTATTTAAGTTTATTCAACAATAATCAATTCAAGCTTTTCGAATGTGGCTTTTAGTTATTTGATTCAATATTGTTGGAAGCTTGGTGAAATCGTTTCATTGATTAGTTGAGGATATAGGACTCTGATTGCCAATGGACTGTGTAGGATTTGAATATCATTTGAAGTGATTTGTGGTTGAATGATCAATCTCCACGATTCATGCTGAATACTCTGTGCCATATTCATGTCGTTTCTGAAAATTTGTTTATAATATTCATTATGCTGCAGGTGTCAGACATGTTAATAAGAGGAATTCTCATAAAGATTGCTCCATTGCAACCATCAAAGAAAACATATGCAATACCTTTGTAACTCCTGTTTACATTTCATCCACATTTGCTTTTAGCAAGCCTGTTATGATCTAAACATCTTAAATTTGTGTTGGAGCGTTGCATTTTGGCAAGTTCTGCAGCGCTGTCTTTTCACAAGATGGTCTAAATTCTCACTCCGTTTAAAGCAATTCCATCCAATTGTCTACGATGGAGTGTAATTTGGTGGCTGTGTGATGTGATTTCATATCTCTCTAGACGTTGTTTTAAAAGAAATTCCTCTGGTTCTATAGAATCATATCACGAATACAGACATCTCAGCGTAACAGTAAATTCATGACTTTTTCCTTGTCAGTGACCTCAAATCCTCAATGCCTTGCATTTTAGTGAAAAATACTGATTTGGTTGGTCAGCATAGCGGGAATAAGCTACATTGTTTAGGTCTGCATGCTTTTATGACGTGCTTTTGAGATGCAAGAAGGTGGTTACATTGGTTGTGATAAGAAGCCATTATGTGGAACCTGGGACTGATTTTCCCGATTTTGACATTTTAAATTCTGGAAGAGTTGTTCGTTGAAAAGCTTTCATTGAGCACTTTCTGTTTGGTCATAAGCATAATCTGCAGGGCTAGGTGGTGATTTCTACGGAAGAAACAAAAGCTTTGCCTATGTACTCTTCTCCAATATGTTTGATGGGGTTGTAAGCTTTGATTGATGCGATACAGGCTGCCGACAAAGTAAAAAGCAGATTGCAAATTTGGTGACGGGGGAATATCCAAGTGTACTGTATTTTTGACGGTTGACGATGTGGGACTCGATTAGGTCGTCGACTCCTGTTGAGTAAGATAGTGGTACGTGACGGATTTATTATGATGTATTCGAAGAGTTACATTTGTGATTATATGATGAAGCGTGTAGTGTACACTTAATTTCCCAATGGTAGAAAAAAGAAAAGATCTTAAGATAAAAAATAATAAAAAAAGCTAAGTAGGTATGAGTGCTAATATCTGATTCCTGATTATTCCCATGCATTTCTGAATCTCGGCATAAATTGGAAGGTTTTGTGAAGAACAAGGCTTCAAACTTGTAACAGCGGAATCTAGTACCCTGGCTACATCACTTGGTGGAAACTGCCGTTCCGTACATTTCTGCAATCGACAAAGTCATCATTTTTTCTCTACAGATACAGATCAATTGGTATCCCACGAAACAACTACTTACCTGAATCACGAGTAAAGTAGCTACACATTGGGCAATCAAATCTGAAGGGATCTTTGCTTTATTTTGGTCATGAGCATTGTGATTGATTGTGGAAGAACTCAACTGATCTTCAGATGCCCAAGTACTGCGAACTGACCTTGCAGGAGTTGAAGAAGTCATGGCTGGCATGCTCAAGTCACGTGCTGAAAGCTGATTATTCACATAGTCTATAACCTCTTCCACATTCTCCAACCCACTTTCTTCCTTTTTGAAAACTGATACTGCCTGAATAATTAAGACAGATTAGAACTGATGAAGTAATATGCCCCAGCTGCTTGTTTATACACTATCCAACTCAACCATCTAGAATCAATCTTTCTAGATATTCTGCACATAACTCATAGATTCTCCCAAGAAATAAAGCTTTAGATATTTTCTTACAACTCAATTTCCACCCCTCTTCCCTCCTCTCCTCCCCTGGATTCTCTCCCTAGCCAACAGATCATAATTGACCGCTTTTGCAGTGCTGGAGTTTTCACCAAGATGCAACATTCCCCAACTATGAACAATTATCTAATGAAAAGACAAACATCCCACTAACGAGACAATAATTGAGTACTGAGGCAGATCCAAATGTTCTATCATTGCTTGTTAAAATAATTACTTTCGAAAATATACTTCCTACAAGATAAATGTGCTTATATTTGAAGGTGAACACATTAAACCCCAAACTAGTTAGGTATGGAAGACTAGTTCCTAAAATGCATCGTATACACCAAATTTCTGCATGGGGGACACCAAGATAAGAAGAGAACAGCTTGTCTTACCTGCATAGCCACATCAACCATTGTTCGGGCATTTACTCTCGAAGTCTCAACAATGTCAACCACATGACATCCTGATTCTTTGATGTCACCTCCAGAATGATCACAGGAGCTATAGTGACCAACTTGCTCGACAACACTTTCCATAGGCTTCAATGACATAAGTGGGATCCCTTGATATGTGTTGCGCTGCCTCAAGCAAAAGAGGGCAGAAGAAACCTGCACAAGTTATCAAGTCATAAGTTGCTGTAATAACACAAGGAGAAAAAATCAAAAGTATCTCAATTTTGTACTATTAGTCTTGCCTGCTCATTGATTTCATTCAACTGCAAAAGTACCGCAGCATACTGCTTCTTAAAAAGCTCTGAATCCTTGAGAGAGTTTTCTCCATCATTATGGTTTTCCAAAACCTCCTCATTCAAACGCCTTAATTCAGACACAACAGCCTCCTGCCAATGCAAATCCTCATCAATGACTATGATGAAAGCAATTAGCATATGACACATAGGTATTACAGCACATGAAAATAGAAGCTATTCCAGTGGCAGCTGAGAGTACATAAACACGTAACAAAGCTAATGACATAAACAGCAAAGTTCAGATTCAACATTGCACATATCAGTTTTCAAATTTTGCATAAAATTAAAAGAGATACACACCTCAATCGCAATCAGGAAACTATTAGGACACTAGGAAACATCAAAGTCCTGGGATATACTAATCAATAAGTAATAAAACCTTTTTGTCAAGAGCACGAGTTAATTCTGAAAGTGCATGGATATCTGCTTCCTTTGCTTGGACTTGTGCAACAATAGAAGGCTGAAATTTGACTGCCTGTTGGATGTCAACAACTTTTCCCAAGCCGTGGCCAATTTGTGCATTGGAAATTACAGAATCCCCCTGGCCAAAACAAAAAACTCACTCAGATAAAAAGTAGACAACCTGCTTGAAATGCCAAACTACAGTTGTGGCAAACAAGGCTATGGAATTTTTGAGATGAAGGTTAGCAATCTCGAGTAGCATTAGTCTGATTTATAGATAAAGAACTCAATTTCAAGACTCAACAGTATACTTTAGGCAGAGAACACACCCTCTCGAAAGCTGAAGATGTTAATCAATAACATCTAATATCTTCCCACAAGACAAGCAATATTAACATCTAAAGACTTTAAAAATTACAGAAGATAATACTATCCAACAGCTTCTCTCACAAACGCCTAAGTAACCCAACAGCTTAAGCAACTAGGCAACAATAAAGAATGATTTTTGAACGATTCATAACTAAAACTTCTGATGTGTTTAAGGTTGGCCAAGTGATAAGAAAAATATAATTAAATTCCAACAACTGCTGACCTTATGTAAAGTTGAAGGGAAAGTATGCTGGGGACCATTGGCATTCTCCATATGCTCACATGGGGCCAGGTTTGTGTAACTGTCCATCTTCTCGTCTACTGATTTTCCAGTCATTTTGAGCTCTTTGAAGTTATCAATGAATTTATTGAGAACAATATTTTGTTGAGTCAGTGTTGCAGGCATATTTTCCAATGGATTTAAAGGCATGCAATCAACATCCTGCAGTAAAATAGTGGTAAAAAATTGTTGACAATTGAACACAGAAAACGGTAACTGGACAACAGGAATGGAATGTTTATTAAATATTTTCGGTCAAGAAATTAATAAAATAATTATATAAATTTTAAACAAAGAAAGATGAAATACCATGACAAATTCAACCCCTATCTCAGGTTGGTCAAACTGTACCAGGCACCTATTATGATCAACAGTTAATATAATTCCATCATGAATCTCTCTTGTCTTCGGATGAATGGCAATTATTTGCTGTCCCACTGATAAAGGTCGAGCTAAATCAGCTGGAAGTCCTTCCTTGGTACCAGCACGAAGTTCCGCATAATGGTTTCGAACAGATTCTCGGTACTGATTAAGTTTCTCTTTCTCTTCCTTCAGAAACTGTTCAGAAAATCTTCGAGGTCTGCCAAGGGAACTGCAAATGTAGATAATTGCAGAGAAGTGTTATGTGGACAAAATGCTGAGAATCAATCATGAGGGCAATATAAGTTGGCCACATGAGAAATGATCAAAAGCCACAAACCTCCTTATTACACCCCATTCAATACGAGTTAATCGTGGAATATGACCCAATCTAACGTGGTCTAGGTATTCCACAAACTCCCTTTTTGCAAACCATGGGTAATCAATTGCACTGTAAAACCATTCGAACACACACCATCTCCGTACTTGATACCACGAGAGGCAATTAGAAAGCTTTTCCTGTAACTTGAAATATAAACATCAAAACTTACCAGATTTGGTAAAAACTGAGCTCCATATATACCTAGCATATCTAACCTTAAGACTCAGTGCTCTATTATGGAATGGAGGCAAAACATCAGCAGACTGTCCTTCAGTAATATTCTTCATGAACTTCACATCTTTCTCAACAAATGATTTAGGTGTATTTAGTTTGCGCCTACTCCTCACTTTGGTAGGTAAATTGAATTGGCTTGAAGATAAAACCTTGGTAGCAGATGGGACCGAATCATTTGACTCTCTTCCATGATCAGAACTAGAAGAAGTACATTCAGGAGGTTTCACTACTTTCCCCTGTTATAGGTATGCACAAACATGAGAATGTTAGCATTTACTGTCAAATTTATTCAAAACATAGATTATGCCAACAGAAATAATATAAAACTTTTATCTAGAAAATAGTAGTACCCACAAAATCAGGCGACTGGAGGAAATGTAAGATAACAGGGATCGATATTAGGTGAAATATGACCCTGAGTTTCTCTAGCTTACTGTCAATGTAAAAGAATTTGAGGACACCAATCCAATCAAGAAACAAAGGAAAAGAAACAAGATAACGAAGCAAATATTCTTCTGTAATACATTGATAAACATATCATAAGAGAGGAATAACCGAAGTAGAATTAAAAATAAAGTAGTCACCCAATAACTAACTACTGCTGAACAAGGTCAAAATCTTCCTTTTTAGACTCATTAAAGTTAAAAAAACAAAAAAAAAACTAAGGTGATTGTTACTGCTACCAAATTCGATCAAGATAATGCATTTTCAACGCGTTTACAAACATTCTACTCATCAGAAGAGTAGGAAAGAAGTTTGAATGTATTTGCAGTTGGTATTTAGATAGATTATTTTCTTAATTCTATAGTAAAGTGTCTATTAGTTTATTGGCAGATTTTCTTTGGCATCTAGAAAGGATTCTTTTTTCATTTCTATAACAAAGAGTCTGTTAGTTTGTTAGTAGATTTTGTTTGAAGATAGCAATTTGTATTCTTCATAAGAGAAGGCAAAAAAGTAATTAAACAGACTTTATTTTACTCAAAACAGTCTACTTATTGAGATTTGGAGTTCTCTCTCAACAAGCTCTATTCCGTTCTACTTAACAAGATAGGTAGACAATGGATGAAGTCTTTCAAGCTCGTGCAAGTAGAGCTACTAAGGGAGTTTGAACTACAGATACCTTTAACCAAACTCAGAACCAGGGACCATAACAATTTGGTATCAAAGCAGTTAGTGATGGAGGACTCTCAAATCACTCAACAACAGATTGAGGCTTTCATGGCAATGTATCAGGAGGACCGAGCAAGGATAAAGTTGAAAGGGAAAAAGAAAAGAGGAGATGACAGTTAGACTAACTGAAATCACCAAAAAAGAAATAGGCAGCAAACAAAGGAAATCACAGAGAAGCTAATAATGAAAGAGGAAGGAAAAAGAATAGGGTAAAGAATAGCAAAGGAGGAAATTTCATATCCAAGTACAAAAAGTTGGATTTCCCTCAATACAACAGCACTTCTAAACCCCTTGGCTAAGTTGATATGAGCAATTCTTCAGCCATCAACAAACTCCAGATGAGGGCAAGGTGGGATTGGCTTATTTCCAAGTGGAAAGGGATGCACAAGTATGGTTCATCAAGTCAGAGAAGGACAGGCATCAACTGACATGGGAAGAATACAAAACCAAGTGTAACTTATGTTTTGGACAGACAATTCATAGAAACACGCTAGGAGAATTATCAAAATAATGAAAAGTGAGACTATGGAGGAGTACTAGAAGCATTTGGAGTAGTTAGTTGCTCGTACTAGCTCCCTTACCCAACTAACCAAGAGTAGGAGGTCGAGATCTTCATTAGTAGAATATCCAAAGAAGAGGATGAAGGATGGGGATGAAAGAAGGCCAGGATATATGGAGTTACCCCGAGTTTGAGTTTGAGGACAAGCTTTGTCCAGTGGAGTAATGATATGCAAAATGCATTTTTGTCCAGTGGAGTAATGATATGCAAAATGCATTCTTAAGAAAGAAAATATACAAGAAGATCAACTTGATTAGGGAGTAATTGCAATGTTGTCTCATTTAGGCAGTAGTAGTCTTATTTAAAAAGTCTATTATTTTCATAGGCCTATTTTTAAAGGGCATTGTGATTAATAAGAAAGTAGTCGAAATTTTTTGTAAAAATAGTTGACAGAAGCTTGTAAAGTACAAATTTTCTAACAGTAACCATAAGGCTTAGAAAGGGACAAAAACTCCATTAAGGGAAAAGAGTTTTTTCAGTGAGTCGCCCTGTGACTAGATACTACACAACAACATATATCACAGAGGTTTCCACATGATGGATGAAGAGAAAGAATCTAACAATATGTGTGTCAACATGAAGCTAGAGAGAAGTTAGAAGGAGGCCTAGTAATGAATAAGTTAGTCTTACAAATCTTAATCTAGTAAGACGCAAACTTACAACCACTAAGATGGAAGAACAAGAAGAATGGCTTCATAATGCTATTTTCTTTACTCAAGTTAGATGTCAAGACAAAGTATATAAGTTTATCATTGATAGAGGAAGTGGCATGAATGTGGTATCAAAGAACATGGTGAAGTGATTAAATTAACTTTCAGAAAAACATCCACATCCACACAAAGTTGCTTGGGTTGATGATAGCATTATACCAAATGCTCGAAGGTGCTTGGTGTCTTTACATTAGAAATATATGAAGATTCTATTTGGTGTGATGACATTCCTACGAAATTACCCCATATTTTACTTGGTCTAACATAGTTTTATGATTGTGACGTGCAACATTTTGGAAAAGCTAACACCTATCAATTTATGTTTCATGAAAAGATGATAATTTTGAAGCTATAAAGGTGGAAAAGATAGAACAACAAAGAGAAGATAACAAGGCATCTATAAATGTCAAAAAAAAGGCCTCTTAATATTCTTAAAAAAGAGAGTTTGAAGCTGTCAGCGAGGAGAAGGGAGCTGTATTTGCAATAGTAGTGAGGAAACTAATAGAAACAGCACCAAAAACAACCCTTCCATTATTAAAAAAAAAAAGTGGGTGAACTGCTAGTTCATTTTTCAAACCTTACACTAGATGATTTATCAAATAAATTACCTCCTTTATGAGATATTCGACTTGCTATTAACTTAGTAAATGGATCTACTCAACTAAATCTCCAGCTTATCACTTAAATCATATTAAGAATGAAGAATTGAAGAGATAAGTGGAGGAATTGCTGAAAAAAGGAGTTATTCAAGAAAGTCTTAGTCCGTGTACAATTCCAACATTATTGACTCCTAGAAAGGACTAAAGTTGGTAAATGTGCATTGATTATTGGATGATAAGCAAAATCACAGTAAGGTGTAATTTTGCAATCCCTCACCTTGATAAATTCTGAACATGTTCTTTGGATGTACTATCTTTACCAAAATAAACTTACAAGGTGGGTAACATCAAATCAAAACCAAACCCAGGATGAAAGCAAAATGGCTTTCAAGACTCAAGAGAAGATTTATGAACAATTGGTGATGCCATTTGGACTCCCAAATGCACCTAACACTTTTATAAGAGTGATGAATTAAGTATCTCAAACACTTAAGGGAAGACTTTTGGTTGTATAGTTTGATGATATATTCACATATAACAAGACTACAGAGACCATGTACTACATCTTTAACAAGTCTTGAGAGTTTAAAGGCAAGAGAAACTTTATATCAATTTAAAGAAGTGTTCTTTCATGCAGCCAAGTATTGGATTTTTTGGTTTTATTGTATCCTACTAAGAAGAAAAATTAAGGTAATCCTTGATTGGCCTATTCCAAAGGATATGCACAAGATATGGATTTTTCATGGCCTATATCTACAGGCGATTTATTCATAATTTCATCACCATAATGGCACCCAAAACTGATTGTATAAAGAAAGGATAGTTTACTTGGTTACAGATAGTAACTAAAGCCTTTGAAGAAATCAAGAAAAAGATTAATGAATCTCCTGATTTGCAGCTTCAAGATTTTTCTAGGTCACCAACCTACTAATTTGCAACTGCCAATTGTCCCACAAAGGTGTAGTCCAACCCCCTTCTACTCACTTGCACCTACCAATTGTCCACAAAGGTGAAGTCCAACCCCTTTTTAAGGAAAATTTGGATTGTCCTACCAATGCAGCCACATCAAGTGCTTCTCCATTGGAATGGTCTCTCTCCCACAAATGTTTTACAGGAGCTAGCCTTTATTATGCTTCAACACAATCTCTAATTTGTGCCCAAGGGCAAGCCCCTTCTTGATGAGGTGGGAAATGTTACAACTAGGCAACAAGATCAAGTCCATATTTCTGAACCTAATTCAATGAAGCAATGCCTTTTGACCATGTTTACAGATGTTTTACCGATAGGCAGAGTAGGAAGGAAGTTCGGATGAATTTGTAATCGGTGTCTAAATAGTATTGTTTTAAGTTCCTATAAAAAAGTGTATTAGTTGTTAGTAGATTTTGTTTGGCATCTAGATAGGATTAGATTCTATTAGTTTGTTAGTAAATTTTGTTTCAAGATTATTTCTTGCATTGTGGATATGGGAAAGTAGGAAAGTAATAAGACTTACTTTATTCACTCAAAACAAACTACGTATTGATATCCAGAGTTCTCTTTCAACAAGCTCTATTCGTTTCTATTTAAAAATATAGGTAGATAAGGGAGGAAGTCTTTCAAAAGTGGAAGCCAGGCTATTAGGGGCCGTCCAAGTACAGAGTCATGTAATGAGATATAAAACCAAGGAATATAATAACAAAGGGTAGTTATAAATAGTTAAAAGCCTAATAAGATCAATGATAGCTCCCAACATTTCATGGTCCAAGGTCCTAGACATAATGTGAGAAGCAAATATATTGTTAAAGGCAGAGGGAAAAGCTTTTACCAATGGAACAAAACTTTAAGACGTCTTCAACAATCAATTCCTCCAACATTGTTGAAACTATAATATTCAAGAGTGATTGATTGGTTGTCAAAGCAAATTTATCTAGCACGTTAGGATTACAAAAGTGTGTAGATGTAATTGGGAAATTACTTAAAAATTAACAACTTAGGCAATACATATGTTGCATTAGAGTTTACTTATTTGCTTAAACATTGTGCCCTAGTCATGCATATCAAATATTAAGTTACTGAATATCACATAGAACAATTCAAAAGAAGCAAAAAGGTATCAACATACCTCAATTTTCTCAATTTCATCCAGATGATTACTTGTGGAGTTGGCATTTTCGGGGATCTGCAACTTGCAAGCAACTCATGTATGGTCACAACATGCATAGAGTAAGATGAAAAGTAAGAAAAAGAAAAAAGAATTAATTGGCATAGTTTAAGTATGCAACACTTACTTTAGATGGCAAAGACTTCTTTCCTTTATGGATGACAGCATTAACCTTATGCATTCCATCCTTTTTTTCTGGAGCAGTAACAACACCACTAGGTAAAGCCTTTCCCTGTTTGCATTTCTTCACTGGGTTTACCTTAGCTCCAGAAGATGAGTGATGTCCTTTATACTTAGATTTGGCAACAATTCCAACATTTTCTTCCTCAACATGCACAGAGGACTCTAATAGATACACAATACAAAATTTTGGATGCATATTAGTCTAGTACCACTGGTGATATTGAAAGAACGAAATGATTATCACACTATATTGGTAAGCGATATAATTGATCTAAATGGTAAAAATAATGAGACAAAGAAATAAAATAAGGCAAGCATCATCTTTTATTCAAAATACAAAAGAAAAAAGAAATTAACATTGTCATTAGGATGCAAACTCTTACTCACACTACAATAAGAAAGAAACATCAAAAGCAATTTAGAAAATCTTACGTAAATTTTGTATGAAGGCCAAAAATTTAGCTTTCTCCTAATACAAAGGAAAATTTCAGCAGGATCAAGAATCTACACATCAAATTGCTAGCAAGCTTTTGGCTCCCACACTTTAAACAATGAATGCATATAATTAAAGTAACCATAATTCCACTACAACCAATGGGTATATTGTCAGGAAGGAAAAACAAAAGATACCTAAAATATGGGAAACATAAAAAGATAAATAATATGTAAATAAAAAGGAGAAGATCACAAAAGATACTAAAATAAGAGTCCAAAAATGACAAAACATCCTAAAGTATAAAAAGATCATCATTCAGACGCAGTGGCGTTTAATATCTATTGCAGCGTAAGAGATGATCATCATTTTCTTCAATTATGACCTATATTTAGTAGACCATATAGATTCACCAAGTAGAGAACTAATTTAAAAAAACTATTGGACTCTGTGTATCTTTCTAACTAAAATGGTAACTTTACATTTAATGAATAGGTTTATTAAACTAAAATGGTAACTTTACAATTAATGAATAGGTTTATTAACTTTGGTATCATTGTTTACAATACACCATCAATACAAGTAAGCAATGTCAAATCTACTATTTTTTCTGTCAAGGTTATAGATATAAATCTATTAAGCACCTTAAAAGAATAAACATAGAATAGTCAGTACCGTATTGAAACCTTCTGTATCATCCCCTAAAAGATAAAATTAAGATGGCTAGTTGGTCAAAACAGAAATTTCGTACCAGTATCAATGGGTGTTTCTGGTAACCTCAAGGATAAATCTGCTAGAGTTTGCAAGGCATCAAAAGCGGCATCTTCACCTACAAAAGAAATAAACATGCTTCAACTAAATCATGATATTCAAAACCTGAACCTCTATTATAAAAGTCTAGCTCTAGCTAGAATTATCAATTTTCTATCATTATAAGCCTTATAAATTATTCTATTAACACATTTCTAATATGAGACATTTAACAGACATTGGATGTCATGAAGATCAATATGAAAAGTTAAAAGTTTTGGGGCAAGGCTATAAAGAAGTACAGGGACCAAGCCAATTGCCCCACCGGACTCCCTTTAACTAATTGTTAGTCATAGAGCTAACCACTATCACTTAATATAGTTGGTCTAGTATTCAACTCCATGTTAAATCATCTAATATTACACAAAAGGGCAAGATATTGGTACAACTATTCTTAGTTTACTTAGTAATGGTGTCTTGCTAGCCGATTAGCTTCCTATTAATATACTAGCCAATTAATTAACTTTTGAAATATTAATTGGGAAAACACTAGGGGTGCACTAATTCAAAGTTACATACCCAATTACAAATAAGAATTTGCATCGCAAAATAAAAAATAAAGGGAAGCAAATCCCACTCTTGGACTTATATGCTATTATTCAAGTATTACTTAATATGCAGGCCATGGCCTAAAAAAATTTGCTAGCATACCTTCTCCAAATAGAACCTTTTTACTTCTCTTCCTTGGTCCCTTGTTAGAGGTTCTAGCAATTTTTTTACGCTCAACTTCTATGTCAAATTTTCCTTTGACCAAACCCAACTTCTGACCTTCCTCTGTCCCACTACATGCTTCTTTTATTTCATCCAGATCATTTGTTATACTTTCTTCTATTTCTGGCTTCTTTCCATTGTATTTCCTCCCCTTCAACAAACTCCTGTCTCTCGAGTAATCTCCAATATCAGCTTCTGTACTTCCTAAACTTAATTCACAACCACCATCGTCCATTAAACCACCACGAAGTTTAGCACTAGTCATCACTGATTCAGCATGCTGAAAAATAGAATAATTAGTTCATAATTCTAAAATAACAAAAAAGCAATAAATACTATTAAATCTTACCATTCGTTCACCATTTTGAATAGGAGATGGTGTCTCCATTTTCCACTTATGTATTAGAGAAGCTTGAGGAGAAACGCCTCCTTTTGAAGCCTCTGTCAATGCTAAAGCTAACTTATGAGTAACATCATCATCAAGTGCATCCTTCACTTTCATATTGTGTCGTATTGGTGAAAGATATTTCCCCCCATTATCTTTATCACAGGCAAATGAAATAGGAACACGAGGTGTCCTTTTCCCAACAGCCCAAGGCCTGCTAACTGAAAGAAATTCCATCACAATGAACTTAGTTAACTCTCACATAGGATCGTAAAGTCCTTAACTATAGGTGCCTTCTTTCTTCTATTTCTTTTGTGTACATTCTTTTATTTAGTGGAGAAGGATTTTTGGGCGAAAAGAATAAGATAACACGAGAAAAGAAAGGAAAATAACTTCTATGTTGATTATGAGAAAAAAGTCAATCCGACAAAACCAAAAAATAAAAAGTAGCAAGACAAGCATAGAAATCAAACAAGCATACAATTTGAAATATGATGCAAGCGCATATATTACTTGAGCAAATTGTAAATACATGTGCCTCCAAGAAGCACGCAATTACATATACTTGAAACAAATAGGAAGGAGCAAGAAAGAGATATGATATTCTACCTGAGCGCCTTTTCTTCAGCAATGACAAGCAACCATAACTTGATTCAGTAGAATGGGATTGCAAAAGATCTGGAACTGGCGGGCTATCTAATCCTTTAATTCCTCTAGCACGCTTTTGAGGCCTTTCGGAGACACCTATGTTCTTATCGGCTTCTTGTTCACTTTCACTATCATCCTCCTAAGAAAATGTGACCTGTTAGTTTTAGTATTAAAAAAAAGTAACCAAAACCTAGTTTCCATGTCCATTTTCCCTAAATTCCTTTCATGGGAAGATAGAAGCTAATTTAACGCAATGAGCATTTATTGATAAGATATTTTCCAATAATACAATCAATTAATAAGACACCAGCCAACTAAGACTGCATTATTGATATAAGTGTCTAACTTGATGGCCCAAAGTTGTATTTCACAGGCTTTTTTCTCTCAATGAACCACTCATATGCCCCATCCCTTCCACAGCCCACCCCACAACCAAAAGAAAAGGACTGATACAAAAACCTCTATAGATTAAAATCAAAAAATAAGGTAAGGAAGATTGATGTAGCCTGTTGAACTCTCTATTTAGTAAACAATTCTACTGACAATTGTGCAAGTGTAAGCTAAAAGGCCTTCTATTGAAAATGATCCTCCATTACAATAACAGTTATGATGGCTTCCATCCCTTGCACCACCCTTGTGGAAGGAGTTGCAATAAATTTTAAATTTCTTAGAATGAAAAATCACCAATACTAGGTACTACCAAGGATACTTTCAGATATAAATATCTAGGGAAGATTTCTCTTAAATTCACCATATTAGCATAATGATCTGTCATCATTGCTATCAGTCCAGCTGCAGAAGCATAGCCTTTGGGAAGAGATAAGTATGCCTGAAAAAACACCAAGGCTCTGTCATCAACTTCTACACACAAAGCCAAGTATGACCATAACCAACTCATTTGTGACACCATGGGCCACAATTAATGAACTTATGGGTGTTGAGAGTGGAAGTCACAAGATGAACTTCTATACAGAGATATCTTAAAAGCTTTATGGTTCAGAGTTAGTAATCAATTAATAACAGTCATAGAAATCATCTTACCCTATTCATAGTATAAAGTGCCTCTACCATTTCCTCAGATCGGTTACGCACGACAATGGCCACCTAGGAACACAAAGTAAGGATCAAAAGTTAGCTTGTCTCAGGAAATTTACCAAGTTTATATGCACCAAGTAATAGAGAACTTAATTTAGGGTGCATTAGTAGACCCACAATAAGTACAAAACATTATCAGAAATTTGAAAACTACCTTTTCCCAATCAGTTCCATGTTTTCGATATGCCTTGTAAAAGCGTTCAAGCTCCTCCTTGTTCCATTGTGGTCCCAACATATCAGACAACTTCCTCTTCTGCAAATTGCAACAATGATCATAATCTCATAAAGCTACCAAAATTGGAATTACCATTTGCTAATTAAATGTAACACATTGTTACACTATTAATACCTCATTGAAGGTAAGGAACTAGAGTATACCATTAAAAACACAGGGTACATTCAAGACCAGAATTTGAAACAATAAAACAACTGAAAAGGCCAACAGATAAAGCCAGAACTCACCCGTAGCCTACTTTTACTAGCATTGTCTCCACTTTTATTAGGGGAAACGTCATTAATATATGAGTACCGTCTATTGACACTTCTAGATTTTCTTGATGGAGGCATGACCAGCTTCCTCAATTATCTGAAACATAGAAACCCAAAAATGTAAATTAAAAAAAAAAAGAGAGAGAGAGACAAAATCTGGTGTGTATCCATAAACCAACAAATATGAAGTGCTCGGTCCATCATCAAAGCATATAATACAGCACATGTTCACCACACGCCAAACACAAAGCAAGAAACAGAATTGCCCATAATTGGGATTAGAAGCGTTCATGATTCAAATTCTCCCTTATTTTCATTTCCCAGAAAAAAAATTTGACGTAGGAATACTTGAGAGAGAAAGGAAATAAAATCAGAAGCTGAGCCAGAGCTCATTCAATCGAACCGAATTCGAGTGGAAAATAAAAAATAAAAAGTCTCACACGATTCCTCTTTCCTCAAATTCAAAGCTAAATAGGAGTAACTAACAAAAACATCAGAAGAGGCCTAGATGAAAGAACCATTCACCGATCAAAACGTATTCATAATAGAAACAGCCCAGGAACCAGGAACCAGGAACCTTAAACCCAAGCTATATGGCTGGGTCTCCACGAAGAAGTGTTCCTATCTCCTCGACAAAGCTGAAGACAACAGCAGGTGTAGACATGCAAATTCCCAAATCTAACGACCGGTGAACCAATTACCCAACTGATTCACTTCTCCAAATCTAACAATTCGCTTAAGCTTTCCCTTTACTGGGGAACAAAAGGAAGGCGCGACGTAGACGAAAAAACAGCTGGAGATTAGAAGAAAGAAAAGCCCTAAGATTGAGGAGAAGAGGTGGAGAGAGAGAAGGGAAGAAGAACAGAAATGCGAAAGGCGAAACTCACCGATCAAACTCCCGGATTGGGTTGGGCTTAGGTCATGATCGGAAGAAGCATAGGATGGAAGTGAAGGAAAATCGATCGGCGGAAAAGCTTTTCTCCGGTGAAGAAGAAGAAATATATATGCATATGTATACAGTATCTCCGGTTTGATGATAACGAAGAAGAAGAGTGTGAGGAGGAATTGGGGGTTATAACCGCGAAACTTTAAAAAATAAAAATTGCAAAATTTAAGGGCTTTTGTATTAGAGCTTAGGACTTAGATGTGGGTTGTAGTAGACTGACTGTGTCTGTACATGACATGACTTTGTTTCTCTCTTCTCCTTCTTTTTGAATTTTTAAATGGAAAGTACCTTGATTAAGGTCCCTAGATGTTGGCCGTTGGAATAAAGAGCGTCGAATCTGGACCGTTCACTTTGAAAGCAAGGGAGTTAGTTTATTCCAATTCAATGAAGCCAAGTTTACCTTAATTTTTTTATTTTTCAAATAACCAATCTTATATTACATTTCTTGAATGCTGTATATCATACATTTACTTTTATCATATTATTTGTAAATCAAACTTTAAAGGGAGCTGCGAGGTTTATTAATGGGTTAAATAAACTTAGCTCTTATAGTATTTTACTTTTTTAACCTCCACATTTTTAAATTATGTTTGATATTTAGTTAAATTATCATTTTCTCCCTCTTGTTGGTTATCATTTTTCTAAAATTTAAAAATTATTTTGTAAATAAAATATTTTAAAATTTATAATTATTTAATAAGTATATTCAAGTTTTCAAATATTTTAAATCCAAAATTTTCAAAATAAATTATTTACTAATAAATATATTAAAATAAAATTATTTGCTTAATTAATTGATAAATTTTATTTAATATTTAATTATTATCAATAATAAAATTGTAACATATTGACATTAATAATTAAATATAATTTAAATAAAATAAAATAGAATTTAATGGTCCTTAAACTACAAGAAGAAAAAAAGAGAAAACACATAATGCACTTTCAATTAACCTTAAATTAAAAATTAGGCTCAAGAAATAGGTTAATTATGTGAACAAAGAATAAACATATAGACAGATAAGTGTACATCTTATTATTGTTGTTATTATTAGGCTACCTCACTTGTAATAGCTATCATCCAATGCAAATGCTTTTTCTGATTGCCCTTTTGTTAATTTGTTATATGAAAATAATGAATTATTGCATTTTTTAAGTAATTCAATGAACTAGTAACAATTAAGTATAAAAATTAATGAACATGTGCTAATGGATTGTCCTAAAGCAAAAGAAATTTGGTCCTTGGTGGACTTGTGTCTTCCGAATAATAAGGTTGAGCATTGTCTTGTGCAGATATTAGTAAACTCACCCACATCTAGCCTAGCACGGATTTTAGCTATGTTATGGAGTATCTGGTATCATCGAAATATTAGAGTTTGGCAAGGTCAAATTGTCCCCTCTCTTATGATTGTTAATTTCGCTAATAAATTTCTTAAAGATTGGTAGGATTCTTGGAGGATTTATGAGAGGGTTATTGTCACGTCTAGTAGCTTATGTCCTAC
This sequence comes from Erythroxylum cataractarum, assembly GCA_024703695.1. Taxonomy (NCBI): domain Eukaryota; kingdom Viridiplantae; phylum Streptophyta; class Magnoliopsida; order Malpighiales; family Erythroxylaceae; genus Erythroxylum; species Erythroxylum cataractarum. The sequence goes on from JANJEY010000235.1 coordinate 38,799,679, forward strand.
CAGTTCTAGCTAGAATAAATCGCCGAAAGGTTTTTTAAAATGTAATGTCGATGCGTCTGTTTAAAAAAAAAGAATATTACGGGATTTGCTGCTGTGCTTAGGGATGAAAGAGGATGTTTTGTTGCTGCTATCTCAGGTAATTATTTTTCCTTATTTGATCCAATTATTGCTAAACTTATGTCGATAAGAGAAGCACTATCATGGTTGAAAGAAAAACAAATAGATCAAGTCATTGTAGAGTTTGACTGTTTGATGGTTGTTCAAGCTATCATAGCTCCGTCTTTAAATTATTCGGAGATTGGAATTTTGGCCTTTGATTGTCTTTCTCTCAACCGACAATTCCTTCACTTGTCCTTCCAACGAACACGTAGGATTGCCAATAAGGTAGCTCACTCATTAGCTAGGGTAGCCTTATTACATTCAAACCTTCATCACTGGAATGCTAGTCCTTCTTGTTTAGATTCTATTTTATCTTTAGAGAGTTCTGCTTTTTATGCCACTAACGGGGAAAGGCTTGTAGGATCCGGATATATAGGATAAGCCTATTGGCTTAGGTTAGTTTTCTTTTAGCCTTTCTTTGTCTAGGGTATTTTTATTCGTTTGCTTCAAAAAAAAAGGGAAAAGTTACATTGTTCTTATGATTAAAGTAGTTAAAGCTTTAAGTGCAACTCTTCTTAACCAACCCTTTGAAATAATTGATAATTGAAGCCAAAACAGCTGGCCGATAGTTGGTTGATCATCACAGTGACTTACTACACTTCAAAAACCTTATAACATGTAGCCAAACCTTGCCCAAGTCACCTGGTTACTAACAATCCTCCACAAGAATAAGACCTTTGTTGAACTAAAGAAAGTTATAATTGATGTTTTGATGACAACAAAACATAATTACCACTAATATGTTTATTATTTTGATTAAAAGCAATATTAGAACAAAATGAAGTCTTAACTCAAGAAGATAGTGTATAAAGTCAATAAAGAGGAATTGAAGTTTGTAATCAATGAAATAAAGTTTGAAACAAGAACAAGAGGAGATCAAGACTTAGCAAGGTCATTTTACATATTGTATTGTTATTTGTAAGCTTAGTTTGTTAATTTGATGATCCAAATGTTAAGTCAAAATGACTTTACGTCTAATAATTTTAGTGACAATCAAATAATAATAATATTAGAAAGAAATGAATTGTTTTGATAAGTATGTTAAGCATGAAGAAAACACAAAAGGAAGAAAACATAGAAGGAAGAAAACACAGAAGGAAGAAAACACATAAGAAGTGAGAACACAAAAGAAGCGATTTGAGTTAGTTACAGAACTCAACTGAATAACGGTTTCTACAAAAAGCAAGAAGTAAGAAGCAATTATCAAGAAGCAAGAAGCAGTTGGAAACTTAGGCTATAAATATTAGTCTTCGTCGAAGACTGAACAATCTTTTAGCTTTCAAGTTATTACTTACAAAAATTTTGTATTTGTTGTGCAAAACACGAGAGCTATCTTTACTGTAACAAAAGCTCACAATATCTTTCTAGTGAGAGAAAAGAAAAGCTGAGAGTCTGAAGAGGCTAAAAGAGCGAAAAGTAATACTTGGTGTAAGAGACCTAAAGAGACTCTGTAGAGAAAGAATACTTGTACATTTTGAGAAGAATAGTGAAATCTTAGAAGAATTCTAAGGATTGGATGTAACCCAAGGTTTGGGGTGAACCAGGATAAAATCGTCGTGTCCATCTTCTAACTCTCTACTTTAAGTTCTATTGTTCTTATACAAGTATCTAGAAGTTATTTGAAATTTAATCACGAAGATATTTTCGTATAAACATTGTGATATTCATTTAATAGCTTTGAAAAAGTTAGTTTTCAAAGAAATATCAAAGGGGCTTATATTCACGAAAAGAATACACAATTTAACCCCTCCTTCTTGTGCATTTTGTATATTGTACGTAAAAACTATACTAACAAGTGATTTACTTCACAAAGATCCAAGAATGTGCTTAGGCAAATTTTCTTACTTATGATGATAATTAAGATAGGAGATGTAAGATTTAATCAAGTGCTCACTATAGAGAATTTTGTATAATTCTCTCACTAAGCCACTACCCTAGTAGTAAAATAATCATCATATGGAGATGTAACACCCCACTCCCGTAAGACCCAGACTCGACATCGATGGTGATATCTGAATCCGTGCCCTGCGAGGATGGGATGCTACCTCTCTCAGATAGAACACAGTACAAAAAATTTTGTTTTGAAACAATCATACACTTACATATATGTATGTTGCGGAAAACAGTTTACATAACCAATCTGGTAGATATAATGACCACGAGGGTCCTCATATAAAATACACAATAACATATAAGCAAAGTCTTCACTCTAATGCAGACGTAACTGATCCCGCCCTCTAGTACCGCTCTGCGATCACTATACACCCGTTACCTAACAGGGTATTCTTCTGAGTCCTACAAAACAATTACAAATTTGGATGAGTTTTTGCAAACTCAATGAGTGACCATCATTGATAGTCCACTCACTCAAGTACAGAATCAAATAATAACTTATGTTTTCATTCCTTCTATTTGATCTCATTTTTCAATTCCCATAGATCTATCTCTATCTCGTAATACAATTTCTCAAAATTTTCCCATTTACGTAATTACAGAAATCTATATTCATACATCCCATTTTTTTGATGCAAAGTATTTCACTCGCTTACTATTTAATTGTCATATGGCTGTGACCTAGTGCCTAAACTGTCCCATTGATGGGCTCAATAATAGCTGACCCTTATCTAATATTGGATACCGGGTTTATTATATGTTGAGCCTAAGGCTCTGAATCAGCCATGAACTCGAAGTTCATTTTCACACGTTGAGCTAAAAGCTCTAATCGATGGCAACTCTGGTCAACAGCTCTAATGTTCCATACAACACTAAGCATATCACAATCAATCATACATTCTATAACTAAGAGTACCCCATAACTGTTTTCACACGAGTGTAGGGCATTTCGCCTATCATTAAATCAAACATATTGGAATAAATGCAGTCTGTAACCCATTATCAATTCATATCGGTTTTGTGACCAAGCATCTATACTATCCCTATAAGGGAACATTAATCGTTGAGCCATAGGCTCTGGAACTGTCCCATCAAGGGCTCATTAATCGTTGACCACGTCTTAGGGGTAGGAGAGCACTCTGGGTATGCACTACTTCCCACGCATCTTAGAGGTAGGAGAGCCCTCTGGGTATGCACTAACTCATAAATCGTTGAGCTTTTCGCTCTGAAACTATCCCGTCAAGGGCTCATTAATCATTGAGCTTATAGCTCTGAACTGTCCCATTTAGGGCTCATTAATCGTTAAACCCATCTTAGGAGTAGGAGAGCCTTCTGGGTATGCACTACTTCCCACGCGTCTTAGGGATAGGAGAGCCCTCTGGGTATGTACTATTTCTCACGCTTCTTAGGGATAGAAGAGCCCTCTGGGTATGCACTATTCCCTTTTCGAGCACAAGGCTCTTTTCCAGTAGTCGAGCTTGTAGCTCTACATCACTATATGGCTCGAAGCCCAGTTATAACGTTGAGCTAAAAGCTCTGATCATTGGTTGCTTTGGTCGCAGCTTTTATTAACTGATTTTGCGTTCATAAATGAACGGCATGTGTCACAATTCAATCACTTTATTATCGTATTCATATATCATAATCATTTCTAATCAATTCCAGATTTTCACATCACAAGCACAATTACACTATCACATTCTCATAACATTTCTGTATACTATCACTTCAATACTCCGGACCTTCGATCCGGAGTTCAAATTCAATACTGTCTCATCATTTTACTTCAGAGAATTTAAATCACTGAATTATAACATTTAATACCTTGGGAACCATCTAGATCACTCACCTGACTTCCGCGCTAACACCTGGAAGTCTCTGCAACGTCAGGGGTTGACGTTCCAAAAGTGTCTCTATCATAGATCAAAACACATATATTTAACACATTGTCCAATTTCGCAATAATGCACAAGTAGTAATCTAATGTTATGCACTATGCACTTTCGTGACATTCCCGATACTAACCCAAAATTTCCCATCATAACTTTTCCTCAATATTAGAACTCAATAGGCACTCAATTTATACAATTTGTTTCTGAAATCCGAAAATCATTGCCCAACATATATGGACTATCTTTATGTCGAAACCATACTTTACACTAAACTTGTATCCAAATTTGAGAACTTTAACAGACTGTTTTAACCCTTCTCTTTTTCATAAACGTATATACCCTCGTCTCTAGTTCATAACAAATCCAAAATTATCTCGTTTGACAATCTGTACAAGAAGTTATGGTTTAAAAACCAAAGCATGCACATTCAAGAAAAGGGGTCCTCGCCGCGGCGAAGGTTTGAGCTCGTCGCAGCGAGAGCATAAATGCATGCCGTGGTGTGCTCCCTTATTTGCGTCACGGTGTGCGCCCTTACGCGCGCCGTGACGTTCGGGCCTGCGTGCGCACTTGTGCGCATCGCGACGTGCGAGCCCGATCTCCCCTTCCAAATCCAGATTTTCAACCATTCAATCCAATTCTTCCAATCTATTCAACACATAACTCATCTAAACATTTCAACAACACTCACACACCAATTTCCAACCCATTTACAAACCAAAACCACTATCAAACATCAAAAATTAACCAAAGTCGAAAACCCTACAAACCAACATAACTTTCACCCATTCAGTAACTTTTAACACTCAAAACAAGAATCAATCAACTAATCAAGAGGAAAGAGGCTTAAACTTACTTGATTTAGCTCTCAAAATCCATAAACTCTTTGTGATTTGGTCGAAAATCATATTCTTCTTCTCTTCCTCTTCTTCCTCCACGGTTCCTCCTCCTTTTCCCCATTTTCAAACCCTATTTCCCCTTTTTATACTCTTACTAATTATGAAAAGTCCATATTGCCCCTTCCTTTAACCTTAAGCCTTATAATATTAAGAATCTGGTCCAAATTGCCCTTATACCAATTCTTTTAACTTCTCTATTTCTATTTAGAATTTCAGACTCTGAGGAACTGAATTGAAATCCAATTCTTTCAGAATCACTCACTTTCCTGTCAATCAATTTCCAATTCACTTTATTCGTTTACTTTGACTTTTCATAAATCTTTCCAAATTTCAATAGCTCATGATATAACAAAATTTCTAAATCATGTATTTAATTGGAGTGTCAATTGTACAGTCATTTACAGTACCAGAAATCTCATCGGTACCCACTTTGCAATTTTATGCAGAAAACATATAAATCACTCCAATTCAAATTTTTAAATACCCAATTGACATTTTTCAACTAAAATTCCACTTATAGACACATATGCCGGGAATTGTCACGAATGCAAGTACAATCATGTGCATTTACCAAATGTACCAATCATATCACATAGAGGCCAAATTATGCATGTAGAATACACGCTCACTATCAGATCCAACTTTACCATTTTATCATTCCCATCAGTGGTGGGATGTTACAGTTTTGACAGATATTAAGATACTGTGTATATCAGAGAATTGTTTTGATTGCATGTATATTAATTACGTACGCTCATAATTGCGACTTTATACATAATAACTATCACTAACTAACTACTAGTTACAGTCTTACAGATTAGTAAACTTCCTTCTTACTCCTTCAACATCACGTCACCTTCACTTCTTCTGAGCCATCGCTACTTCACTTTTCATTACAAGTAATTGAGTGCATGAACTGTTTTACTGAAGCTACAATGAGTAAAATTTCGGCCGGAGGTTTCCTGAGGAAGAAAATTTTCGATTTTGCCTATTACTAGTAAGTCTAGATTCCATTTTCTTCATGATCGTCCATTTCTTCTTAGAATAGAGGACATGTCTAACGAAGAAGGTAATGACAACAAATTGAGCAATCTTGATATAGGATTGCCACAAGCAAAGGCAACACCTCTCTTCGATAAGCTCATTTTTGAAAAGGTTGGTAATTTTACACTCAAATCCTGTTTCAAAAAGTTTTGTGTTTGAAATCTTAATTTTCTTGATTTTGACAGACAAAGCAAGCATTAGGTGGTCGACTTCATATCCCGACATCAGGTGCAGCTCCTTTGGTTAAGCATGTGGATGAGTTCTTAAGGGTTACCTCTTGTTCCAATTTATCACAAGGTTATGGTGCATACCAAATATGTCCCAGGATTGCTCCTTAATTAATTCTGTTGGTCCTCTCCAACTTATTTGTTTCACACAGGTCTCACTGAAAGCTGTGGAGGTTGTTTTACATCGATTGGAGATGTGTATTCTATGATTGGAACTGTTGCCCTGTGTTTGGTTACTGTCCCCGTGGGTGGGGACAGTAGACAGGACCCAAAAATCCCGCCCCCATGAGTGTTTGCTTCCTGTCTCCGTAGATTTGTCCCCCGTCTCCGGTCGATAGGGACAGGGATTTCTGTCCCTTCCAAAAAGGACGGACAGGGACACGTTGTCCCTGTCTCTCGCATATACCACTTGCCTTTTGACATTTCTGTCCAACTCCAGCCTTTGCAGACTCCTTCCCTGACTCGTGGTTGTCGTCTTCGTCCCCGACTCCTCCTCGTCATTGCCACGGATCGTGACCACCAGAAGCTCCTTCGCCCTCAACGATACAGTCTCCAGCCTTCCCTCTCGCACGCTGCCCTTCTTCTCGAAGA
>JANJEY010000235.1:38825204-38840190 GCA_024703695.1 Erythroxylum cataractarum
ATAAGCTCGGGTCATTTAACCTAGGTCATGTTATCCCTAATGATTACGAATCATTAGTCGCTACAAATGAATTTCAATATAACAATTACGGATTAAATTGAAATTCTAGCAATGGGTTCGCAATTAGCAATTCAATGAACGCATTAAAATCACCAATTAAAAATACCCAAAGGGTTCATACATAAATAACCGAATAATAACGAAAATCCGATTATCCATACATAAAACCCAAATCAGTTAAAGCAGGACAACACAATCAATTTCTAATGAGAGAAAGAAACAACAAAATAATTAAAATAATACTTAACCCGGGTCGTCGGCGTCGATTTTACCTCCGAACCGATGTCGGGATATCAGCCCTTCATAGATCTTTGCCCATAAAATGCTTCAAGTCCCATTTTAATTCCCAACCAATGATCACCTAATTAAATGCTCACTGCCGCAGCTTTCACCGTTTTCTTCCCTTGACTGTAGCTTTTGGATGTGACCATTTAATGTCTCTCCACGCTTCAAATCTCCACTGTCTTTGTTGATGTCCAGCTCTCCTAGCTACTGCGCCTCTTGCTTGTGCGTTTTACGCACAATATTCTGCGTAACGCAGACTCCCACGTACGCCCCCTCAGCTTGCGCCGCAGTCTTCACCTTTTATTTCTTCTCGCTGGACTCCTCTAGCTGTTCTCTGCGCTGTGTCTCTCCGACAAGACAATTAAAAACCTGTTGTTAAAACCCTTCCTTGCTGCTTCTCCACGCAGCGTCTTCATCCTGCGTTTAACGCAGGTGCGTTGTGCGTTAAACGCACAACGCAGTTGCCGCAGCGTTGCGTGGCAGCGTTACACGCTGTGTAACAGCGCTGCTGCGTTTCAAAACGCAGCCCATAATTTTTATTATTTTTATTTTTTATTTGCGTTAAACTAAAAAAAAAAAAAGAAGAAGAAAAAACATGACCTTAGAAAATGATTAAAATAATCAATCTGGGAACTTAAAAGGATTTTTCAAAGGTTTCTTTTTTACTGTAACGTTACCGGCGAAGATGGCTTCCCTATCCATAAGCAGCTCCTTCCCTCCACAAGCTCTTGCTCGCTCCAATACGCGAAACCCTAACCATAACTCCAAAAATTCTAAATTTAACCGCAATAATAAATTGAAGCCTCAAAGGGCTAAGCACAAGTCTGCACCATCTTTGGTCACACTAACAGGCGGCGAAGCGACCACCTATACTCGCTTACCTCCGAGAGAAGACTTCACGGTGCCTCTCCTCGATTACTCTCCTCAGTCGTCGTCCAAAGAGGTCAAGCTTTCCGAATCCGGCGTCGGGACGATGGAAGACGAGACTGAAGTATATCGTTCTAGTATCGAAAAAGGAGAAGAGTCGGAGAGTAGCTTGGAATTTAATTTACATGAAGATTATGGGCGTTTTCAGGTATTTAGAGTTGATTCCGATTTTGATGAAGAGGAAGAAGAGGCTGATTATGAAACTGTGAATGGCGGAACTGTAAATGTTTACGAACGAAATGGCTTTGGTGAAGAAGAAGGAGGAGAGACTGAAGGAGTGAAGGAGAAAGGAGTTCCTGCGGTAATGAGATGCTTCGACAGCGCGAAAATCTACGTGAAAGCCGGCGACGGCGGGAACGGAGTGGTGGCATTCCGACGGGAGAAGTTTGTGCCGATGGGGGGACCATCGGGTGGCGACGGAGGGAGAGGAGGAAATGTGTATTTGGAAGTGGACGGTTCGATGAATTCGCTTCTGCCGTTTAGAAATGGGGTGCATTTTCGGGCAGGGAGAGGGGCGCATGGGCAGGGAATGATGCAGAATGGGGCGAAGGGTGAGGATGTGGTGGTGAAGGTTGCACCAGGCACGGTGGTCAGGGAGGCGGGGCGGGAGGAGGTGTTGCTGGAGTTGTTGTATCCGGGACAGCGGGCTTTGCTGTTGCCTGGTGGGAGGGGTGGTAGAGGGAATGCGGCGTTTAAGAGTGGGAGCAACAAGGTGCCTAGGATTGCTGAAAATGGTGAAGAGGGTCCTGAAATGTGAGTGCTTAATCGTTTACAATGTGCTCATGTTGGTGGTTAGTGATTGTTCTGGAGCATGATTGTAATGGTAGGAGCTGGTATGATATCCCTTTTTTCATGTTTTTTATTAGGAGTGTTGGAATTGATCTATTTGTTTTCCTTATATCTGAAAGATTGATTATTCTATTTGAACTATGGCATATTTATTTCGGCGTGGTTTTTTTGGTGTTTATAAATAGAGTTGTTTACTTGGGTTATGATGAGAACTATCACGAGGTAGCACATTTTATTAAAAAAATTTGACTTACTTTTCTCTTGTGTTTAAGTTTGTGGTGTGTTTTTCTTTCTGCATTAAAGGATTAAGAACATGTACTGTTTCATGGTGAGTGGAGCACAGGTGGAGGTCTGGTATTTGAGGAGCATTTCTTTTGATGTTCGTATATTGGAAATAATGGTTGTCATGGTCAGGTGGTTGGAGCTGGAGCTGAAGCTTGTTGCTGATGTTGGGATAGTCGGTGCTCCTAATGCTGGGAAAAGCACACTTTTGAGCGTAATCAGTGCTGCACAGCCTCAAATAGCCAATTACCCATTTACTACATTACTTCCTAACCTTGGTGTAGTTTCTTTTGATTATGATTCCACAATGGTAGTAGCGGACCTGCCTGGATTGCTTGAAGGAGCTCACAGGGGTTTTGGTTTAGGCCATGAATTTCTGCGGCATACAGAAAGGTGTTCTGCCCTGGTATTGATTTTGATCATTTTAATGAAACTAGTTACAACTTGTTCTTGTTGTGGTATTTAAGTATCTTACTTTATGGCCAGAATCAAAAGCCCTTTCTTCTTAGTTTTCTTTTCTTTTCTAGCATGTTTTCTAGGTGCCACGTTATTGTTACTTGTCTTGCTCTTATAAAAAATATTGAAACTAATTGGTAAGATCACAGTTGCAATAAATTCTTAGGTTCACTGAAATTTTGACTTGCAGACTCTACATGATTGAATTGTCCTATCATGCAACTTCTAATGGCATTGTTCAAGCGATTATAGAATTTTCAGAGTTAATAGGGGATTTTGGCAATGATGCTAACAGCATGATTTACAAGGACTTGCTCTTTGTCTCTTACTCTCTTTTTTTTTTTTGTTTTTCGTGGCTTTACCTGATTCTTATGCTTTCAAAATGGATGCTTCGTTAGAGTTCATCCTTTGCATTTCACATGGTTCTTTGAAATAAGAATCTCCATCCTTTTGAATTCCTAGGTACATGTTGTTGATGGCTCTTCGCCTCAACCGGAACTTGAGTTTGATGCTGTTCGCCTTGAGCTGGAATTGTTCAGTCCTGAACTTGCTGAGAAGCCATATATAGTTGCCTACAATAAAATAGACCTTCCTGATGCATATGAAAGTTGGTTGTCATTTAAGGAAAAGCTACAAGCTCGCGGGGTTGAGCCCTTCTGTATGAGTGCTATAAAGAGAGAAGGAATTAATAAGGTGATAAGAGCTGCGTATGAGCTTTTAAGAAAAAGTAAAGAAGCCAACAAGGAATTTGAAGGTCATACGTTTACTTCAGTTGTTTCTTTAGCTTCCGTGTGGCAATTTTTCTGGATACTTGAATTGTCTTTTGCACTCTTTAAATGACGATCCTTATCAGATAATTACATTAATTAGGTTGCACAAATTCAGCAAACTTGAATCATGTAGCTGATATGGTACAGAAGCAGCGAAGAGCACCAATCGATGATTTTGAGATCTCTCATGATAGTAGCTCCAGAACTTGGCATGTAACTGGATTGGGATTGCAACGCTTTGTTCAAATGACAAATTGGCGGTATGTTACAAATTTCTGGTCATCACCTTTCTTATTGTTAAATCAGTAATGTGGCAAAACAACTTCTTTTGAAAGTCCATTTTCATGCATATCTTCTCTTTTGATCAGAGTGCTTTTTGCCTAGTAAACTAGTACGAGTTAAAGCTATAGTGCTTGTCCAGGTGAAATGGATTTCAATATGTACACCCAAGCCTGAAGATATCCATTGTACTGGATTTTCAAACAAATAATTGTTTTTTATTCTTTGATTCATGAACTATGGTTGGGAAATCAGGAAGTAGGATCATTTACAGGATATTTGTTGACCAATTTAATTGATCTGAGGGTTGACGGGCTACAAATTCTCTGTCACTAGACTCTCTGGGGGCCTATGGAATATATGAAAGCACAGGAGATTGAATCCATGGTTACAGTTTAATTTCCTCATTAATTCTACACATTGTAAGGATATTTTCACACCATCTTTCCCCTTTAGCTGTCCAAGACTGCTGAGAAACTGAAGCTCAAACACTAATTTTTCTTGTGTCTATTTCAACAAAAAAGGATAAAAGAATAGTTTTCCTGTTATCTGTTAACATGCATCTAATTGATTTTCTTGAGGTGATCTCTGCTGCAGGAAAAAATCTGCATTAATTTTATTTGTACTTGCAATAGCTGCTTGAACTAATACTAAACACGATGGGTCCCAAGCAGCTTTAAAGAGGCTGGCTCTTTTACTCCAAATGGAGAACATTCCTCACAATGACCCCCAACAGACACATGCTGCTTGTATATTCCAACAGCCTAAACACCTAAAACTTACTGCCAGCTCATCCACTCAAAACACACACGCACACAATAGACAAAATAACAGAATAAAAGGTGAAAAATCATAACAACCATATTGGTAAACCCCTCTTGCAAATGTCTCTAATTCCCTTTCAGATGGGCTAAGTCCTCTTGGGCCCTCTTACCCCTTTTACTATATACGAACCTGGTCATGGGCCTATGATAACTCTTTGAACATGAAATCTTTAACCAATTGAACATATTGGCCATGTTTTAGCACAATCTTACAAGGGATTTAATTAGTCACCGCCATAAAACTCAGAGCAACTCCTGTGATTAATCTACACATCAGATGTTACTCATATTTCAATCGTCTTTATTTGGGTTGGTTTATTAAATGTTCTGTTTGATGGATTATCAGATAATGTTGTTATATGGCAATCTTTTTCTCTTGACTGTCTTTAGTGCTTAATGCTGAAGTACTGGATGCATTGCTTTTAACAGATACATAGATTCTGAGAGAAGATTCCAACATGTACTGGAAGCTTGTGGCGTGAACAAGTCTCTCATGAAACTAGGTGTGAAGGAAGGTGACACAGTGATTGTTGGAGAGGTACGTATGTGGCATGCGTGGTAAATTCAATTTTGTCCAATCTTTAGATGATAAACTCTAGATAGGACACTATACGATGCAAGTGTTAAAACATGAAATGCCAGAATGCATTGATGATGCTTGCATGGAGTAATGTTCTGGCCAAAAATGTGGAAAACAAATGCTTTGTGGGCCATTTATGTGGTCATATTGACTGTTGTGTCTGTGAGCTATTTCCAGTCACAAGGCGTTAGTTTGAAAATCACATAGTTTTTGCCATCAATTTAAACTTTGATGTTCAATGTTGGAGCTATTTTGTTGGTTCGTCGTTGATGGTATAATCCACTGGCAAGCTGCTGTTTCTTCTCTTTTTTTTTTTCTTTTTTTTTTTATGCCAGATGGAAATGGTGTGGAACGACTCTCCTCAGGGTTCTGGTTCATCAAATAGTAAGAAAGGGCTGTTTGGTTCAATGAAATGGCCTCAGTGGGAATAATATAAATTCCAGCAGGTATAATTTAGAGCAACTACCTTGATTTTAAGGAAATATTTATATTATAGACTAGACGTGGTAGGAAACTATGATAATGAAATGATGCCCTTACCCTCTTGATTACTTGAAGAAACTAAGAAAACTGAGTAATGAGTGCACTCCGTATGTTTGATATCATTATGCTTTGATGACGATGATTGCAACAAATCAGTTCTTGGTTGAACTTTTGTTCTGTAGTTTCCTGGAATTCTAGGTCAAGGAGATTGGTGGAACAAAATAGCTGGAGATTGATGAGCTTTGCCTTGCTGTTGGGAAGCTTGCGTGGTTGCTACTACTAAGAGTACGCACATCCTGGAGATTGAGATCAGTTAGCCTCAACAACGGCAGTTGAGTTAATGAAGCAATGATGAAATGATGTAGCTGTTTGTTTGGCAGATGTTTTATGTGATTGAGGTAGCAGGAGGTGAGTCATGAAGAGCAGGGATATGGTTGTCTGTTTGTTTGGTATATCAGATTCAAATAGCAGAGAGCTAAAAAGGCCTTCTACTCTATTATACCCATACCATCTTGCTTGCCACATTAAGAAATTCCTTGTACTAATTAGACCATCTCTTTAATTTTAGAATTAAATTTAATAATTACAATCCCTATTCCTGAGATTTTTTATGATTGATTGGTTGGTATCATCTAAGTTGAGGAATGGAGTGTGCCCCCTCTATTGAGGACAAAGGACAAACCTCGACCGTCCAATCTATGTAATTGAGGACAAGGGTCAGACCTCAGCTAATCTAATCTATTGAATCTTTGACCTCAAAAACTCTCGTACATAAGATTCGGTTTCACTGTTACCCCATATCCACGCCTTACAATTACATCCACCACACACCAACCTCGTATCGTATCCATCTCACGTCTAGGTCTTAGACACGCCATCTTTGACCTGTGGGGCCCACATTTTGATGATGATCACCCTCATCAGACGATGATTACGTTTCCAACTGTAGCACTACTGCTAGCAACAGCGAATAGTAACCTAACCCTAAGTGAAGTAACATCGTTGTCTATGCATGTAATGCAATTGTAATGCAGGTGAAGAAGTGTCCAGTGTGCAGTGTCCTCCTCCTCCTTTTCAAACAAAAAAGAATTGATTAGAAACAGCTTTAAAAAATCTTGAAAAGCAAGTCTCTGTTCAAAGACACACCCTAAATCCCGGGAGAAAAAGGGCGGGTTGTGTTGTGTGCTGTGTGTTGGGAAGTGTGCAAAATTCTCATTCTGAGCTCTGACTAACTCAGGCAAGCCAAGTAGGCAACTACTAAAATAAAAATGTCTTTCATTCTTGACCCACACTCCATAAAATTCCTGTCAACACCGGTAATCTACTTTCCTTTGCATTTCAAGAAGCTCTCCTCTCCTCCCTCCATATATTTTTACTGCCATTGATCAAGAACCACTTAAGTTTCTCAATTCTATATTTGAGGGTCTTCATGAGAAGATACCGTCTGTGCATGGACTTGGTTCAATAAAGATAACACACAACTGATCTTTGGAGCTTCTTCATATCTTTAGTGGAAGAGTCAAGGGACATAGATCCTACAGCCATATGTTTTTGCAACTTTAAAAGAAAGGAACTATGATTACTATTTTATATAACATTACACCCTGCTTTATCCCATTATCTTTTTCCAAATGTTTTAACTCCAGCGTTCCTTTGATTCTTAATTTACTGGGTCCATTAGACGGCTTGTACTGGCCATGGTTTAGAATTGAGAAATGCTTACAACAAGAGGAAAGCGCATTGACCCCTTCTTTTTTGGTATGAATATATGATTAGTTTATGTCATTCCCAATGCCATTTAGACTCTGTGGATTCATCATGGCATTTTCCCTGTTGAAAGTGGTAATTGGATGTGTCTATAGTGCCCACACACTTAATTATAGCTTTTGTTTGGGCAGTTTAATTGGCATTGCTTTACAATGTTCTTTAAGCTTGTGATTGCCCTTTTGACTACAACTACAAGCATTTTTTACTTACTTTTTGGAGATCGGAGATTCAAACCCCATAATCCCAAGTACTTTTGCTGAATTCTTTTGGAAAGAGCTTGCAAAAAGTGCAGTTTTCCAGGAACTTGGACTTTGCATATGCAATGCCCAGCCCTCTGTATGATACTTACGACCTCCGTCTCATCAAATTTTTCTTGAACAATCATTTTTCAAAAGAACAAAGATTTTTAGGTATTGAGAAGATAATTCTCATCGTACGCAACTTAATTTCTACCATATAACCAAAAAAAGCTATCATCTTTGGACTGTGGAGCATACAGTATCATTAGTTTGAGGTATTCAAATATTTCAAATCTACTTATTTTAACTGTACAGATACTGGACGCGGACAACTGTGATCCATTTAGTGTAAGTGTAGGAATGGCATTACAATTTAGCAGACAGGTTACAGTGTTTCCCTGAATAGATTACAATTAAGTGGAATTGGTCTGTTCTGCTCTCAAAAACTTTAAAGAAATTCAGCCACTTGTAAATTCTGTTAAGCAAAGACTAATAAAGGCCTTAAAAGCACTACTCCTAATGTCTTTGACATTTCTAACCAATCTCTATTAATACAACTACATGCATACCATATATAGCATATAGAAAGAAAGAAAGAAAAATTGTGATTGTGCCAATGGCTAAACTCATTCACAAGCAATTTTAACATTCAAGCGATGAACATGTGAAAGTTGTACTATCGGACAACAGAAAAAAAAAAAAAAAAGCTTCAACTTTGACTTCCGTATTTGATGCAGTTGTTCCAATGAAAGTAGACATGAGAGCCTAACTAGATTAATATCCTAATTCTTTAGTGCTTAAGGACAACTTTGTTTTGTTTAATTACGGACAATATAATCTTAACTACTCCCTTTGAAAAATCATGAAGCAGACAAGAGTTTACAAGTAACTTCACTGATTAATTTTGCAGAAAATGCGGATTCACATGTGCACAATGGAGTTACTACAAGACATGCCAAAAGTTAGAACTTTCAAATTCAAATGTTTTGAGACTTTCTAGGATAGACTCTACAGGCCAGGAAAACCACACGGTTTCCTCTTCTGGTTTTTGCTCTAATGGAAATCTATCTGGGAACAAATAATTAATCTCAATCTGACATTCCTATGTAGGCTCCCTTTAGCTATGAGGAGTACTGAGGATATAAATAACTTCCTTAAGCTATAGGGTGACACTTTTTCAAGTAGAATGGCTAGCCACTTCAACTTCAACTTCAACTTGGCCCTGCATGTGAAGTGTTAATTGGAAAACCGGTATTTGCTTGCATTTATCTGATGTAATGTTAACCTCATTCTCGTGTAAGAAAGATGAATAGCTACAATTTAATTAACCATTTTTCCAAGAGCCCAGCATCTTCTAATTACTGAAGTTCGAATCTGTTCTTAACTCACTCGTGTTTCCTCACAAAGGATAATTAAGGTCGTGGAGTTGGACTGAACCATTGACTGTTTGTTAGTAGCATAGGGCATGAAAAGATAAGAAAAAAGTAGGATCTAAAAAGTGGATGAATAGTCTTCACATCTCCACAATGTCCTTTTCCTTCTCTGATATCCATGTCAGTGGTCTCTTTATAAAGTCTTGGCCTACTACTCCCCCCATACCACACCACACAAAATCTAGACTCACTTACCTTCTTCCTGGTCAATCGCTTTCTTTTCTGTTATAACACTTCCACTGCTGTCTAAACCTCATTCCCTATACTTCTACTAATTACAATGTCCACCTCTAAAACCTTAGACAAGCCCTTCAATAGATATGAAACCGTTGAGACTAACACTGGTTTTGCTCTCATCCAGCGAAACACCTCACCACCACAACCTGGCGAGAGAAGAGGTCGTCGAAAGCAAGCAGAACCTGGGAGGTTTCTTGGAGTTAGACGCCGACCTTGGGGTCGATATGCTGCTGAAATTAGAGACCCAACAACCAAAGAAAGACACTGGCTTGGCACTTTTGACACAGCTCAAGAAGCTGCTCTTGCTTATGACAGAGCTGCCCTTTCTATGAAAGGCACACAAGCTAGAACCAACTTTGTGTACTCTGAAAACAGTAGTCCTTTTAATCCTCTTCTTACTCCTTTCGATGTTCAGGCTTTCTTGCCACCAATACAGTTTCTTGTTAACGCTACTCAAACAGAGAAACAACCCATTAATCATAACAGTCCAGCCATGCTTGAGGTTTATCAGAATGAGACTTCGAATCAGTCAAGTCGTGAAATCTGCACAGAAACATCTGATGGGTCCGCAAATGATAATAGTTTTTTCTTCTCACAGGAGGATTCGAACTCTGGTTACCTAGGCTGCATTGTCCCTGACAACTGCTTGAGACCACCTTCTAGTCCCTCAAAAACAAGCTCCAAAACCAGTAAGTTGAGTGCTTCAAGTTACATCAATGAACATGAGTCACCAGAAAATAATTATTCAGTTACATCAGATACTACAAGCATGTCAACGACTACGGGTTGTGCCCATGAGAACTTGCCTTCCTATCAAGAACTCAACGAGGGGAGCTATGGAAATCATCAGGGATTTCAGTTTAACTCCGGTGATCTCTCGTCAATGATCGGTAGCCAACTAATGGTGGACGATGCATGCATGGCAGCTCTGTATCCAATCGCTGATGTTACTGGTCTATCTACTAGTTCAGTTTCATGCTCTCCACCCAATTTCCCTTACGACGACTTTGGTTATTCACCCTTTTGAGTATTTCTAAGTATTACGCAACTCAACATTGTGGTTTTCGTGTATTTTGTGCTCTTTCTCCCGGTTTTCTCGTTTCCCTTGCAAACCTTTGCTGTAATTACACTGGAAACATTCCAAATTTGAGCAAGAAAGTTGGTTTTCGAATGTAACTTTTAATTATATAATATGGTGATCAAAGTCATCATGAGAGTCTCTTATGAAGCTAGTTTGTGTCGAAACTAAACACTTGAAATATATAAATATAATATAGAAGATGGGAAAGGAATGCTATGCATGTGTCATGTGTCATGTGTTGGCTTGGCTACTTCATTACTGTCTTTTCGGCCGCTTGCCTTACCTTTTTTAGACAAAGGTCAACAACTCTGATATGCAGCTTAAGCACAAAGAAAAGAATTCAGTCGTGATTAAAAATATACTTCAACAATTTAGTACCAAAATAATGCACCATGGCTTTTGAGATGCCTAAGAGCAAGTCATGTTTTTGTTCATGCACTTGATCTTCAATCCCAGTGATATAGATCGTTAATTACAGGGTAAAAGACAAAAACTGTACCAAAAAATTCATGCAGTTTAAAGCTCCCTAAAGTTGGCTTCTGTAAAAAAAAATTAACAGAATTTTTAATATGTCAAATTTAGCAACCAATTAAAATAAAGTGACATGGACCAAGTTTTTTTAATCTAGTCCAATCTTTTGACTCGACTGAATTTGAAAATATCATTACATCAAATTAGACTATAAAAAACTAATAAAAGAGTAGTCAATTTGTTATAAAAATATCGCACTTAATTATTTGTCAGGTTTCTATTTTATTGCATAAAGCATCGTCAATTCTTCTTAACAAAAAAAAAAAGTAGATGCAACGTTTCCCCAAATCATAGACAAATATTATTAACTAGGAATTTTTTATACCTAAAATACGTAATCAAATATCAAATATCAAATATCAAATATTAGTCGATTTT
Organism: Erythroxylum cataractarum; assembly: GCA_024703695.1. Classification (NCBI taxonomy): domain Eukaryota; kingdom Viridiplantae; phylum Streptophyta; class Magnoliopsida; order Malpighiales; family Erythroxylaceae; genus Erythroxylum; species Erythroxylum cataractarum. The sequence goes on from JANJEY010000235.1 coordinate 38,836,606, forward strand.
GACTACTTTTTATGCATTCACATTGATATATGATTTGTCACGATTTTTTTCTAATTTCATAAGTAAATTCTTTTAAATATGAGTATATAAAAATGTTGCCAAAATTTTTTTGCAACTTTTTTCATAATCTATAACATATATAATTGTATTTCTAAAAAAATATTAATAATAGTTCGAACATTCCTTATAACTTATAAATAACATAATACATAAAAAACTTCACAAGACAGAACATATTTGGACATACTGTCAAATATTAGCTAAAAGTGTTGTCCAATGTAACAAATAACAAAGTTATGTAAAGTCAACTAAATTTGTTATGAGAAAATTGATACACTTATTTTTAGTTCAAATTAAAACATATATCGTGTTCCTTTTTTATTCATAACATAATCATTCATTAGTTGTATCTTTGTTCATTTTGTAATTTGAAAAAATTATACTAAAATTAAATTATAGTGTATATAGGAAGTGGTAGAACAAGGGTTGGAGTTAGAATCAATACCCTTCACTAAATAACTTCATGCTTATTCATTAAAGTGCAACTTGCCAACATAGAACTTACATATTCATTTCGAACAACTATAAATGAATTGGACCTTTAATTATGAGGTATTTTCATTTTTTATCTCATCTTTTTTTTAAATAGAAAATTGAATAAATGAAAGAAGAATTAAATTACATAGGTGTAAGATAAGGAGTGTAACATCTCGTTACCCTTGATGAGACTTGAATTGTGTATTATAAGAAATTATTGAGAAATTAGAAAGTACAATTCATTCTTATGCTAAATATGACATGCACATTTTTGCACATTAATATGATTGTACATACATTCATGACATTTTCGGGTATAATTGAGTTATTAATGCGATTAAAATGTGATTTGACAATTTTAGTAATATTTTGGGTAGTTTAGAATTTTTGGTGAAATTTAGAAAAATATTAATTTATGGGCCAATTATAGAGTGACAAGTAGATAAAATTTTGTGTGAGATGTGGACCTATAGCTTTGAGACAAATGGTAGCTTATTTAGTGGACAAGTGGAAGACATGCAATGGAGACAAGTGTCGGGCATGCAAGAATACACGTAGCATTATGTTTTGAGTTAAGAATGTGTCTCTGTAATGTGTGTTCTTCACTGTTCTTCATCACCGAACAAACTGGTATGGTCTCTGTACTTCGGATTCGATTTCATTGCTGGAGATAAAAGCTGAAACAAGTAAGTAACATGATGACACTTTATGGTGTAGGAATATACATGCATGCATGGACTTGGGAAGTTTGGTTTCGGTATTAAATAGATTAGATGATTAATTTGAGAGATAAGAATTGTTTTAAATGGTATGGAATGGACTCTAGTTTGGAAGATGTATGTGCTCTATCTGTATATTGATAAAACCGAACATGGGTTGTTGTCACTGTATATGTATGCATCGATTTTTAGTGCCTGACTATAAGCTTAATTTTTGAGTTGTGTTTCGAATGAGTTAGAGGATTGATTGCAAGTTATTGGAGTTGATTGATGTGGGAATAAGAGTGAAGAATAGAGAGAAATGAGAAATAATGGTAGTGAGAGAAAGTGAAATCTGGGTTTAAAAATCTGGAAAAGTAGGGAAGACGAGTTTTTGTGATCGTACGTCGCGACCTCCATTTTTGTTCTCGTCGCGACTCATTATTTTTTGTACGTCGTGACGCATAACACACCCTTGAGCTCGTCGCGGCGACCGTTGTAAAAAGTTTCGAGAAAATTGGTTTTTGGACTGTTCGTCGCGGCCTCCATTTTTGTTCTCGCCGCGGCGAAGTCCCTCCTTTGACAGCTCGAACATATATTAGTATTTTGACCATAACTTTCTCTGTAGTTATCCAAATTGGGTGATTTTTGATTTGGAGTAAATTAGAGACATAGGGATACAAATTTTATGAAGAAATGAAGTTTCAATTCTGTCTATAAGGTTTTCAATTTTTGGTTGGAAATTGAGGTAAGAATTCTGCTGAAACTTATGAACCATCTGAAATATTTTGAGTATATATCTTCGTATACTGAACCAAATTAAATGTTTATGGTGTCATTAGAAAGATAAGAAATGGGAGAACAACTTTACAGAAGGAAGTTTTGTCTAATTTTTTCATTTACTTTATCAGATTTAGCATGGAAAGTTGACCCATATGTGTATTAGAGGAAAAATCTGAAGTGGTCAATGAAGTTATGAAATTGTTTTACATTATTTTGTTCAATCCAATTGTAATTATACTTGGTATTAATGAGGGCTTTGATATCTGAATGATTTCGATAAGGATCGCATCATTGTACCCCAGAATTGTCATTGAACATGCATTGTGCGTACATTCTATACATTGATGTGCATAAAAGGACCACTTGTGTATTTATGCAAAAATGTGATATTTATGAATGTGTTTTGTATATTTTAGAGGAGCATATCGGACACCAATTGGACATTGCCGAACCATCCAGGGAATAGCTTTTTAGAGCATACTGTGAGTCAACATAGATGATTTCCTAGGATTGATCTGATTTGATTTGTTTACACTTCCAACATTATTAAACTGTTTGCAATTTGTTATGAATTCCGAACTTTAAATTGTCTGAGGAGATCAATATTTGGGAATGTATTGGAAGTGATTTGATTGTGGCTTTGAGTGCTATGAAATTCTGTATGATATGCGAATCCTCAACGAAAGTTGAATGCCGGACTTAGGCCCGATGATTATGAGTTTTGTTTAAGCATCCTATGTGATTGCCATATATGTCATATTCAGTTTTGATGCATTGGAAGTGTTCCGATTTGATGTGAAACCCCTTTTGATATGTGAATTCTCAACATATATTGAATGTCGGACTTAGGTCTGATGATTATGAATTTCTGATTGAACATCATATATGATTGTCTGATATGGCATAATCAGTATTTAATGCATTTCATAAATGCATGCTCAAATAAAGGCATTGTGACTTGAGTAGCCAGTATGAAGCGCTTCCACGTAGAGCTTTGCTCCGTGTTATATGTGTTTGCACGTAGAGCTATGCTCCATGATTCTGTTTTGACTGAGCCCCATGCGCCAGTATTTGTATAAGTATATGATAGGCACTCAATCACAACAATAAGAACAAATGTGAGTCTCATGCATATAGCTTTCATATAAGATTGTAATTCTTGAATAATTTGCAAAGCTATAATGAGTGACCATATGTTATGCGTTGTTATGTGAGTGTCTGAAGAATAATTATGTTCTGAATGAATATCTGTGATATATGTGATGTTTGTATGTAATTCGGTGAAATCATCAATGACGGTTCACTCATTGAGTTGCAAAATGTAGGAAAATCCCGGGGTGAGCATCACATGCCCACGGTGCGGAATTTAAAATTTTGAGTCCCGGGACGTTCACGAAAGCCAGGATCCATGTGTATGTATAAACAATCAAACCATAACGACCAAAAGAGACCGTCTCTAACGGTATCCACGCAGAGGTCGGAAAACCTATCCGGGACAAACTCTTTTGACCCGGGAATAGCTAGACTAAAGAAAAGAGTGCTAGCTCTTACCTTAGCCTTGGAGAGC
>JANJEY010000235.1:38844128-38861010 GCA_024703695.1 Erythroxylum cataractarum
TACAATATATATATATATATATATATATATATTATACTCAATATTTTTATTATTATTATGACTTTTAAAATTTATTATTATTATTATTATAGATATAGTCACAAATATATATTATTAATTCGTATTAATTCATATATTTATGTTAATATTATTTTTGCTATTATATATATATGTGTATACTATATATAAATAGATATAATAACAAAAATATATATTACTAATTAGTGTTAATTATAATATGTTTAACACCAATAAAAAAAGTTGAGTTCTTTAAAATATAAATAATTAATTAACTAATTAGCTAATTTTGATTTAACTGTTGATAATTATAATTATAATATAATTAATTAAATAAATAAATTATAATTTATTGAAAATTAATATAATTAATAGATTAATTAATATTTTGTATTGTTTACTAATTAGCTCATATATTTTCTATCATTTTTAATTAATTTTAATTTATATATAATTAATTTGCTAATTACATTATAATTAATAAATTGACGTAAACCTCATTATATATATTTATATATTTATATATTTATGTAACTATTCCTTGATATATATATATATATAATATTATATTAAATAGAAATATTATTATTATTACTTTTTAAAATATATATTTAACAGAGAAAGAATGACAAGTTGAAAAGTCAAGTATGATGGCGAGTTTTGCCATAATCCAAAGTTGCTATCGTGCATTTGCACAATAGCGATTTTCTGCTATTCAACCTTCAATGTCGCTATTATGCATTTGTACGACATCGATATTCCCTTAACTCAATGTCGCCGTCGTGCTTATGCACAATGGTGCTTTTCCACCTAAATTTCATATTCTTCTCCACTCCGCTTCTTCTTCCTCAAATTTCATTTTTTTCTCTTCCAATTTAAATTCCTACCTTATTGATAATGCATTTCTTTACTCCATACATTTTTAACTAAATAAAACTTATACTCCAAATCTTAACGAATCCGAAATTCATATATACTACCTACAGTTAATGTTTTTCTGAAAAATTTAAATATGCTTATACTTACATAATAGTTATACTTAAATAACAATTAATTAATAATTTTTTCCATTCATAATAAACAATTAATGTTTTAAACTATTTAATCAATTAGTTTTTATTTACGCTTCATATTAATTATTATTACCTTATATTATTTTAACCCTGAACAATTTTGGATTCATTCTTGTATCATGAAATAATTATAATATAATTAACTTCTTAGTGACTGTTCTTATTCTGAAATAAATAACAAAAAATAGCAATGTGACAGTCATAATTTCCTTCTTAATATGAGTCTCAAAATTTAAATGTTCATTATTTTATGACAAATTTTAATTTTCACAATATTCATTTATGCATTAAATAATTTTAAATAATATCAAATATTAACACTTTTGTATTATCCCAATGGATTAAGCCTTTATAACTTTCTCCCCACTTAATTAGTAGCAAAACATTTTACATTTTTAAATTCTACCCTTTATATTTTCAATATAATATATTTAAATATTCTTTAGAAAATTTGCCTAACATATTTAAAATTTCGATTATTTGATAACTACTTTTTCTAAATTACAAATTTAGAATATTTATAACTCAATGGCAAATTTTACATTTTACGATTTTTCAATCCTAAATTTTAAAACCTCTCATACTTATTTATACATTATCACCGATGAAATTAACCGAACATTATTACTGCGTATCGCACAATTTTACTCTGCTAGTAATAACAATAAAAGCGTACGTGGTTGTCAATCTTGAACTAAAATGAGAATTTTCGAACTTATTTATTTTTATTGGAGCCAAGGAATTCCTTTTTTACGGGTCGTTTGGAAAATTTCAAATCGAATTCATTAATGAATTGAATTCAATTACATTAATGAGATTGAATTGAATTCAATTTATAGTGTTTGGAACAAACCCAGTAATATTAAAATTGAATTCAATTTACAATGTTTGGAACAAACCCAATAATATTATAATTGAATTCAATTACGCTGTTTGGAACATAATCAAAATGAATTCAATTATTTCATATGACCCATTTACCCTTGACTAAAAAATAATCTTATTAAATAATAAACATTCATACTTACATAAAACAACTTATAAACATCAATTTCATTATATAATATAATAAAAAATTCATTATTAAAATGAAAAGAAAAAATTGATTTCAAATGACGATAGACTAGACCGAGCTATGAAGATAATAAAAAAACTATTATAATTTAGAAGCTTAAAATAGCATGAACGAGTAGTAGTTATTTTGTGTTGATAACTACAAGGCATAATGTTGGATTATTATGTTGTAGGGTTATTATGTTGGAGTCGTGGGCATTATTGGGTTTGTGGGTTAAAAAAGAAGAGATGCAACTTTGGGGTTATTATGTTGAAGGCGTGGGCATTATTGAGTTTGTAATTCCATTTCTTAGTCCTCTTCAAGTTTTCTACTGTTATATTGCGATCAAAGTTGCAATAATTGTTTGAATAATTTGGATTATCTAATTTTTAATTAGCTTTTTGCAAGGTGATATGTTTTACAATCAGAGGCGAAATTGCTTGTAGGATCATGAGGATTGCCAAGCGACTAGGAATTCATACGGTGGCTGTTTACAACGACGCTGACAAGGACTCGCTCCATGCGAAATCCGTTGACGAGGTTGTTCTTATTGGTCCTCCTCCAGCGAGGTTGAGTTATTTGAATGATTCGTCGATTGTTGCGGCTGCGATTCGTACTGGTGCACAGACTGCAGAAGCAATGGTGATACCCATTGTATGCCTTGCGGTAGTCGAAGTTTCAAAGCTAAAGATAGTCGCTGGCAACGGAGCATAAGGCAACGGAAGGAGCAGACGATCTAGCACATCACAGACTGACAAATCGGTGGTATCGAGCATCTTGACATCCTGACAATAGGTGAGCTCTGCTGTGAGTATCGTATCTCTACCATCTTTATTATTACACCGCTCATGTTTTTGCAATCTTTGTGATTTTCTTTTGTTAGTATTAATTATTATTATTATTATTATCTTTATTATTTTATATTATTATTATTATTTATTTATTTATTAATTTTATTATTAGTATTACTATTATTTTTTTTATTATGATTATTATGATTATTATTTATTGATATTATTTTTTAAATTTATGTTTATATCTTCAAAAATATTAATTAATTGATTAAATTAAATTAAAAATTTTCTTAGTTTTTTTATTTATTTTATTTTAATTTATTATTTAATTTTTATTCTATTTTTTGTCACTATTATTTTGTCACATATTTATGTGGGCCTACTGAAAACAACCTTTTTACAATGTAAGGATAAGACTGCGTATTATTAGGTCCTCTCAGACTCTGTTTCATTGTGGGACTTCGAAATATGATGATAATGATAGTGATGATGATTTTGTAGTAACGTAAGTATGAATCTTCTCAAGTAAATCCCCTAATGGAGTTATGTATATTTGTGGATTTGTCAATTTATGTACAATGGATCAATACAGACCAAATATATATTTATTTAATTAAATATTAACTCTTTGAAGATTTGATCTTACTTTCTTGGCTCTTGTCCTGTAGAGCTCGAGACTTTTCAAGGAGAAGCAACAAAAGACTGCAGAAGTAGGTACTATACCAACTTTCGATAAGAAGATATTTGCTTTGACTAAGTTTGTTATTGTGATATCTAAGTTTAGGCACAACACATAGAGGAAAAGTGTGGTATGCCTGTAGTTTATTTTGCGTGTTTCCATGAACAGAAACCTGAACAAGGATCAATTAGTCACAGGGTCCAGAGACTTGCAAAATATCGATTTTTAAAGGTATGATTTACTTTCCTACGAGGTCTATTTCTTTTTCTGCGGACTGATTGGAGCATTTGTCTTTATGCTTTATTTGATGAGATTATTCATTTGTTTTTCCAGAAGCAATAAGATCTTTTGCTAAATGCTGATGAATTGGGTGCAATGTGGGTTTGCTTGAGAGAAAATTGTGTGATTGATGATGCCACTGGTGCAGAAAAGGTATATGGAAATTGCTTTGCTTATCAGTTTCCATTTTATTTCAGATCTCGTACAATTCTTGTCGGTGTACTAGTTAACTATATTAATTACTCCAAATAAAAGGCAAGTGGAATAAGCAACCTCATAGCACCAATGTTGTTGAAAACCTACTTTCGAATTTTTGATCTGCACTGCCAATTGATGAGGATAGTCAGAGCATGCTAACGTACTTGATTAAAAAGTATAGACTGTAATTTAAAAGCTGGAATTTAAATATAAAGAATTAAAATAAAGGGATAGATTTAGAAATCACGCCTAGAATTTCTAGCAAATACTAAGAAACACTTTTATGGTTTGAACAAATAAAATTATTCATGGTACCTCCAAAGGCCCACTCTTATTCTCTTGTGCATAAATTGGACTTACAACCAACATATATTGATTTTGTCACCTTGTTATAATAATGTAAGAATTCAAACTTTATTTTTTCCTAATAAAAAATCTCAGCCATCAAAAAGAATAACAAGAAAGTCCATTTCAGCAGAACTCCTGAATAAGGAAAACTGACTATTACACACAAAAAAAACCCTAAAGTAATTCTCATTCCTCATCAACAGTTGGCTATTCATTGTGTGAAGCTGTTTATAAAGTTTCTTCAGTTCCCAGAGTTTTACATATTTACCAATTTTAGCTGGAAAGGTAGAAAAAGACCTAAATACTGTCTCTTGTGCTGGTATAGTATGATTCTTAATACTTTAGTTAAGCTATACACTGTTCCTATGTTTCTTTCCTATAGCATCACTACTTCTTGAATCATTTGTTTAAGTCTTTAGTGATGCTAACTCGTATTTATTTGTTTTCTTATAGATGAATTATGAAGATTTTTGTCACATTGCATTAGTATGAACAGAGCAAATAGGGCCCAAATGTCATCGCTTTTTCAGCCCATCAAACTTCGTGAAGTTTGAGAAAGACGAATCTGGGAGGATTGCTATTTTACCTTTTTTTTTCCCTGGTAAATAAATGTGTATTGCATATGAAAAAATGTACAGAAGCAATCGGGGCATACCCCAAGCTTCAAACAAAAGGGCTGATAGCCCAAGACACAGGCCCACAGGGGAACAAAAGGAGGCCGAAAGAGGAGTACAAACAGGAAAAGGACCAAGACCCAGCAGAAACCAGCCTGCAGGGGGCCTGGTGAGGCTAGGGTGGGAAACACGGAGCCCATCTAAGAGCCATCCGAACAGACATGGGAACGACGTCGGCTGGAGAGATCGAGACACGACAGAATGCAGCACTGGAGAGCGGATCCCCAACCTCAAAGAGCACAATGTAGGAACTCAAGGCATAAGCATCGCAGACGGAATAGACACACCCAGCAAGGATTCCTAAGGCATCCGACGAGACCGCCGGATGCCAGAAGAAACCGATGGGTTAAAAGGCAACTAGCTCCACCGGATACAGACGGTATAGGATCTTGTATACGTGGGTTTTGACTTGGGCAACAACGGCAGAGCAGGAGAAAGTAACCTCATCCATAAGAACGACATTACGGACCTTCCAAATGATGTAGATAGAGGTGAGGAACGCGAGCTTAGCGGCTTTACATCTAAGCAAGGAGTCACGATGGGTCCGTCGAAGCCATCAGACTGAGGTCCGGAGGGTGGTCATAGCCCGAGGTAGGCCAACCCACCCTCGAATAATCTGCCAAATCTCACTGGTAAAAGAACAGGTAAAGAAGAGGTGATCCACAGATTCAGGAGCAAGACAGCATAAGGGGCAAGTGCGGGGGATATCCAAAAAAAGGAGATTATCTTTAGTGGGCAATCGATTAAGCATACACAACCAGGCTATAAAGGAGAACTTCGGAGGGATATAACTTTGCCAGATCAGAGACATCCAGGGTCGGGTTACCCGTTTCACCCGAAGAAGATCATAGATCTTATACGAAGGCAGCTGCCCAGCCACACAGAGAGAGGACAGCCCTGTAGCGACACGCGGATGACCTCCCAAAACATCAAGAAGGGTATCCCTGATAGATGCCAACCGTTTAAGCAATGGAGAATCCCTAGAGTGAACCTGCCAGTCCCAAATCGAGGCACCCCGTAAATGATAGGCATGGAGCCAGCGGGTCCATAGGGAATTGGCTTCCGCGTGGATATTCCAAAGCACCGTTGCAAGCAGAGCATTGTTCCAGGTGCGGCAATGGCGAAGACCTAAACCACCCTCACTCTTGGGACCACAGATGGAATCCCAGGCAACGCGAAAATGGAGACCGCCCCAAAGGAAAAGACGACACAAGGAGGTAACCCGATCAAGGATGGTGGCAGGGAGGGGCAACATCTGCATCCAGAAAGATAAGACTCCTTGAAGAACCGAGTGCACCAGAGCCAGGCGACCAGCATAGGACAGGCTCTTCTCCTGCCAATGGGTGAGATAGGACTCCACAGTTTTAATAAGGGAAGAATATTGGGCTACCGATACCTTCAATGGGGCCAGTGGGATACCCAGATATCGGACACGAAAAACACCCTCTGGGAAATCAACCATTTGTAAGATAGTATCTTTGGCCCCGCCAAGTACACCCCCGAGATAGATAGAAGATTTAAGGGGGTTAGTTGACAGGCTAGCAACCAAGCCAATTACCTGTAAGCCATCCAGCAATACACGAATGGAGGGAACATCTCCGCGAGAGAAGAGCATTAAATCGTCTGCAAAAGCAAGATGAGAAATACCCAACAATTGGCATTTTGGGTGATAGTTAAAAGGCCCCTCAGACGTCCGCTTCTTAAGGTAACGGGACAGATATTCGAGACACAAGAGGAACAAAGAGGGGGACATGGGGTCCCCTTGGCGTAATCCTCGAGAGCCCCTAAACATACTATGGAGGGCACCATTGAGAGAAATGGAATAGGAGGCCGTGGTAACACAGACCATAACCCAAGTGATAAATCGGGGAGGAAACCCCAAGCCCTGCAGCATTTCCTGAAGGAAATCCCAGGATACTGAGTCATAAGCCTTAGTAAGATCGACCTTAATAAGGCACCTGAGAGAGATTCTTTTCCGACTATAACCACGAACAAGCTCCTGTGCCAAAAACACATTATCCCGTAACCTGCGTCCTCCTACAAATGCTGATTGGGCAGGGTCAATAATGCTGGCTAACTCCACTGCCATCCGACCCGTCAAGAGCTTGGTAATAACTTTATAAACAACGTTTAAGCAGGAGATAGGGCAAAATTTGGAAACCCGGGGACGAGTGTTCTTAGGGATGACAGTGAGAGCTGTATGGTTCAAGCGCCGGAGGAGCTTACCCGTGCTAAAAAACTCCTGCACAGCAGCAGCACACACTGGGGCCAACACATGTCCATTGGCGTTTAAAAAACTCAGAGGAGAACCCATCCGGACCGGGGGCCTTCTCACTCCCAATACTAAACAAAGCCCGCCTGATATCCGCATCCGAAAAGGGCTCAAGCAAACGAGATTGAGCCTCGGGGCTAAGAAGAGGACCGTTGGAGATAACACTCGGGTCCACATAGGCACTTGAGGGGGGAGTACCCAAGAGCTGAGTAAAATAATCCACCAGCATGGTCGAAACTTCATCAAGAAAGGTGGTCTCCGTGCCATCGCCCCGAGTGAGGTGGGTTATCATCTTATTGCGGCTGCGTTTACGGGCCAAAGCATGGAAATATTTAGTACTTTTATCCGCCTCGGTAAGATGGGTGCAATTCACTTTCTGACAGAAGAAGGATCGTTCAGCATCCTGGAGGAATACCACTTGCTTCCTAAGAGTATTCACCCGACACCTCAATACCTCATCCTTCGGGCACGTAAGAAACTCCTGATAGCTACACTGGAATGCGGCCTGGGAGTCCCGAACACGGGCGGTAATACCACTAAAAGTTGTTAGATTGAGATGGCGGAAAGGCCGTTTCAATTCTGATAGCCAAGAGCATAGCGCATATTGGGCGCAACCATCCTGTCGGGTACGCCAAACCTCCTCCACCACAGAATTGCATTCCGGATGGTCCAGCCACATATTATAGAATTTAAAAGGTTTTAAACCGGCAGCAACCACCCTATGAAAATCAACAAGTAGAGGACAGTGATCAGATTCGGCCTGCATGGGGAGAGTAACGGACGTGCAAGGGGTACTCATGGTCGACCATTCCTGATTGAGAAGAACCCTATCCAACCGCGCCCAACAGCTATTGTTCTGCCAAGTGAAAAAACTCCCACTCGATGGGGCATCCTCAAGACCATGCAATAAACGAAAATCTAAGAGATCCTGTAAATAGTAAGCAGCAGGGGGAAGACATCCCCGGTGCTCAGAGGCAGCACAAAAACAATTAAAGTCTCCCAGGATCAACCACGGGGAAGGACGAGGGGGAGCAAGGTTAGTCAAGGCAGACCAGAGGGCTCGACGCTCACAAACAGTATAAAGCCCATAAACACCAGTGAGAAGAAATTGGACTTGGGCAATACAATAAGTCACCTGACAATGAAGAAACTGCGAGCCTGTGGCCAATAAAGAACACCGGAGGCGGGAAGGGTCCCAGAAAATAATCATGCGGCCCCCAGCAATATCATCAAAATTGTGCCAGTAGCTCCAACCGGGAAACTGGGATTGGGTAAACCAACGTAATCCATCAAGAGAAAGCTTAGTTTCCTGCAAACATAATAAACTGCAATCGTGTTGCTTCTGCAAATCAGCAACACTTTTCTGTCTCGAGGGCTTATTCAACCCTCGGACATTCCAGCTAAGAAACTTCATAGGTGCGGAATGGAGGCAAAACCTCCATCACCTTTACGTAGAAGACCCCCTTTCTTCGAAGCCAGACGCCCAGCCCCAGTCAGACTAGAAGGACCCATCCCCCGTAATGTACCAGAGGGATCAACCTCTTTCCCTTTAGGCAATGGGGCCCCAGGAGCCATTCCCTGACGCATGCGTTCAGATGCACCTACCCCAAGAGGGCATGCGGAACCAAGACCAACAGCCGGAGAGTCCCCTGGAGGCCTCGGAGAGGGAGACGCGCTGGAGACCGATCGCCCATCAGGCTCGTAGGACCTAGAAACAGAAGCAGTCATGGAAACAGAGGCCAAGGACGCAGAACCTTTGGAACCCAAAGTAGAGACCCGATGTTCATGAAGGGCTGGGTCCAGGAAGACCGGAACGTCCACCCGAACAGGGGAAATGGGAGCAGCCAGAGGAGGGCCAGAAGGAGGTACCACACTCGCAATAGGGGCTGGAGCCGCAGCCGGAGCAGGTGGAGCAGTGGGGGGGGGGGGGGGAGGACACTGGCCCTCTAGAGGAGTAGTGCCTTGGTCCCCTGGCTCCCTTTTACAATGGAAAGGGCTATGCCTAAATTTTTTACAATAGCAACAGAAATTTGGGTAAGCCTCATACGAAACACACTGAGTGTACTGGGCACCAGAAGGCAACTTCACCAGAAAGCTAAGAACCGGGTCACGCCGCACATCCACCTCAACCAACAGGCGGGCATATCCCAACCGAAGCTGCTGTCTGGTGATTTGGTCAGTGCAAAGAGAGACACCGATACGAGAGCCTAATTTGGAAAGGCCCCTTTCATTCCAATACTCCAAGGGGACGTTGGGGAGCTGCACCCACATGGGTACCAACATGAACTCAGCATAATCAAACGTAAATCCTGGAGATAGAGGTTTCAGAATCATAGTTTTGCCATATAACACATACGGGCCACCTGCTAAAATGTGTAGACGATTAGCTTCAGAGTTAAAGTGGAAAATCATCCAGCCACGATTATGCGGGGTAAACCTGCAAGGGACCTGCCCTTTATCCATTTGAGCCTGAATAGCCTTCATACCAGGAAATTTGCCAATAAAGCAACCAACTAAGCAGTACCCCCATTGGCGTTCCAGAGCCTCCGCGTCAGCCGCCTCCATCACAACTTCATCCTCCACAACCTGAAAGGAAAGTTTAAGCCCCTGAGACAGATCTCTATTCTGCCTGAACAACCCATCATAGGATTTTGTGGAATTCCCATCCAGGGACGGATCGGGTTGAGCCCACGGCGCCAGGCCCTCGCCAGCAGGGGCACCCGAGGGCGCAGCAGGATCATCCGGAACAACAGCCTCCACGGAGTCCACCAACTCCACCGGAACGGTACTGCCCAATGCAATAGAAGAGGAACCCGCAGCCCCTTGAGGGGCAGTGACAGGTGCGGCCATGTCCAGAGCCGGAAATCCTTGAAAAGACGGCGATGAGCAGGGGCGGGACTGAGGCACGGGGACCGGGGAACGACCTGGAGCACGGCGGGCTGGACGAGGCCTAATAGAAGTCCCTGTTTGATAACCAAGACACTCCCCAGTGATGTCAATACCTTTGGACCTATTTCTACCCATGGTCAAAGCAGGGGAAAAGACGGCCCCAGAAACGGACCAATCAGGAACCACAACGGAAAGGTCGAACCACAGCCGGGACGAGGTCAAACCTCCCAAAGAAAGCACCCGAGGAGATAAGAAAAACAAGCAGAGAACAATTGACTCACCAAAATGCAAAATCAAACAACAAGCGGCAGCGGGCGGGAAAAGGATGAAGACCAAAAATTCAAAATCTCACTCGGAAATCAACACAAGGAGACAGTAGAGTGGACCGCCCCAATAGCAGGGGGCAACACCAAGGAACGACGGGAAACGAACACCGGGATCAAAGGAGAGGAGAAGAACCAAGAAGGGATCGGACCCAGGAGAGAACCTAGAGAGAGAAACTCTCAACGAACCCTTTCGTGCCTCTATGTGATGCGAATCGTGAGTATTATTCAAAGATTTTTTCAAGATATTTTCTTGTGGGAGCAAAGGTTAATATGTGTAGGGGTGTGTGGTTTTGGGCTGTGTTATACTCGGCCTCCATGGCTGTGGCTTGGTTTATATTGTTGTTAGGCATCTCTACCGCAGGCAAGAATAGATATGAGTGAGTTTGATGAAGATTTTGATGGTTTTCTTCAACCTCATGTATGGATTTTATACAACCATCAAATTTTAAAATCTTTTCTTCATTACAATACATATCATCTATTGTGAGCTTACTTTTGGCTTCTCACAAGTTAAATTTTAATGAATCAATAATTTGACAAGAAATGGAGGTGTATATTCGAGGCCTCATCCCTAATTTAGCATAACTACGGGATATGCCTGCCGCATTTGTTCAAATGTATTGTTGCATTGCTGAACACAAATTCTTCTTCTGTGATCCTCATAGGCGAGGTTTGTAAGGTTACCTTTTAGTTGTAGCATATTTAGTAACATCTCAGTCATCAAGTTTTGGTAATTGCATTTCAGTGCCTAAATCTCATTATAGTCTTGAATAATAATGTGATATTCAGAGACTTTCCTTAGATATTTACCTATTGCGCCTGTTAATGATATTGGTTTTGGGGCTTTAGGCTTCAAAAAAGGTACAGTGGTTTTGGTAACAATAAAGAAACAATTAGATCATTTAAGCATTTTTACTACCACAAGATGGCCATATTGTTGACTTGTAGTGACAAAATAATAAACATGACATAGTTAAGTTTAAAGTATAGTTTGCAAATGCTTTCATATATAATGATGCAGATTTTGATAGTTTGAGGATTTAATTGTTAATGCAAAGGATTTTGTGTGATAAAACTTGTACGTCTTATTAGAGAAGAGTTTGTCTACATATATATACAAGGAGCCCTACCTAAATAAGGAATATTTCAAGGAGGAGATTTACCAGCTCCCTTAATTTAGGTTTGACTATCTAAATAGGAAAGCATATAAAATACAGTAATTACATTAACAAATAAGGTAACTAAATCGGCAAGTTGGCAAATGATTAATTAACTAAATCTTTTGACATCCCCCCTCAAATTGATGCTAGTAATTTTTCAAGCATCAATTTTCCAACAAAAAAATTATGTTGTTGACGTGTCATGGATTTGGTTAGAATATCAGCAATCTGTAGGTTGGTATTAATGTGGGGCAAGGTAATAACATGATGATCATAGGGCACTCGGATGAAATGACAATCAACCTCTATATGTTTGGTATGCTCATGGTGGACAGGATTGGCCGCAATTTGAATAGCATTAGTGTTATCAGCATGCAAAGTAGTTGGTTGAAGTTGTGGAAAACCAAGTTCAGTGAGAATACCACGTAGCCAAATGATCTCAAAATAAGCAACAAACATGGCACGGTATTTTGCCTCAGTGGATGACTTTGAGACATAGTTTTGTTTCTTGCATTTCCAAAAGATAAGAGCATTACCAAGAAACATACACCAACCAGTAGTGGATTTCCTCGTGTCTGGGCAACCAGCCTAGTCTGCATTGCTGTAGGCTTGCAATTGTGGTGAAGAATTAGTGGGAAAAAACAGGGCACGATTAGGTGTGCCAAGTATATATTGAATGATGAGTCGGGCAGCAGATAAGTGAAGGTGTCGAGGAGATTGCATGAACTTACTACCAATATGGACAACATAAGAGATGTCTGGTTGAGTAATGGTCAAATAAATAAGACTATCAACCAACTTACGATATAAAGTAGGATCCTTAAAAAGTTCCCCTTCATCACATCGGAATTTTATGTTGACTTCCATTGGAGTGTCAACAGAAGCACTATCTGTAAGTCCTGCCAACTGAACTAGATCTTGAATATACTTTTGTTAATTCAAGAAAATACCTTAGGGACGATGATGAACTTCCAACCTCAAGAAGTAGGTAAGTGGGCCAAGGTCTTTTATGTGAAAACTGGTGTGTAGCATTTTTTGAAGATTAGAGATGACCTCTAAATCAGAACCAGTGATGACGATGTCATCCATATAAACAAGAAGAACAACTATGCCTTTAGATGTCTACTAAAGAAACATAGAAGAGTCATATTGGCTCTGAGTAAAGTAGAAACCAAGAAGAGTGGATTTAAATTTTGGAACCATACCCGTGGTGCCTGCTTCAATCCATACAAGGAGCATTTTAGTTTGCAAACATCATTAGGAGAAGTGGGCCATACTAGAGAGAAGTTTTATGTAGACTTCTTCCTTGAGATCACCATGTAAAAACGTATTCTTAACATCCATCTGAAGTGAAGGTCGTGATTGAGATGCTGCAAGGGTTAGGATGGTTTGTTCTGTGGTCATTTTAGCTATCGGTGCAAAGGTATCTTCATAGTCTAGACCATACTCTTGTTTATTCCCAAAAAACACTAACCGGGCCTTGTAGCGATCGATAGATCCATTAGAATGAAGTTTGATGAAAAACACAAATTTGCTGTCAAGTGATTTGATAGAGGAAGGTTGTGGTACAACATCCCAAGTTTGGTTTTCTTCAAGAGCAAGAAGTTCTGTTTCAATAGCCTTACGCCAACACTCATGTTCCATTGCCTGCTTATAAGATGAGGGAATAGTAATTGGAGGCAAAGTGGCTGTCATAGAGACATGATTAGAAAAACCATACTTATCTGGTGGTTTACTGACTCGTGTATTGCATCTGGGAATGACGAATTTGGTTGGTGCGAGAGAATGAGCAGCAAGGGAAGGAGCTTAAGGGGGCATAGCAGAAGGCAGATCTATTGTAGTTTTGGAACGTCTTTGATATACCAAAAGTGGTTTAGAATTTTCTTGATCTGCAGTAGAGTTAGGAAAAATAGGTAACATAGAGAATAAAGGAGAAAGAGAGTCTTGATGATTGGAAAAGAAATATTGATTTTCTAGAAAAATTACATTTCTAGAAATGAGAACATGACGCAGATTAGGATCATAACAAAGAAACCCTTTGTGATGCATGGAATATCCTAGAAAAGCACATTTATTAGCTTGGGCTGTGAATTTTGTGCGTTCTTACGCAAGAATATGTATATAACATACACAACCAAAGGTACAAAGATTAGAATAATTGGGGGAATGACCAAACAACCTATAGAAAGGAGATACATCATTCAATGAAGGAGAAGGTAACCTGCCAATGAGATAAACAACTGTGGACACAGCCTGACACCAAAATCGAGCATGCACTGAGGATTCTATTAAAAGGACTTGAACAACATCAAGGAGGTGATCCTTTTTTCTTTCGACCACCCCATTTTATTATGGAGGGCAGGATCTTTGAGATATTATTCCATTAGCTTGCAGAAAATCTTGGAACAAATGATACATATATTCACCCCCATTTTTTGAACGTAAGATTTTAATTTTGACAGAAAATTGGGTTTGGACATACGCATGAAAGAGTTTAAACGCAGAGAACACTTCATCTTTAAAATGCAAGAAATAAATCCAAATGAAACGACTATAGTCATAAGTGAATGTGACAAAGTACTTGTAATTAGCATGAGATATAATTGGTGCCATACCCCACAAATCACTATGCACCATTTCAAAAGGTTGGAAAGGATTAGGCATGTGAATCGAAAATGGCAAAGTTCTACTCTTACCAAGCTTATAGGAATCACAATCAAATTGAACATCATCCATGGGAAAATGTTTTTTATCCCCAAGTAAAGCATAATTTATCAAATTATGAAGTACATTAGAGTTTGGATGTCCAAGACGTTTGTGCCATGCTCGATAATCAACTTAAGCGAGATTACAAGTGACAAAAGGAAACGAAAGACATAGTGACAAAGGAAATTGGAGTGGAAAAACACATCTTGCTTTAGGCCCCCTTGCAATCATCTTCCCTGACTGTTGATCCTACACAACACAACCATATTTTGAAAATTCTACTACACAGTTATTGTCAACCAACTGGCCAACTGAATCAAGGTTAGTGGCAAGGTTTGGAGAGACAAAAACATTAGTTAAAGGGGAAATATCACTAGTGGCTGTAATGGGTAATAAATTTCCATCTGCAGTATGAATTTCAAGATTTCCATAATATTTCTTTACATTGGTTAGGATTTGAACATTATTTGTCATATGATTGGATGCCCCGACATCACAGAACCAAGTGGATGAAGTAGATTAGGGTTTACCGGAGAGTCCTAGGTTGGACATTGCAGAGAGAATTATCTGTACCATCTCAGGTGTTATAGTTTGAGCAAGAGCAGGAACATTTTACGAGGCTGTATCCACTGAACCACCAGCATTAGAAGGTCTAACCGAGGCAATAAATGTTATTTCAGATTTCTTGGGGGGTTGGATTGTGCATTCCTTGATAATATGGCCATCTCTTTTGCAATAGTTGCAGATTTTTTTTGACAATTCGAGGCATAATGACCAAATCCTTTGCAAGAGAAACATTGAACAACCCTTGGATCCTTACCTCTTGGCTTCTCTTGGGCTACATAAGCTATTGAAATTGATGTGGATCTTTGTTGTTCCATGGCTACTTGAGTGACAATTTGTTGCTCCTCTTATAGTAGATCATTAAGGCATACATCCAAGGAGGGATCCAGATCTCGGTTCATAAGATTGGACTTGGTACCCTCAAATTCAGATCTCAATTTCATGAGAAATTGATCCCTTTTAGCAGTTTCATGAATAGTTGGACAACAGTAAGACCTTCAGCAGGTAGGGTAGCATAAATTATATCAGTATAGTCAGCCTAAAGATTCATAAAGCTAGAGTAAAAATCAGAAATAGAGAGATTATCCTAATTAATGATGGATAATTCATGTTCAAGTTGGAATCTACGAGCCGCATTTTGCTGGATGTAGATTTTCTTAGGGTAATTCCACATTTTAGTTGCAGTCTTGGAGGGTCGAAGATTCAAAACAATGTCGGGTTCTACAGATCCCAAAATCCATGCAATAATTTGTGCGTCCCTGACCTCCCACATGGCATATTCATCCGTACTTTGCTTGGGAGTAGGTTTGCTGCCATCAACATGACCCCATAAGTCTCTTCCTTTGACATGTATCTTGAAGTGGAATGCCCAAGTTGAGTAGTTTTTACCATTAAAATGAATCGCGAAAGAACTACGAACTAGGAACTAGGAATTGGAAAAAAAAATTGGACTAGGAACGAGAAACCAAAAACTGAAAAAAAAAACTAGACGATGACTATGTAGAGATCAAGGGCTTCGATACCATGTTAATGCAAAGGATTTTGTGTGATAAAACTCGTATGTCTTATTAGAGAAGAGTTTGTCTACATATTTACACAAGGAGCCCTACCTAAATAAGGAATATACAAAGGAGGAGATTTGTCAACTCCTTTCATTTAAGTTTGACTATCTAAATAGGAAAGCATATAAAATACATTAATTATGTTAACAAATAAGGTAACTAAATCGACAAGTTGGCAAATGATTAATTAATTGAATCTTCTGACATTAACATAGATTAACCTAGTGTTGAAATGCTTAAGAATGATGCATGAAGACAAAGAGATATGCTTGAGAAATAAATAACATAATAGTTCTTTTCTTTTTCCTTTGCATTTCTGTCTTTTATGCATGTTGTGGGTTGAGATGTACTTTGTAAAACCAGTTACTTAGACTATCAGTCTACAACTTTCTGTTGTTAATGAGAAATTGCTACCTTTACCTCACTATTATTCGTCTTTGGTGGATGATCTTATTGATGAAAGACTATAATTAGATGGTTTGGTATCTAATATGTAGCACCCCCTTACCATAGAGTACCCACCGGAATGCCCGTAGGTCATTCTGGTACATATTCTACGATAAGAGACCACTATTGACAACCACCACTAACTCCCCATGGCATCATAATAATAAAACAGTAATAAGAAATTGGTAACTTTTTAAAATCAAACTGTATTTCATTTCATTTCATCAAACTCAGTAATCTACAAACTGTCAGTATTTTCAGTATGTACATGTTCCAAAACACTTTACACTAAGTACCATACAGTAAGGCACAAATAACAGTTCTACTACAAGTCTCCAAA
>JANJEY010000235.1:38962271-38972514 GCA_024703695.1 Erythroxylum cataractarum
TGAAAAATGATTTCTTAAAAAGTTTTGAAATCTATCGTTTCTCCAAACTAAGCATGCTTTCTTTTTCCGATCCAACATATAATATTCAAATGGTTTTGAATTGCATTTGGAATTAAGTAAGAACAAAATGATAAAAAGACAAGATCAATTTTGTTAATTTTTGATTTTTTTATCAAATGTACCCTAAATAATTCTACTAAATTCATGTACCATTATAAGAAAGTAATTGGTGACCAGAAGAAATTAGTTTTGACTTAAGACCTTGAACTAATTCGAAACAATAATAATGAGCAATTATACTAGAAGAGAAATGCAATACTCATTTCTTAGCCATATGGAAAACATCTAGGACAAAGTAGGGATTAAAAGCAACAAAAACATCAACAAATTGTATTAGTTTCAATCTAGGAATTAAGGCAATTCCATTCTATAATTTCATAAATTGGACTTAATAATATTATTTCATTAAATGAAAGAAAACAAGAGATGTTTTAGATTCAATTTTGATGGCTGAGTCGACGGTGATGATAAAGTTAGATTGTCAGGACGAGTACTCAAGTGATATAAGGCTTACATTGTTCTATCTAAACCAATCATATTCCAAGTTTTTAGGTTCTATATCTAGCGAAATTTAGATTATAATAAGAAAAAATAATGAGATTCTCTTATCAATTTGCTAACAGATAATAAATTTAAATAAGAAGATGGTAGTAATAGAACTCATGTTAGAATAAATATAGGTTATAGTTGCATTGTCGCATAAGTTTCTTAAACCTTAAGATTAGAAAACATATGGAAAAACTTATTTTCAATAGGATGTAAAAAAATAAAAGTAGGCATAACACATGAAATATAATCATATTTGAAGTCTAATGACCCATTGTTTAAGAAGACAAGTGGAAACAAACCTAAGTTAATTGGTTAACTTTTATTTTCTTTGGTTCATTTTTTCTTTATTTTATTTGATACTTCGACTGTCTTAATGTATCTCTTATATGAAGTGTAGACAACAAAAACATAGCATAAATTCATCATAAATGAGGGACACATTGCTTGATATAGATTTAGACATTTCATCAAACATTTCGTAGGCAACCTGAATTCATCTCTAAATACCAGGAAAGCTATTATATTTTTCCATTATTCACCAACGTAAACATGTTCAAACACATTATTCACCAACCATAGTTCAACTAACACATAATACTCAAACACATAATACCAAAACTGACGTTCATATATAAGCATTTAACAGCAATTAACCTCCACTTAATTGAACGAAAGCGATATCATTTAGTGTTAAACCAAACGATGCTATTTTCTTTTATTAAAAATGTTGAAGTTGAAGCAAACGACGATGTTTAATTCAATTTTACCGACGTGATAATAGTTTTGTTGGTAAATTACCGATAGACATTGCTTTCGTCAATATACCCCGATGCTTATTCTTGCTGCTAACCATTGCCGTCTTTTTACTGACGTCCTCCATCGCTCTTCTATCTTTATATTCTGCCTACAAAATTATCGAAATAATTTTCCTCTATCTTTACTGACAAATATTTTGTTCGTCGCAAAATACCATTTTTTTGGACAATGTTACAGACAGGAAATCAATTCTGCGCAAATTTACTACGGTCTTGTTTCTATTGGTAATGTTCCGTCGGTAATTTATAATTTTCTTGTAGTTTACAAATTTTGAAAATTTTCAAGTTGAGGCAGGTGTTGGGAAAATTAACAGACGATAATTGATAAATTTGATGTACGAATGGTTCTTTTGGTGAACAAAGTCCGAAGCCTTTTTCCAAGATTAGGGAAAAAGTTGAAAATTTTTCTATGATTTCAATGGACTAATAATGCATGTGTTAAATACTTTCAGATCATGACTTTCAGTTTGATTCCTTCATACCGATTGGGCAAAAGTGATCAATTTTTTATGGTCACACACACGCACATATACTTGAAGAGAATAATATATAATTAAACAATTGTCACGTTAAGTCTCACTTGGATCTAACTCCTTTATTTGGACCTGTTTCAGTTGCGTATAAAAGTATTCGACTACTTTACTATCTCTACAAAATAGTACAGACTCTATTATTGCTTTTTAAAAAATAATATTAAACTGATTTTAATAATATTACAGATGTTCCCATCCTCTTTCAACAATATTAAATCCATAAAAATTAGCGAACTTAGCTGTTAAGTCAAATACTTGTTCCAAAAGATTGAATCTCCAATCCTAAGAGCCTCAGTCGCAGGCCCGACCACCGCTGAAAGAATGAAATACTGTATGTATATATTGGTGTGGCATGCCTTTACCTTAATTTTGGTTGAAATGGTATGCAAAGCTAAGGAATTGAAGGTCCCCCTCACACGGAAAGTCACTGCAATTGTTTTTGTGATGCCACGATCCGTCCACGCATTCTGAATTCAATATTCTCTCTCTTTGCCTTAAAAAGTTGAAATTCTTTTTAGTTGCCCCTCCCCTCCCACTTGTATTCCCTCCGATCTTATCCTTATCGAGATGCTTCACATGCATGTGTAGTGTTAAGTTAAAGGTTTTTGACTAATTTGGACTATGCAATGTGTATGACATGTATGCATCGCATATATGGACACCGACACCCTTCTCTAATAATGTATATATTTTGGACTCCCATGTTTTGTAGATTTTAAAAAATACAACTTTTTCTTGTAATATATTTGAATTTTATATAAAATAAACTGTATATATAATATATAGTGGCGTTAGACTAATTAGGATTGGGATTGCTTTCTAGCTTACAACCCACAAGCACATCAATCGCATCTTCACTTGCTAACTCCTGACGTTTCGGACACATTCACTTGAAGAATGTCCTCATATCGTTGCAACTGACTTCCGAGAATTTGTTAGGCAAGAAGATGAGAAAGTTCTTATTACTACTGTATAATGCGTATTAATTATTTATCAATAGAAAATCTTAACACAATTTGATGGAAATGAAAAGAAGCCTTCAATATATGGTTAAAGACACGTCACATGCATCATAACTGATGAAACTATTGGCCCTGCGTATTATTTTCCTATCCAAGGTTGACATTCTCTTGTCATCATCACTCTCTCTGCAACTGTATCACTCTATTCATACATATAAATGTTAGCATTCATGCCCAGGAAAAAGGAAATGTACCCTACGTTACAAATATGTTTTATCTTCTTCTCTTTTGCTTTCGGCAGCATTTGGCTTATCCATATATTAGGGTTCCAGATTCTGTGGCATCAACTAGCTAGGTTAAACATTTCGTATCATCAAGCCCACAAGGGTCGCTTTCAAGTTAAGGGTTCAATTTTGAGGGCATCAATCCAAATATCTCAACGAACCTTACAACAGTTCATCATCTCTTGCTTTTTTTTTTTTTTTTCTAGTTTAATGCTTCAACTGTTCAATGCATGCATCAGTACCTTATCTTCATGATCTTGGACCTATATATATAAGTTCTTATTAGTTTCATTATTACCATCACAGATCAAGTTAGCAACTGGCTAGCTATCACTACTTACAAGTATTCGCATGCTTCTCCTTTATCGTCGCTAGCATCTGCGTACCTAGTCTTTCCTTCTTGCGTTGCTACCAGAAGTTCACCTAATTTCATATCTTTGCAGCTCCACAATCACTTGGTCCATCTCTTCTTTGGATTCTAACTATCTCTGTAGTTCCGCTATTGCACATACGGAAAAAGCGTATTGCGTATTTGTAAAGAATATGGATCGTGTGGCCAAGTTGGCATCACAGAAAGCAGTGGTGATCTTCAGCAAGAGTTCGTGTTGCATGTGCCATGCAATCAAGAGACTGTTCTATGAGCAAGGAGTTAGCCCAGCAATTTACGAGCTCGATGAGGACTCTAGAGCAAAAGAAATGGAGTGGGCTCTCATAAGGCTTGGCTGCAACCCGTCAGTGCCGGCGGTGTTCATTGGAGGCAAATTTGTGGGCTCTGCAAGCACTGTCATGACCCTTCAGCTTAATGGTTCATTGAAGAAGTTGCTCAAAGAAGCTGGAGCGATATGGCTTTAGCATAGGAATTGACCATGGTGTCATCAAGGCGTTCTCTTTCTATTACTTAAAAAGTAATAAGGCTAACTGGGTTTTGCTTTCTTTAAGATTTGTTTTCTTCTTTAACAGGAAGCGAGTAAAAGATGTACTGCATGGAAAAAAGTCTATAGAGTCATACACTGTTTTAGATTTCTCCCAGTTAATATGCAGCTCTTTTGGCCTTGTATACTTATTACGGTTAGCTCCTCAAGTTTATGATTACCCGGATATATGCAACATATACAGTTGGCATAAGTAGCTTCTTGTTTCTCGTCTTCGTTTACTCCTTCAAAGCAAATTAAAGTCCTGTACTTCGTCGTCATGGATTCTTAGCTGACGACAGATGATATGTATTCAACATTTTGAACTTGAAGGGTTTAAGTTCCTTAATCATGACCTTATATGTACTTGATAGACGAATGTCGTTTATTTGTTTCCATGGTTATTAATCAACATATTGATATTGTAGTTAATTGGTTTCTTTTACTTCCACCTCCATCACCAAGACAATTCCATGCATTGCTGGAAGAAATAAAACTGATGTACCTTTCAGCAATTTAAGATGGAATATAATTCCTTGTCATGAATAAGTAAAAGGAATTGATTGATAAGGTGCATACTGAAAAAAGCTTTGAAGATTCTGAATTGCACATCACTGAGTGTCGAATGCACTTCCAGTCAGAAACTGAAATTCCCTGACCGGTATGCATATATATCTGGCGTCAGCTGGAATTGTTAGTGATATGTCAATTTCACGAAAACTGAACATATTCTTTGTTTATTGTTAAAATTTTGCATTTTAAGGAGATCATGTTCTAGCAGTTGGCTACGATGTTTTATGACAAAATTGCTGTAGCGATCCTGTGTTATACGAAAGTAGCTAATTAAACTTTGAGATATAAAATGTTATTCTATTAACCTTATGTTTTCAATTTTGCTGTAAAAAAAACCCTTAGCCGTGTGTTGTTTCTCCACGCTTAAGGGGCTGTGAGTTAATAAAATTTCAACTCAGGGTATTTTTTGCTAATTTTTATAAGTCAAGATTTTTTTTAGAAACTTTTGAATAACACAGGGTTATTAAAACAATAAATTCGATGTTTTATGTGTCAAAGATGAACACTACAACTTGATCATAATTTATTTCAGCATTGGCATTTCAAACTTTTACTTTCATAATAAATGTTTAGTGAACTATAAAAATGATATAGAAAACTAAAATTTCTAATGTTCCTTACGTCTTTTCCTGTTCTAGCAATATAAGGGCCCTCCATACTTTTTCCAGGTGATTCTCTCTACATTATTGTGTCACTCCCTTAAGTTTGTGGAATCAACTAAATGTCCAACTATTATATCGTCTCCCTAAGGCGATGGGATTAACCGATGTCCGAATAATTTATATTTTTCTAAGTTTATTATAAGCTAAAATGCTACTATTTTGGAACATTAATTAGGCACACGTACTAAGCCTATATATGCTAAAGTTTAACCCAATTAAGTCACTTCAACGTGTAATAGTAGTAGCATTCTTTCATATCACTCTTTTATGTCACATTAATACACTACATCAAACATGTGTATTGGCTCCAATTTCTTTGGCGATAAAATAGAAATCATCACTAGAAGTGTCCCTTTGGTGACGCATAAAAATATCGTTGCTAAAAGTTAAAGAATGTACGCTGGTTAAACAAAACGTTAGAAAGGGGAAATAATGTTACGACACTCTTACAATTTTGTTGCAATAGCAACAAGTTTAAACGACATTAAAGTACTTCCATCACAAAAAGGAAACAATTATCGATGACTAGAAATTATTGTCAATGAATGTGGGACAAATCAATATGATTAGCATCAACTTAGCAAAATGTCGGCAATTGTAGAAAACAGAGTGACAGAAGACTAAATTGTGTCACAAATTGCATCCCTTTTTACTGACGTTTTTCATGAATCATTGAAGAAGGTCGAGCTAAGATAACATGAAGCGACGATAAATGGTTGAATGTCATGGAATGTTTAATATTGGCAACAATTATATTATACTTTGTCGATAAAGTTTTGTCGGTAAAGTTTGGCAACGATTTTCTTTAGCATTGTGTATTGATGGACATATTGCGACCATTTTTCTTAATTAACTGCTAATGAGGTAGGATATAGTGATGGTCTATTATTTCGTTGCTAAAAATGGTTCTTAGATTTTTTCAAAAAAAATTTATTCGAGCACTTATGAAATTTGATATGTGATAATATTGTTAAAATTAATAATATTTGGAAGATAGTTTGTTAATAATAAGTAATAATTGTAGCTAAGGTTAATTACAATTTGACATTTTTATAATCTATCCTAGTTAAGTTATGTTTTGTTGTAAAGTGGTGTTCAGTGTTTAAAACATATTGTTGAAAAACACATGGTAGGTTATTTGAAATATGAAAAGTAAATATATTTTGGAAGTGGTAAATTTTAACAATACTAAAATATCATAAAGTTAAGTTAAAAAAGTAGTATTAACCATTATTATTTAGTAACAGTAAAATAAATATTTATAAAATTTTTGAAAATAGTATCAATATAATATAATAATATATGGTAAGATGTACAAACTTTTAATTAGAAGGTTAATAATTCTTACAGGCATAGAACAACAACAATAACAACGACAATAGTACGCAGTTTTACACCTAACTAATAGAGAATTGTTTGAAAAATTCTTACAAATAGAACAATAAATAAAGTTTAAAGCTGAGTCCAGTTGATTCCATCGATAAATGATAATGATATAATTAATTTTTTAGATTTCAAGTGACATGAAAGTTTGTAAAGGTAAATGAGTTCCCTATATTTGGATTTCTAAGAAAGGTCCTCGCACGTTCAAAGGCACCAATTGAAATTGTGAAAGATCTTCCCTCAAGTGTAGGGTTGTTGGCACCCTTTTCTAACAGTTTCTTAGCTATAGCAAAATTTTTAGAGGATATAGTTAATGAGCCCCCAAATTTAATATGAAAGACAACTTCTGATGACCTACTAGTATGATGTGTTTCACCTAAAATACAATTAGTATAGAACTTAGATTGGTAGTTTAATTAAACCGTTTAACGAACCCAATTGGAACACATGCATACTTGAATGACCAAATCAAGTCTTTGGAATTGACGAATTTTTCAAAACAATTGATTTCCCTAATCCTTTACGGACCATTGTGACATTGCCTCTGCCTCTATGGCCATAAATGTTATCTTGAAGATTCATAGAAGCTTAACATAACATATGGTATATACCATCAAATGTGAATATATATAATAACTTCATAACAGGAAATGAGATCTACATAATACGGAAAATCACATAGTTTGGATACTAAAAATCTTGAAGAAGAAGATAGGTCATGGATGGCAAACAATTATTGGTATATGAAGAGGGAATTTATTATGTATTTTTTTTTCTTCAGTAAGGACAATTTTGCCACATTCCTTCTAATGGAATGAATTTCTACAATCGGAAACTAGTCGTCATGTTGACATTCCTTGATTAATTATGTTCAGAGTTATATTTTGCAAATGTGAATTTAGAATAAAATTCATTATTTTCAACTCCAATTTCGATTATAACTTAAAGTGCTACAGTTTAGTACTTATACATCTTCAATCTGCCTAATGAGATGAATGTTATCCTTATTAAAATAACAGTAATCTATTTACCCTTTGTATCATACCAAAATTTTAGAATTTAAAGAAGATTACACATGACCATATTCTTGATGTACAAAAATATAATATTATCTATATTAGGTTATATTACTATTAGTACAAATTATAAATGTTAAATACTCTTTCAAGCCTTTTTATCAAACAATTAGCAAGATTTCATCAGGGAAGCATTAAAGGTCGTAAAAAGAAGTCAACCCATATACAACTAGCAAAGGAAGACACTACATCATCTTTGGAACACAACCACAAGAGAGGTGACAATGGTTATTAGACTGTGAATGTAGAGGAATGTTGACAGCTAAAATGAAAATGAAGAGAGGTTTGTTGAAATAGTGATAAAAACCTAATACAAAACGACGTCCTTTCTTGTTAAGGTAAACGATGTCATTTCCCATTTTGTTGGAAGAAACATAGTACAATGTTGTTAGAAACAAACAAATCATTGCTAAGTTAAAAACGTTGCCATATTTGTTGTCACCTTTGCATAACATAATTATTATTACACATACAGAAAAAATTATTATTACAATACCTTAATGACTGCCATAATATTGGTTGAAAATATTAGAAGTTAATCACATTGATTTATAATAATATTATAAGTTTATTACAAATAATTTGCTAAATATTACAGTAAGTGAACGAGTTTGATTATACGGATGTTCACTTCTTATTAATCATTTTAGAAAAATAAAATATTCTTTGAAAATAGTATTGAGTTAACTTATAAGAAATAAAAGCTAGGAGACAATACTTTCCAATATTCTTTTGTAAATGGTAATCAACATTAAATATTAATAATTTCCAAACATGATGTTAATGATTGGTTGCATATATAACTGTAAAACAAATATTAATGAACAATTTTGATTGTAATATGAGTACTTCATATTAATCATTTTAATAAAATAAAAAATTTTATGAAAAAAGATATATTATTAGTGATGTTTATCTAGTTTGGTAAAAAAATACTGCAGAATTTGCGATGCTTAATTAATTTTGTAGGTAAATCTGGGATTTGGTTACGAATTTTATCTTCTTCACCAAATGTAACAGACGACAAAAAAAAAGTTGAGATGACATCGTTTGTTTGACTATAAACGACATCTTCCTAGTCTGTTTAAACACAAACGTGTGAAACACCTCTCTTCTTCCCTCTTTTTTCATTTTCATCCATTCCTCTCCACAGACGCTTTAATTATCAGAACTCTTTCACACCCATCGTCAATTTTTAAACTTTCTTCTCCTCTCTCTATCATCCATCATCTCCATGTGCTTTGTCTCCAACTAGTGAATGGTTTTGGTTTCATTTTTTAGGTCTCACTAGAAACACCAAATGTATATGTCGATAATCATGGGTATTTTTTATATGGAATGTTGAGTTGTTTGCTTTATTTTATGATAATAATGGTTGAAATGTAGTGGATATGTGTTATTGTGGTTAAAGAAAGGGAAAATAATGAAGTTTTTTTTTTTTTGTTAATTTAGGTTGATATGTGGCTGCATATTAAGTTTGCAAAGAAATTCCTGAATAATTTTGCTATCATTTTTTACAATGTTTTCATGTTTAAATTCATTATGTTTTGTTAAATTTGAAATGTTGAAATATGGTTGCACATTGGTATAATGTTAAATGTAAATAGTTTTGATAGATGTGTGGCAGAGAAAATTATTGTGCGTATAAAGTCTTCTTTAACGCATGTACTTTTCTTTCTTGTCTAACTTTAATATAATTAGGGTATTGATAATCAAATACATATTATGTCATGAGCTGGTACCACATTGGGCACATGAAAACTATGGCATATCTAGGATAAGGACACTCACGGTATCCTTAATCTCACTATGTAAAGCTAATTAAATATCTTTTAAAATCATTTGGTTAACACAACGGCTGTATTTTAAAAATCCCAAAACTCAATCAAAACACCTTCAAATTAGTTTTAAATGCACTTCTATATCCACATTAAAATTCTACAACAACTTCTGGATTTTTAAGTTTACTCAAAAGCAATATCAACATCAGTATCCAAGGTTCATACATAAGGTCTTTTACAAACTACAAGATAGTTAATAGTTAATTTATAAAATCATAAAACATATCAACAAAACTAACCTAATAAAAAATGTTCATATTATCATTCAATTGGAGGATGAGTTTAATTTGATGTTGTAGCTATTAAAGTGATTCATGAATCACCAATTACCCATTTATAATTATTTGACAAGTTTATTGATTATGAGACAATGTTAGAAGAAAACGATTTGACATATGTTCCTGTTTTTTCCATAACAAATTTTACTTAAAAGTAAAATCCCAAAGCTCAATAGCCTTACAAATCACATTAAGGAACTCTAGATCATGTCCAAAGATATAATCCCAACTATATATCGTAAAACGTGTAGTGGCAAAGGTGGAAATAGTTCTAGCTATTGGCAAAATCAAAATGCCAATCAATCCTATTAAACAT
>JANJEY010000235.1:39043787-39054980 GCA_024703695.1 Erythroxylum cataractarum
TTTTCACTTTTATTGTTACATTAGGCTATAAAGGCATTGTGGTCAGAAGTGTTAGTTTATGCCTTTGCAGTAAATCATGAAAAATGTTAAGCCATCAATGCCTAACACAAACAATGCAAGGGAATTCATGACGAAAATCAAGGAGTACTCACAATCAGACATAGCTGACAAGTCTATTGTAGGAAACTTAATAAGCGAATTGATAACCAACAAGTTTGATTATTCTCAACCTAACCATGATCATGCAACAGGCATGCCAAATCTAGCTGCAAAGCTAAAACTAATGGGCATGGATGTGAGTAAATCCTTCTTAGTGTAGTTCATCATCAACTCACTTCCTCCTGAATTTGGTCAGTTCTAAGTGAATTATAACACTCTTAAGGAGAAGTGAAAACTTCAAGAAATCAAGGCCATGTTAATGTAAGAGGAAGGGAGATTAAAGAAAATGAAGGAACACTCTATTCATCTTACAATACATAATGAAGCTAGCTGTAAAAAGGGAAAGCCAGGAAAGAAGAACAACAAGAAGAAAATAGCTCAAATGAAGTTTAATGAGGGCCAATTCCATAAAACGCAGTGTTGTTTCTTCTGCTAGAAAGCTAGTCACCTCAAGATTGATTTCCTTAAGAGAAAGGATTGGTTCGAAAAGAAAGGTAAGTATTATATTTCAATATGTTTTTAATCAAATCTTATTGAGGTGCCCAATAATATCTGTTGGTTAGATTAAGATGCAACTACTTATATGTCACATATTATGTTAGGATTTCTTTTAATCAAATTATAAACAAAACTAAAGAGTTTCTGTATATGCGTACCAGAATGAAGACACAAATTCAGTAATTAAGACATACAGATTGATCTTAGACACTGGTTGTAGTCTAGATCTTGAAAAGTGTCTTTATGTTCTTAAATGTGCTAGAAATTTAGTTTCTATTAGTAAGTTGGATAAGATAGGTTTTAATTGCAACGTTGGAAAAGGTGCTATTTCTTTATATAAATGACTATACTATTATGGTTCTCGTATATTAATGGATAGTTTATATCATTTTAACCTTGAAATTAATTATTTTGAATTCCTATTTCATATTGAACATAATATGGGTAATAAATGTAGTACACTTAATGAACACTCTACTTATTTGTAGCATCAAAGGTTAGGTCATATATATAGAGAAAGTGTGACGAGGTTAGTGAAAGTGAAATCTTACTTCAAATAGATTTTACTGATTGAGATTTATGTGTTGATTGCATTAAAGGCTAGTAAACCAAATACATATCTAAGAATTCAACCACAAGAAGTATTAGGCTCCTCGAATTAATACACACTGATATATGTGGTCCATTTCATGTTCCATCTTAGAGCAGTGAAAATTATTTTTCACCTTTATTAATGATTATTTATGTTATTATTATCTTATTTACTGCTTGAAAAGTCTCAATCAATGGCATTCTTGAGGTGTTCATTAACAAGGTGGAAAGGCAGTTACATAGAAAAGTGAAAGTAGTAAGGTTTAATAGTTGGTGAATATTATGGTAAATATGATAAGAATGGACAGTTTCCAGGTTCATTTCCAGGTTCATTTACAAAACTTTTTTGGAGTTGGGGCATTTATGCACAGTATACAATGTTCAGTACACCACAACAAAGTGGTGTAACTGAAAGTCAAAATCATACTCTTATGGATATGGTTAGGAGTATGTTAAGTTACAATAATTTTTACCTTTATCTTTATGAATGTATGTATTAAAGACAACTGCATATCTGCTTAATAGGGTTCTTAGTAAAGTAGTTCTAGTGACACCTTATGAAATTTGGACAGGTAGGAAACCTAGCTTAAGGCACCTGCATATTTAGGGTTTCCCAATAGAAATAAGGATTTGTAATCAAAGAAGCTTAATGTAAGAACTATTAGTGGTTACTGCGTCAGTTATCCAGAAAAGTTCAAAGTGTATGTATTTTATTGTCTTAACTATGGTACAATAATAGTTAAGTCTGGTAATGTTAGGTTGATTGAAAATGACCAAATTAGTGGGATTAGGGAACCACAAAAGGTGGATATTTAAAAGATTCAGGCGGAAAATGCTTCATCTGGTGTCTCTTCTTAAGTTGTTGTTCCTTTTGTTGCATCAAATCATACAACATACAGGAGCAACAAGTTAATATTTCAAACCCACAATAAAAGAATCTCAATAATGAACCAGTAAATAATGTCAAATCATAAATGATCAAGTGATACCACTAGAAACAATATTATTAAGATTTATAAAGGAGAAAAAACTAGCTATATTAGATGACTATATGGTGTATTCGCTTAAGCACAAGTGACACTTGAGTATTGATAAAGATCCAATCTTATTTAAAGAAGCCTTAAAATGTAATAATTCTGAATAGTGGCTTAATGATATGAAAGAAGAGTTAAAATCTATGGATGATAATTAAGTCAAGGAACTAATTGAGTTACTTCAAGGCTTAAAGTAAGTAGGTTATAAATGGGTCTTTACGACTAAAGGGGACTTGAAAGGTAATATTGAAAGGTATAAAGTCAAACTTGTAGCCAAAATTTATACTCAAACGGATGGCATTGACTTTAAAGATACCTTCTCTCTAGTTTTACAAAAGGACTCTTTAAGAATTGTTATTGCATTTGTAGCTCATTATGATTTAAAGCTTCCCCAAATGGATATAAATACCACTTTTCTAAATTTTGACTTAGAAGAAGAAGTTTATATAAACCAATTGAAAGGTTTTGTGACTACAGAAAAGGATAATATGGTGTGTAAATTAAAGAAGTTAATATATGGTTTGAAACAAGTTTCTTGACATTGATATGTTAAGTTCAATGATACCATTACCTCGTATGGTTTTGTAGAGAACACTATTGATAAGTGCCTCTATATAAAGGTCAATGGAACCAAGTTCATTACTTTGGTACTGTATATTGACGATATTCTTTGGGTTGCTAACGATTTCGACTTGTTACATAATGTAAAGAAATTTCTCTTTAATAACTTTGAAATGAAAGATATGGGTGAGGCATCCTTTGTGATTGGAATAGAAATTTTTTGTGATAGGGGATGAGGATTGTTAGGGTTGTCTTAGAAAGGATATGTTAGTAAAGTATTAGAGAGATTTAAGATGAAAAAATGTTCAATAAGGGTAGTCATAATTTAGAAAGGAGATAAATCTAGTGAAAAGCAATGTCCCAATAATTATTGGAAAGACAAGAAATGGAATCAATTCCCAATGCATCTGTAGTTGGGATTCTGATGTATATTCATACTTATACTCGAACAAATATCAATTTTGTTTTTGGAATGTTAGGTCAATATTCAAGTAATCCCAAAATGGACCATTAGAAAGATACAAAGAAAGTAGGCATCAAAGACTACATGCTCACTTAGAAGAAATCAAAACACTTAGAAGTGATTGGTTATTCAGATTCAGACTATGCTGGTTGTCTAAACTTAAGAAGATATACTTTTGGTTATTTATTCCAACTAGTAGTAGGGGTAATTTCTTGAAAAAGTGGAAAACAATTTGTCATTACTACTTCTATTCTGGAGGTTGAAATTGTGGCATACTTTAAGGCCACTATTCAAGCATTGTGGTTGCAGAACTTTGTTCTAGGGCTACGTATTGTCAACAGTATAACTAGATCGCAAAGAATTTATTATGATAATTTCACAGTTGTCTTCTTCTCCAAAAAATAACAAGTATTCTAAAGGTTCTAAATACATGGATTTGAAATATTTGTCAGTTAAAGAAAAACTGCAAAAACATAAAGTGTCTAATGGTAACGGATCTATTAACTAAAGATTACCGCTTAAAACATTTACTGGCCATGTTAAAAGGATGAGCATTATATATAAGTCATTGTTAGCATGAGATCATGTTATATATATAAATATGTTTGGTTATTTGCTATTATTGTTTTTGACGTTTATGAATTCAATTAAAGTTATGTTTTTTCTTATTTGTTAGTTATCACATTATGTTATGTACACACATTGTTTTAGTATGATGACAAATTGTGTCTTAAGAAAACATTAAAGTTGAGAATCACAGTGTTTCTCAATCATAGTTGTTTTGAGTTGAGTTGATTGCATGATAAATAAAAGGAATCATGTTGTTAGATGACTTGTTGTTGGACCTTATTTCCGGAGCCCAACTCGAAAATCATAATACGTGAGCTCATTCCCATGAAAATCTCCTTAGGGTAATTCCAATAACAAAATTTTCCGGCATCTGCAGTGGAGGACTTTACCGTGGCAACAAAATGTTCACCGCGGAGAACCATTGGGAGAAAAATTCCTCACCCAGACAACTAAAGTTTCGCCGTGGTGAAAATGCTAAAGTATTTTCCCCTGAACCTTCGGGAAAAGTTTGCCAAAAGTTCGCTGCGGTGAAGATGGTCAATTTACCACACCGAATTTCCTTCCATCTTTCCTAGCCTTAATTTCAATCTAAGTTGTCCCAAATTCACTTCCTCTAACGCAACATCATTTCATAACCATTCCACCACCAATATTATCTCATCAAACTCTCTAGGCTCTTTTCATTTAATTCATTACTTACAACTAATTCTCATCCTTCATAATTTCCTATCTTTCTTTTTCTATAACATCTCACTTATGTGTGATAACAATTCATGTTCAAAATTCATCATCTCAAATCGATAACATTTTTTAGTATACTTAAGTTCAATTCAAGCTCATCCATATGCAAATTCATATTCCCACTCAACATCATCATGCATAATTCATAATTCATAATTCATTAACATCAAAAGATAAGAGTTCTTACAAAACTGTAATGACATTTCAAACCACAATACATCAATGTCTCAAAATTCCAAAATACATAAGATACTTGAACAATAATCCTTGAAATGTAACTAAAACCTTATGGTTACATAATCTAGCTTAAAATACAAAAATATATATAACTCAAAGCGATGTCTTGACTCTTGATCACTCGATCTTATTTTCTTCACCTGAGGATGGGACGAAAAGGGGGTGAGCTTAAAGCTCGTAGGTAATAATTTTATAATGGAGAATAAGAAAAAAATATTGAAATGTTCATTTGTTATAGAAATTTCATATTGAATGCATAAAACTTGTAGTTTTCAAATTCAACCAAATTCAAATTTTAGCTTAAAATTCATAGTTAAAGAAATATCATCACATAAACATAATATATACATGTAACCATCAAAGCATAACACTCAATTATGCAACATTCTTGACAATTCAAAGATGCAATGCACAAACAAATGGCTCGAGAGTTTCATAGAAACATAATGGTGAAACCAAAGTTTACACCATGCATAAAATGAGTCCATTTCGGAGCTCATATGCCACAAATGGGCAGCCGAGAGAACGCTCTTGTCAATGTGCACTTGACAAACATAATGGTTCCACTCTTGCCCAAACAGAAGCATATAATCGTTTTATCATATGCTCAAAATTTCATGCTTTTCTATCTTTTCATTCATACAAACTGCCATGACATGTTTCAATGACATAACTTGATCAAAACTGATAAATCACAATGCATTTTCAGAAATTGCATAATTCACTATCAAGCAAGTTACACATACACACACATAGGTAAGAATTTGCCTAATTACACAATAACTATAAATACATTACCCACATTTCACATATAACCCATTTAAACACTAAACCATCACTTCTACTTCATTTTCAACTTCAATTCAACCTAATATCATTTACAAATACATCTAAATTTGTCTTTGTTCATTAACCCCAAAACCTAAACATATACATTTACCCATTCTCAACAACTTCCCACACACATTCTTCTCTTAACTAACATCAAAACATGTTTCATTCATCTAATCAAGAAGAACAATGCTTATACTGACTTGTTGAAGCTCCAAATTCTTCAAACTCTTCAAGAATCTTCAAACCCTAGCTTTTCTCTTCTTTTTTTCTCTTCTTCTCTTCACCCACGATTTCTTCTAAAAAATGCAAGACAATAACTTCTTCTTCTTTTAATAGCCTCAATGAGTGTGCAATGTCCATTTTGCCCCTTGCCTAATGCCTTATGTCTTATACCCTTAAGTGAACTTCCAAACTTCCAACAATGCCCTTCATTCATTCTTATAACATTAATACTTCAATTCAATTAATCTATGCCATAAAATGTTACCAACATTAACATAATAATTAACTCCACAAAATAATCCCTTAAGGACCTCATAATTTATTTAAATCATACTTATTCCTCAAGAAAAAATTTGGGGGCCAATAGAATGTGTGTATTTGGAAATTGTTTCTCTACTCTTGCAGATTGAGTATTGAAAAATCTAAAACCAAAATACAATGCATATGTGCTTGCATTTACTAGCAGTGTAGTTCATGTGATATATTGCATTTGATGCCTACATATTTGTTTCTGAAAATTATTCCCATGACTATTTTTATTTGCTTATAGGATATTGAAGAATGCTCACATATGATGTGTTATGTGTATGCATATATTATGGTTTCCGAAACTTATTTTTGCATTTACGTACTGCCTAGGTTTATGCATGATTGCATCTAGAATTTTTTTTTTTTTACGCTTTATAGTTTTGGAATGGCCATGTATGGATTCTAAAACAAATTGATTTGTGTATACCTTACTTTGTTTCTGTCTCTGCATGTTTTGGCTTGCGATTGTTTTTCCTCTGCTATCAATTTATTGCCTTGTGGGCTACAAGCATCAAATGCGCAATATCACCTATTTGACTGTCACATCTAGCAACCCAGTGGGTCGCCTGCGATGTGATGCCTGCTAGGCATCTTTTGCGACTCCATAGATAGGCATTGTTCAATGCCACCAGATGGCATCAAACGATGCTAGGTGACACATGTGATGCCAAACATCGGCAGTGGGGAGGTAACGATGAGAAGAAAAATGGAGAAGCAGTTGGAGAATCGTCGATTGGATTCTCAATGATTGTAAACTTAGCAATTAGAGCGACGTGGGTTAAAGCAGTTGGAGGAACATGGAAACACTGGTTAGAGAACAAGGAAGCGTGGAAGGTAGTTTTCAAAAACATGGGAGATGTTTCTGGAGAAGACGAATGGCACGTGTGAATCATACGCCAACCTTCTTAAGGGCTCTTCTATAGTAGATGTGACTAGGGCGTGCAATCTTTGTTGATTGCAAGAGCATGCACTGCACACGATCGCACAAATGTTTCTACCAACTATTTGGGCGCGTGCACTACACGCACTAGACGATCTTCCTTCCTTGTTTTATTTGCTTTTAATGTTTCAAAAACCTTAAATTTTTAATTTAATTAATTTAATAGAGATTACATTAATTTATACTCCTAATAAGATTGAAAAGTGTTTTACTAAATTTTGAAAATTATTTTCAAGGGGAAATTTTATTTGGAAAAGTTTTAAATTTTTTTTTAAGAGTTGAATTATTAAAATAAATTTGTTATCAAATTAGTAATTGGAATCAAGGAAAAGTTTTAAATAATTTCTTTCATAATTAGATTATATTTAAAATTATAAAGATAATGAGATTATACTATTTTGATGAGGTCGGAAATTTTTTAAAATTTTAAATCCCTCAATAAAATATTAAGTATACGTTAGGAACGTGATAGTTGTTTTTCGTTGTTTGAGAATAAAACTAGAATTTTATTTATTGCTTGGCTTGTTGAGTAAACTCCTCGGATATGTTTTATCTTAAATTAATGGATCTCAATTAACTAAATTTGTATGATTTGGATGAGTAAACTCATGATCATATAGATTTAGAGGCAAGTTTAAGAATAATATATGTCATATATTTTAGCAAAATTTATCACCTAACTATTCTAGGAGTCATATGAAATGTGATTAAAAAGTAGTTTTCTACCTAATTTAATTTTAGTTGGTTTGTTAAACAAGCTCGAGATTAATTAATTTTAAATAGGATCCTAGCCCACTAGGAAATTATTTGATAATTTTTTGATATAATAGTGAGAGCTATTATTTTGAATAAAATAGTGGAAGTAATCAAATAATTTTAAATTCCTTATTTTATTTGATTTTGGATATAAACTAATATATACTCCTTTTATGATTTTTAGTTATTGAATTCGAAGATGACCACCAACCTAACATTCATCATGGATGTTGACAAGCTGACTGGACTCAACTTTTCAGACTTGTTATGTAACTTAAGAATAGTTCTTAAGTAAGAAAAGAAGTTATATATTCTTGATACTCCTACTCTATCAGAACCTTGTTCATATGTAACTAATGAAGATTGGGAGAAATATCAACATTATGTTGATAACGTTAAACAAGCTACATGTGTGATGTTTAGCTAGCATATCTTTTGAACTTCAGAGGCAGCACGAGAAAATGGAAAAATGGATGCACTTACTATCATAATGTATCTTGAGGAGTTATTTGGTGCACAAAGTAGGTTGGAGAGATATCAAATCTCTAAGGCAATGTTTCCATGCAAGATGACAGAAGGATATTCAAGTAATCTGCATGTGCTGAAGACAATTGGGTATATTAAAAAATTGGCCCAATTAGGTTTTGTCATAGACCACAAGTTAAGCGTTGATCTGGTGATGTAGTATCTAAATTTGAGCTTTTCATAGTTCATTATGAACTTCAACATGAACCAGAAGGACATGACATTACCTAACTATTGAACATGGTCAAGATTGTGGAAGGGTGCCTTAACCACAAACAAACTCCATTTGAACCAAAAAATTCAACCCAACATTCACACATCATCAAAGAAAGGAGAGGGCGAAGAAAAGGATACTACCTTCAGTTTGGAGCGACGGAGAAGACGATGTCGGAGACGCAACAGCTTGATGGCAACAACTCACCTCTATGTTTGATAGAGGGCTAGAGACTTTACTTGAGCTTTAACAATTCTCCCAGTGTCTAGGATAGGTTGGATTTGGGTTAAGCTGTTTAGATACTTCCACGTTTGAGGAAGTAATGGTGAAGCATTTCACATATAAAATTTTTTTATCATTGCAAATTTTCCAGAACTTCTTAGGTAATAGTGCCTTACTTGTTGGGCCCCGAACTTTGAGTGAAAATTAGAAGTATGAAAATGAAAGTAAATGAGTGATTTTTGTATATAATTTGCGTTAGAGATGATTTTGATATTGGAATATGAATTATGCAAGGATGATGAGTAGAGAAACCTTAAGTATGAACTATGGTTATATATGTGAGATATTATGCAAAAGCAAGAGAGGAAATTGGTGAATGACATGATGTTATTGAATGTAAGAAATCATATGCATTGAGGTTAAGTGTAGAATAAAAATGTGTATGCTGATTCAGGGGAAATTTAGGAATAATTGAAATAGAATTGG
This sequence comes from Erythroxylum cataractarum, assembly GCA_024703695.1. Taxonomy (NCBI): domain Eukaryota; kingdom Viridiplantae; phylum Streptophyta; class Magnoliopsida; order Malpighiales; family Erythroxylaceae; genus Erythroxylum; species Erythroxylum cataractarum. The sequence continues at coordinate 39,053,150 of JANJEY010000235.1, forward strand.
CCAAAGTTGCCTTATTTGAAGTTTTAGCTTATTCTTTTATCTTTACAACAATGCTAAGTATGCAAGTTTTCGAGATTGGAGTTAAGAGTTATGATTGATACAAGTTAGGATGTTGCATAAGATTTGTGTTTGTGATAGCTTTGATACATGTTTGAAATTTGAGGTTTTGATAAACCATTTAAGTTGAGATTTGAGAAGTTCATGAATTGAATTTGTTACTTGAATTGTTATGAAGTGTTTAGGCCTTTGAATAAGTGAAATTATGAAGTTTATAAGTGTCTATGTTGTTAGGAAGAAGGTAGGAAGCATGAAAGAGGGCTTGGAGGGGTTTTGGGAAGCCCCATGTCCGTTTAACGGACTTAGAGTCCATTTAACGGACCTTCTCAGGTCAAAAAGGATCCTTCACATCGCCCATGTCCATTAAACAAACATGGAAGTCCATTAAACTGACCTTCTCGGGTGAAATGGTGCAGTTTACCTGATACATATTCGTTAAATGGACATGCATGTCCGTTTAATGGACATTCTCAGAAAATATGGCAATTTTGACACTGTTGGAGGCTGAATCTGATTTTGTGGTCTTTATAAGAGTTGTAGATCTTGAAGTCTACTTTCAAATGGTCTAATAAATAAATCAATCCGACTTCTAGAATGAAAGTTATGGCGTTTGCGCCAAAAGAGATTCAAATTGATTTAGGGTTTAAGTATGGGTTATTCTTTTAGGTATAACTCACTCATCCGACCTCCAATTGAGGTGATTCTTGAAGCACTGAATTCCTAAGACATGTATCCTTCTCTCCATGAAAATTTGTATCAATTAGAGTTGAATTGAAAGAGTTTGATTGAATCTTATGATAATTGGAATGATTTGTTTCCTTCTGATCTTGCTATTTTTCCTTCCTCATCCGACCTTGTCAGATCTTTTGCTAACATCTTTTCCGTCCGACATCCGAATGACTTGGTTCTCAAAGCTTTGGATTCCTAAGACAATTAATTACATTTTTATGAGAAATTATGAATTTTAGAGACTTAATTGAGGAAGATTGTTTGAATCAAAGTGAGTCGAGAAATTTTTTGAACATGGTTCAGTATTTTGAGAAATTTGGGATCAGTGGTGATCTGATTGAAGTGATTCTTAAGGAACAATAAAATTAAGATATGGGGCTACAAATCATAAGAAGAAATTAAAATTCAATTTAGCCTTTAAGAATGTCAATTTTTGGAAGGAAGTGAATTGCTAGAAAGTGTTAGTAGAATGTTATGTCCAACATGTTTGGACTATAAATTTTGATGTATAGCTCCAAATTGGATGATTTTCGTGGCATTATAAAATTAAGACAATAAGGAACAATTCTCTAGAAGGAAGTTTTGACAATATCCTTCAAATTGATAGTGCGAAACATATCCGAAAGTAAGCATGACTTAAAGTAAAGTTCAAGGGCATTTTTGTAAGTTAACTTAAGGAGTAAAGTCTATAAGCTTATAAGGAGGGACAAAATGGTCTTTGACCATTCATTTAATGAACTGGCAATATAAAAGGGTGGCTGTCGTTGGAAGAGAAGGAAACTCATGAAATTTATGAGAGAAGAGGAAGAAAAGAAAGAGAGAAGAGAGAAAGGAGGAGATTTCAGTGGAGGAAGAAGATGAAGGGCTAGGGTTTTGATTTTGTGAGCTTCCAAGGGTGGTTTTAGGTTGTTTCCAAAGGGAAAAGATGGAAGAGGTCAAGAGTCTCCTTCCAAGCTAAGAGAAATTCAAAAATGGAGAAGAATGAGGTAAGAGTCAATCTTTAATCTTTGATCTTTTAGTGAGATTTTGGTTTAGTTGGCACAAG
>JANJEY010000235.1:39065832-39078832 GCA_024703695.1 Erythroxylum cataractarum
CTCGGGACCTTGTGACTGGACCGACAAAACTTTCCATACTGGGAAAACCTTCCATGTTGGCACTTGAATGATCTTGTTTTGCTTGTTTTGCTTGAACAGCCTCAATATGATTTCCCATGACATCGCCTTGCACTTTAGCTCCATTTTCCAAATTGCTGCTTGTAGCATTTTGAATGCCATTTGTATCAGCGAGGATGGGGACACATGGTGACATGTGCATTGCACAAGGCATACAATAGAGGCATATTTATGTGTGGGTGCATGTCGCAATTGCCGGGCGTATTTGCAGCTCATCGGCTGTGCGTGCATGTAGTGCACGCCCCTCCAGCCCACTTATAATGGTGAAGTCGGGCTGATGTCAGTGCTACAACGTTGTTGATGTCAACCCCTAAAACAAAGAAAAATTTTACAATTCCCGTAAAGGTGTCCAGGGTCCTTTTAGGTCATTTTCTATGTTGAGGTAATTTTAAAAATGATTTTTCAATTTTTCTAGATTAATTACGTTAGTAAATTGATTCTGAAAAAGGTTTTAAAGATTTTTAAAGCTAATTTTGAGCGAATTTTCTTGCTTCAAATTACCCATAAGGGAGACACTTCAGGTTTTTTTTTTCTTGTGTGATAGGTTCGATATTCGGAAAAGTACAATAGTCACTCTGAATGAGATTTTTTGAAATAAAAATCTTAAATAAAGTTTAAAGACATTGTTTTCAACACCAGTATGTGATTATTTCACTGTGCATTTAGTTTTTTGCATTTATAGCTGATTTTCACATACAGTATGCTCATATAGAATATGAGGATAATATAAGGATGTATCCCTTATGTTTGTGGTCTTTTTGAATAGTGGTGAGATTGTAGTCACCACGTTGTCCTTTCAAGTTAGTGTTGAATTGTATCACTTGCATGTTGGGGATGTCTCTAGTCTCATATTTGGTTATTCTATCCACAAGTGTTAGTCTTACATGAGGTTTTGAGATATACATAAAGGCATTAGATGAAGGAAAGTGGTTGCTCGAATGATCTATTCACCTACAGGTGATAGAATTATAAGAGTTGATAGTTTGTACTCTGATCTCTTTATGTGGAAGTCTAATTGCATATATTATATATTCATCCCAAGGATGTTTCATAATATATGTAATCAGATTCTTAGTATAGATATTGTTTCAATGCTTTAAGTATCGTTATTATCTTGCATTTATACTAATCTTTACATTGTCTTTCTGTTTTGCAACCACCTTTTCTGTAAATAACAACGTTGTCACGATTGAGACCTTGATCGGTTTCAATTTTAAGAAGTAGAAGAAGGATGTTGAGTTTGCCCTAAAGATGGCCGACATCAACATGGCGATGTTAATTTAGAGACCTTCTCCACTTACTAATATCAGCTCAGAAGCTGAAAAGGCAGCTACGACAGTTTACGAACGGTCAATAGGATTTGTTACTTGATCGTTACATATGCTAAATAGATTACTGGAAACAATTATAGAAAAGGAGTTTATGGACAATATTTTACACTAGTACAAGATGTCTTGCCATACAGAGCATAGCAACTTGATTAAAGAGCTATTTTCCTTAAGGTATACAAAAGGAGGCATCAGAGAGTATATCATTGATATATGTTTAAATTGTGACTCATGTGGTATCCTACACTTGGTGATTAATGTCTTAGAAATGCTTAAGATACTCGCTTTAACTCATATGTGATTTTAGGTACAATTTGGAAGCAAAGAAATTAATGTGAGTCGAAAGCACTACATTTGGGTCATTTTGTGAAGAATCACAATCTTTTGTCGTCATGGAGCAAGAATGATAAATATTGAAGCAAATAATTAATGCCAAGAAAAATGAGACATATCTAAAAAATATAAAGAATATTAAAGATGAAACAAGCTAAATGAAGAAATTAACCAAAACAACAACATTATGAGCTATAGAAGGACATGCATTAAACGCATGCGTACGCTATGTTAAACGTAGCGCTGAGGAGGAATGTTTTAAGGTGAGTAGTAATTTGGACTGAAAACCATGAAGCTTTAATTGTCCCATCAATAAAACAATGTGACATAGGTGGCAGAGGGGAGTGGGTGTGAAGGCTTGGTGGTTGGAGAAATTGGAGAAGACTGCAGTGCAGGCGTGAAGAGAAGGGAAGCGTGAACAGTATGGGTAAACCAAAAACTCCCATCTTAATTCGTCACATCTTGAAATAGTGAAGAGGCTATAGTGGAGTCTATGAAGAAGATGACCAACGGTTGGAGCAGGAAAATAGAGATGGAAGGCTAGTCTTCTGATGTTGGTTCAACGAGAATATCGACGTCAAGTCATAGTTAAGCTGTTTTTATTGTTTTAAGTTTGTAATTATTTTTTCGGATTGTTGTGTTGTTGGTATTGACTTGATTGGTTTTGCGATGAATGATCTTAATATGTTATTTTGATTGTTTTATTTCAAACCTATTGCTAAAACATTGAATGTAATCCGTAATCGTTACTTTTGATGTTTGTGGGTAGCATCTAATGATCGTTAATCGTTAAGAACAATATAACTTTGGTTAGATGACCTGAACGTGTGAAGTTCCTACCTATATTGATCGTTTTCCAATTCATAATGCAATTGCCAAATTGAATCTAAAGATCATATCTTAGGTTATTCAGTAGTTAGGTTTAATTAATGATCGTATCTTGATTAAACACAACCTAAGGAAAAATCGATATTTATAGATTGTTTTGTTAGTCTCGAATCAATAGTCCGAAAAGAGTTATAAAAATGTTAGAATGATGGAATATTCTTGAATGTGTTTAGGTCGAGATTGACCTTAGATCTGGACCTTACTTATATTTGACACTTTTCTCATTTTCGATTGTTTGTTTTCATAGTTTACTTTTTCTTTAATTTCTAAACTATTTAAAATTAAAAAAACCCCATATATTTTCCTTGCATCAATTAATTTTGTTACAGAAATTAACCAAACATTCTATGTGGACTCGATCTCGACTCACGATAACTACAAATTTTAGTGTCCAGAGTTAGGTAAATTTTGCAGTGCATTTGACACACACTATCAAATTTTGGTGCCGTTACCGGAGAATGTGGTAGCTTAATTTTTGAATTTGATTTTAGTTCGTGTTTTGTGAATATATATGTTTATAATCATTCTTTTTATTGCTTGTTAGTTTTTAATTGTCCATTAGTGTTGGTGTATGGTAGTGACCATATCTCCTCATAGAGAACTTGAGCAATTTGATCCGGAGATAGAGAGAACATTGCAGAGATTGTGAAGGGAAGCAAGATCAACTTCAGTAGGTGAATTGGAATCAGAATCTGAATACACAATGGCAAATCTGAGAACTCTAAGGGAGTTGGCTGCACCCAATTTAACTCAAAGATGATTATGCACAACATTTCTACTAAACATGTTACCTTTGAGTTAAAATCCAGGTTAATTCATTTATTTCCTAACTTTCATGGCCTTGCAAGTAAGGATGCACATAAGCATCTTAAGGAACTCGAAGTGGTGTGTTTGAGCATAAAGCCTCATAGGGTGACCGACGAGCAGATCGTGTTGAGGGCCTTCCCATTCTCATTTAAAGATTCAGTAAAGGATTGGATATTTGACTTACCAGTAGGAAACGTGAATACTTGGTTGAAGATGAAGAGATTATTCTTGGAAAATATTTTCTGACCTCAAAGATAACAAGTATTCGGAAGGAGATATGTAGTATTAAGCACACAATAGAGAATCTCTTTACGAGTACTAGGACTGATTCAAGAAGTTATGTGCCAGTTATCTATATCACAACATACCATAGCAACTTCTCATCTAATATTTTTATGAAGGATTGCTGCTGATGGAGAGGAGTTTGGTTGATGCGGTGAATAGTGGGGCACTTTGTGAGAAGACTCCCATTGAAGCTAGAATATTACTTGAGCAGATGGCCGCTATCACCCAAAAATTTGGCACTCACAATGATGTTCGACGGGTAAATGAGATAAGCACTTCATCCATTGAACATCATTTAGATGAACTAACATCTTTTGTGAGACAGATTACAGTTGGACAGGTACAAGTGAAAGTATGCAGGATATGTTTAAACATGAGTCATCTAATTGATGAGTGTCCAATGTTGCAAGAGGGGAGTATGGAGTACGTGTATGCTACGGGAGGGAACTTCCTAAACCAATATAACTCATACTGGCAGACGTATAACCCAGGTTGGATGGATCATCCCAACTTGAGTTATGAAGAGAACTCACAACAAAAGTACTTCCAAAATCGGTTACAAGGAGCACAAGGATTTCAACCAAGGTAACAAGGAGCACAGGGAGTTTCTTCTTCCAGTTCAGGTGGATCTTTAGAAGAACTTGTTAAGAATATTGCTGCTAACAATTTGCAATTTCAATAGGATATGCAGCAATTACAACAAAATATGTAGCAATAGTTGCAACAATTTTGACAAGAGACAAAAGCAAGCAAACAGAGCATGGAACATCAAATGGTTCATATGGTAGTAAGGCTTAATCTCCTAGAATTGCAAGGTGGAGGAAAATTTCCATCACAACCTGAGGTGAACCCAAAGAATGTTAATGCCATAACCTTGAAGGGTGGAAAGGAGATTGAAGGTCCCAATAAAATCCCATCAAAGATTGCTACAGAGAAAGAGATTAAGAAGGAATTGGAAACGGAAGAAAATTTGTCATTGATTCAAAGGTAAATTTTGAAAGTCCCAATATTATTAAAGCTAACCATCCTCCTTTTCCAAGCAGATTAACAAGACCAAACAAGGAGGGCAAGGACAAAGAGATATTAGAGACTTTCCGAATGGTAGAAGTCAATATACCTTTGAACAAAGCAATCAAAGAAATGACAAGGTATGTCAAATTCCTCAAAGAACTATATACATATAAAAGGAAAATGAGGGGTGATGCAAAAGTGATGATGGGTGAGAATGTGTCGACAATATTCAGAAAGAAGATGCCTCTAAAATGTTGGGATCTAGGTATGTTCACCATTCCCTGAAAAATTGGTAATACTGTGATCAATAGAGCTTGTTGGATTTAGGTGCTTTTATTAATGTGATGTCTCATTTGATTTATGCTTTTTTTGAATTTGGGTCCTTTGAAAAAAAGAGTGCAATCATACAACTGGATGACCGCACTAATGCTTATCCTAATGGTGTGGTTGAGGATGTTTTGGTGCATCTGAATAAGTTAGTGTTCCCTACAGATTGTTATGTTGTGGATATGAATGATGACACCTCATGTAATTCGATACCTATCTTATTGGAGAGAACATTTCTTAATACAACTCAAACTAAAATAAATGTTCGTAAGGCCACCCTCACAATGGAATTTGATAAGGAAGTGATTCATTTCAATATTTTTTATTCCATGAAACATCCTTCTAATGATCATTATGTTTTTTTAATTGACATAATTGATCCTTTGGTGCAATAAATGTTTAAATTAAGTCGCAGGGATCATTTGGAAGTAGTTTTAATCGAGGATATGGAAGTAGAAGCCAACACTGATGTTGAGATGGGAGAAAAGCTTGTGGAAATGACAGCCACCTTGGACTTATTGAAAAACTGTCCAAAAAGGTATGATTTGGATTTTATACAACTGCTTGAAGCTCACTAGAAGTTGTTACGTTTTGATGTGCAGGCACTTGAATTGGAATTAAAGCCACTCTCTACACATTTGAAGTATGTTTATTTGGGAGATAAATAGACTCTCCCAGTTATCATCTTGGCAGGGTTGACTTCAAATCAAGAGGAGAGGCTTGTTCTAATTCTGAGGAAGCATAAGAAGGCCATCGGGTAGACTATCGCAGATATCCAAGGGATAAGCCCTTCTATATGCATGCATCGCATTCTATTGGAGGAGGATGCAAAATCTACAAGGAAAGCTTAGCTTAGGCTGAATCCTACAATGATGGAAGTTGTGAAAAAGGAGGTATTGAAGCTTCTCAATGTTGGGGTTATCTATCCTATTTTTGACAGTAAGTGGGCAAGTCTTGTCCAGGTGGTTCCACCGTTTTAACAAACGAGGAAGTGAGTTGATTCCCACCCAAGTGCTAACCAAGTGGAGAGTATGTATTGATTATATAAAGTTGAATTCTACTACTCCTAAGGACCACTTTTCCCTTCCTTTTATTGATCAAATGCTTAAGAGATTGGTTGGTTATGACTATTATTGCTTTTCAAATGGCTTTTTATGTTATCTACAGATCCTGATCACACCAGAAGATCAGGAGAAGACCACATTTATATGCCCATTTAGTACGTTTGCCTACCGAAGGATGTATGGTAAGCATATTTTCTAAATATTTTGAGAAGATTATTGAGGTATTCATGGATGATTTTAGTGTGTATGGATCTACATTTGATGAATGTCTTAAGAATCTTGCCATTATATTAGAACGATGTATAGAAACTAACTTTGTATTGAATTGGGAAAATTGTCATTTTATGGTCAAGGTATAGTTTTAGGCCATGTGATATTTGCTAAGGGTATTGAAGTAAACAAGTCTAAAGTTAATCTCATTTTTCTTTACCTTACCCCTCTAGTGTGAGTGAAGTGCGTTCTTTTCTTGGGCATGCAGGTTTTTATCATAGGTTCATTAAGGACTTTTCAAAGATAACTGCACCACTATGCAAGATTCTTCAACAAAATGTCTCCTTTGAGTTTGACGAGAGGTGCAAGGAAGCATTCAACAAATTTAAGGAGCTTCTGACATCTCCACAAGTGATTTAACCGCCAAATTGGAACCTCCCCTTCAAGATCATGTGTGATGCGAGCGATTATGCAATGGGGGCAGTTTTAGGACAAAGAGTGGGAAAAGCTTTGCATGTCATTTACCACACTTTAAAGACTTTAAATCTAGCTCAATTGAATTATTCCACTAATGAAAAATAATTATTATATGTTGTTTTTACTTTGGAAAAATTTTGATCATATTTTCTTGGTGCTAAAGTGAAAGAATTGTTATATGTAGTTTTTACATGGTCACGATATAGTTTTAGGCCATGTGATATCTGCTAATGATATTGAAGTAGACAAGTCTAAAGTTGATCTCATTTATTCTTTACCTTACCCCTCTACTATGAGGGAAGTGCGTTCTTTTCTTAGGCATGCAGGCTTTTATCGTAGGTTCATTAAGGACTTTTCAAAGATAACCGCAGCACTATGCAAGCTTCTTCAACAAGATATCTCCTTTGAGTTCAACAAGAGGTGCAAGGAAGTATTCAACAAACTTAAGGAGCTTCTGACATCTCAATCGATGATTTAACCGCCATATTGGAACCTCTAATTTAAGATCATGTGTGATGCAAGCGATTATGCAATGGGGGCAGTTCTAGGACAAAGAGTGGGAAAAGCTTTGCATGCCATTTACTATGCTTTAAAGAATTTAAATCTAGCTCAATTGAATTATTCCACTACTGAAAAAGAATTGTTATATGTTATTTTTACTTTGGAAAAATTTTGTTCATATTTGCTTGGTGCTAAAGTGAAAGAATTGTTATATGTGGTTTTTACTTTGGAAAAATTTCAATTGTATTTGCTTGGTTCTAAAGTGATTGTTTATTCTGACCATGCAGCTTTACAATACTTACTGACAAAGAAAGAAGCAAAACTGAGGCTGATTTGATACATTCTCCTCCTTCAAGAATTCGACTTGGAGATCAGAGATAAGAAGGGGCAGGAAATGTGATGACAGACCATCTCAGCCGTTTGATAAAGGAAGAAGATGATATCCCTCTACGATAAAGCTTTCCAGATGAGCAATTATTTTCTGTCGATGTAAAACCACTATAGTATGCAGAAATTGTCAATTTTTTAGTAACTAACGAATTACCTGTTGGTTTGTCAAAGGCTTAGAGGGATAAGCTACGAAGTGAAGCAAAGTACTATGTATGGGATGAAACATATCTTTGGAGGCACTATGTAGATCAAGTTATCAAGAGGAGTGTACCAAAAAATGAATCATCACTAATTTTAGTCTTCTGCCATTTGTACGCTTGCGGAGGACATTTTGCAGTGAAAATGACATCTCATAAAGTTTTGGAAAGTGGTTTCTACTGGCCAACATTGTTCAAAGATGCATACATCTTCTGCAAATCCTGTGAAAGATGCCAACAGTCAGGTAAACTATCTTATAAGGATCAATTTCCACAAACTCCTTTTCTTTTTAGTGAAATTTTTGACGTTTAGGGCATTGATTTTATGGGACCTTTCCCTCCGTCTTTTGGCTTTACTTATATATTGCTTGCGATGCCAAGGGTGTTGTAGATTTGTTAAGGTTAACATTCCTTCTAGGTTTGGGATACCTAAAACCATCGTTAGCGACAGAGGAACCCACTTCTGCAATAGGGTGATGGAAGCAATGTTCAGAAAATATCGCATCACGCACAAAGTTTCTACTACTTACCATCCCCAAACTAACGGGCAGGCTGAAGTCTCAAATTAAGAAATCAAGTTAATCCTGGAGAAAACCATACAACCCAATAGGAAGGATTGGAGTGTAAGACTGGAAGATGGATTTGGGCACACAGGATGGCTTACAAAATACCAATTGGAATGTCACCATATAGGCTAGTGTTTGGGAGGCCATGTCATCTTCCGATGGAATTACAACATAAGGCATACTAATCTATCAAAAGATGCAACATGCATTTGGATGATGCGGGAGTGCATAGGAAGTTGCAGCTTCAAGAGTTGGAAGAGATGAGGAATGAGTTATATCAAAATGTAGTGATATATAAGGCGAGGATGAAAGCTTTTCATAATAAGATGATTTAGAGGAAAAGCTTGTCAGTGGGGAAGAAAGTGTTACCATATTATTCCAAACTCAAACCCTTTCCTGGTAAGTTACTTTCCCATTGTGTTGGTCCATTTGTTATCACTCATGTCTTTCTTTTTAGTGTAGTGGAGATACGGAGCCTCAAAACTGACAAGACATTCTTAGTTAATGGTTATCGCTTGAAGCCATATTATGAGGGCTTCCAAATGGAGGATTTGAAGGTGTTGATGCTGGAGGATGTGACTAGTGTCACTTAAAGCACGCAACTAGAGGTCGAGCCAACGACGTTAAACAAAAACGTTGCTTGGGAGGCAATCCAAGGGAATTTAACTTCTGTCTTTTACATTTTCACATTTGCTATTTTTATTAACTACTCCATTTCTTTCAATTAAGTGTGAGGGTGGGGTACAATATTTTTAATGCATGTTTTTTAGCTTAATTATAGCTTATGTGACTTCTTAAGCGATTTTCAAAATCAAACGAACAAAATAATTTGTTTTTATTTTTTATTGCTTTAAAGATTATTTAGTCATAATGAGAGTGTGAATTGATCAGTAAAATCCATACCAAAATTTGGCATATACTTTTTCTCTTGTGGTTCATTAATATGCATTATCTTTAAAAGAATAGTGACTAGTGATAGACAAAGCTGGTGAGATCTTGAACCTTATTAAACTGAAACATCCATATTAGTCTCATTGTCTTTTGATAATGTGTGACCTTTATGACATGTATATCTTGATTTTGCGTTGAATTTCTACTCGAGACCACATTTTTATCACATGCATTAACATATATATGATTAGGCATTCTTTGTTTTTCATAAACCACATCAACCAAATAACCTAACCTATTGACTTGATTTTTCCCTTGATAAACCCCTTTGAGCTTTATACCTTTCTTTTCGTATCAACCATATTACATGCTTTATACTTAACCAAATGTCCTACCCAAGCTATACAACTAGTAAAACATTTGTGATTGATGATTTTGTGGATGTATAAAAGTGTAAGTGTGGAGGTGTATACATGCGTCAATTGGTTAATGTTGGGATGTTTTATTATGTCTTATCATTGAAATTGTCATTTTAATGTAAAAAAAAGAAAGAAAAAAAGAGAAAGAGAAAGAGAAAGAATTTTTTTTATTTAAATAAATTTATTAAGACGAAGTGCATATAAGTTTGAAAAGCTATTCATGATTAATGCATTTTCCTAGAGTGGTAATGAATGTGTTGGTTAAGTATGTTGAACATGAGGTAGATGTTGGCTTGGAAGGTTCATTCTTGTGGTTTCAATGTATTGTTGGCATAAATTGTATGAGTTATTTCTTCAAATTGGTATATGCTTCATGTGGTTGGTCTGTGAGAGTTGAATGGGCTATAAAATATAAATGTTGCATTCGTCATAGCTGATAGTACTCAATTTTTAATTGAGTGTTACTTTCTTTTCACTAGCTTTGATAGCTTTCATGTTACTTAACCCAAATACATCTCTTATTATCTTTACCCACATTACAAACTTGAAAAGTCCTTTGATTCATGATTATGCATGTGACTTTTAGTGGTGGAGAAATGAAATGACATGCAAAGTTATGGATTGTTATGATCATGAATGGTGTTTGAGTGTACCCATGGAAATTTCTTGTTTAAACACCTTCTATCTAAGTCTACCTCTAGATTACTGAATTTCTAAGGATAATGAATATTGATTGATCATGAGTAGAAGCTTTGAATGTTGAGTTTTTGCGTAGGTTTTGAAATTCATTCACCTATACTTATGGTTATCTATTCTTAAGAAATGTGGAAAATGAGTTAAAGTTTTGGTTTGTGATTTTGATTTTGATGATTTGCCCGAAGACAGTCAAAGGCTAGATGTGGGGGAACTTGATATATGTTTAAATTATGACTCAGGTGATATCCTACACTTAGTGATTAATGTCTTAGAAATGCCTAAGATACTCACTTTAACTTATATGTAATTTTAGGTACAATTTGGAAGCAAAGAAATTAAAGTGAGTTGAAAGCACTACATTTAGGTCATTTTCTAAAGAATCACAATCTTTTGTCATCATGGAGCAAAAATGATAAATATTGGAGCAAGTAATTAATGCCAAGAAAAAAGAGACATATGTTAAAAATATAAAGAAGATTAAAGATGAAACAAGCCAAGTGAATAAATTAGCCAAAACAATAGCATTACAAGCAGCAGAAGGACATATGTTAAACGCATATGGGCTAGGAGTGAAACGCATATGTACGTTGTGTTAAATGCAACGTTGAGGAGGAAGGTTTTAAGGTGAGCAGTAAGTTGGACTGAAGACCATGAAGGTTTAATTGTCCCATCAATAGAACAGTGTGGTGCAGGCGGCAAAGGGGAGTGGGCGTGAAGGCTTAGTGGTTGGAGAAATTAGAGAAGAGTTGCGAAGCAGGAATGAAGAGAGGGGAAGCGCGAGCAGTAAGGGTGGACCAAAAACTCCCATCTTAATTTTTCACATGATGAAATATTGAAGAGGCTACAGTGGAGCATATGGAGAAGATGACCCACGGTTGGATCATGAAAATAGAGATGGAAGGCTAGTTTTCTTACGTCAATTCAATGGGAATATCAACGCCAAGTCACGGTTAAGCTATTTTTATCATTTTAAGTTTGTAATTATTTTTCAGATTGTTGTGTTATTGGTATTGACTTGATTGGTTTTGGGATGAGTGATCTTAATATGTTATTTTGATTGTTTTATTTCAAACCTATTGCTAAAAAATTGAATGTAATCCATAATCATTAATTTCGATGTTTGTGAGTAGCATCTAATGATTATTAATTGTTAGGAACAACATAACTTAGGTTAGATAACCTGAACGTGTGAAGTTACTGCCTATATTGATCGTTTTCCAATTTATAATGTAGCTACCAAATTGAATATAGAGATTGTATCCTAGGTTATTCGATAGTTAGGTTTAATTAATGATCGTATATTGATTAAACACGACCTAAGGAAAAACTTAGATTAATAGAGCATTCTATTAGTCTCAGATCAATAATCCGAAAAGAGTTACAAAAATGTTAGAATGATGGAATATGCTTGATCATGTTTAGGTTGAGATTGACCTTAGAACTGGACCTTACTTATATTTGACACTTTTCTCATTTTTGATTGTTTGTTTTAATTTATTTTCGATAGTTTACTTTTACTTTAATTTCTAAATTGTTTAAAATACAAACCCCCCATATATTTTGATGGCGTGTGGTCATTTTTGTTGGCCCCTGAATTTTTCTTGTTAAATAAAGCATGATTTAAATAACTTATGAGGTTTGATAGATAAAGTTTTAGAGCTACTTGTTATGTAAATGTTAGTAGAATTTATTTTATGATTTGGTTGTATTAAAAGTGGTAAGAATGCATAAGGGCATTTTAGGCAAGTCACTTAAGGTTATAAGACTTAAGGCTTAAATGAAAGGGCAAAATAGACATTGCACACTTATTAAGGGTATAAAAAGAAGAAGAAAGAGTTGTTTTGTTTGAAAATGAAGAAGAGGTCGTGGAAGAAGAAGAGAGGAAGAGGAGAATTAGGGTTTTTGGAGATTTGAAAAATTTGACGAATCTTGAAGCTAAACAAGTAAGTACAAGACTCAACCCTTCTTGATTTGTTGAATGAATCATGTTTAGTGATCGTTAGAAATGAAAAATGGGGTTGAATATGGGTAGGATGATTTTGATGAACGGTATTTTAGGGTTAATGATTTTGTTGTGTTTGTGAATGATTTTTGTGTTGAAATGAGTTTAGAAATGAAGTAGGAATAATGATTTAGGGTTAAGATGAGTTATTTGTAACATATGGGAAGTGTGAAGATGAAAAATGTCAAAAAAATAAGTGTTCGGAAGGTTTCTGGTCTCCCACGTCGCGGCGCACGCAGGTGTCCACGTCGGGGCATGCACAAGCCCCCTCGCCGCGGCGAGTTCCAACATTTTTTGCCGCGGCGAGCTCAACTTTCCTACACAGACATGTTTTGGTATTTTGGACATAACTTTTGATGTAGATGTGCAAATGAGGTGATTTTTGATTCGTTGTAAAATAGAGACAAAGGTCTACAATTTTTATGAAGAAAGGAAGTTTTGAATCAGTCTTTTTAAATATCTCAATTTTGGATGGAAGTTGAGTATAGATTCTTGTTTCAACATAAGGATAGTCCCAATATGTTTGGAGT
>JANJEY010000235.1:39113608-39127468 GCA_024703695.1 Erythroxylum cataractarum
TGATAGGAATCTCAGTAGTATGATCACATCACAATTTCCTTCATGCTATGTCATATATCATGGACTTCATTAATTTGTTTATAGATCAATATCAATTCATAAATAATGAACACCAAATTAATGAAATATGCCTTTCTCTATTTATTTATAAAGTTTGTACACAACTTTGTACAAAACGCTCTAAAGGCGATTGCCTTTAGGGCACTACTCTAACATGAAGTTAATCATTTGTCATAGAAAAATTCTTATTGAATTGAAGAAAAGCAAAGTTCTCAACCAATTCACAATAATACAAATCATGTTGATGCAATTCAAATATGCAATGCACAAAATATGGCTTGAGAGTTCTGTGGAACAAAACAGAGAAACCAAAGTTTACTCTGTGAACGAAATGAGTCCACTTTTTAGATCTCGTGTCCCACAAGCAGCAGCCGGGAGAAGGCTATGGGTCAACATGCACGTGACTAACAAAACGTTCCTCTCTTACCCAAACACAATCAAATTTCAATGCTCAATTCATTTCCATACATTTTCATATTCTCATGCTTTTTCCCCTTTTTCTTTATACAAAATTCCATGACAAATTTTAATGGCATAACATTATCATATATCACAATGCATTTTTCCACATTCACAACAATTGAAATCCAATCCATTAAGCATATACACGCATATAAACAAATTCTTTAAATCATTTAAAAGCAATATATGCACTTTTATGAAGTACTTGAAATCATTTATTTTATTGATTTAAAAAAAATTTAATGGCTCATTATTCAATTATAAGCATGAAACCCACCTTGATTTCCTTGCTTATAGACTTCAAAGATGTCTCTCCCCTTACTCTTGGATAGAGTTCTCTTGATTTCTTAAAACAAACCAATCTCCCATTCAATTCCAATTTAATAAAATCCCTAAAACTTCAAAATCGCAACAAATGAAATTAATACAAATCAAGCTCAAACCGAACCTACCCATAGTCCATTTAGGTTAGAAATCTCAAAACCTAGTTTAGAAACCCTAAGAATCAATGGTTTCTCTTAAACCATATTCTTCCAACACAACACCCTTCATTCTCTACACAAAACCCTTTTCTCTTTCTAACTCCTTCTCTAACAAAGCAAGAAGAAAAATTAAGCTTACCTTGAACAAATCTTCTTCTTCTTTCCTTTTTCTTCTTCTTCTTTCCTTCTTCTTTTCTTCTCTCCATGACTCTCTCCTTTTCTCTTCTTCTATTTCACATTTTGCTCTCTTTTCTAACTCCCATGATTTTCCTCTTCTTCTTTTAAACAAAAACACATTTTTCTTGCTCTTCCCTTTTTACCCTTCATTTAATTAGTTCTCCCAATTTTGCCCCTTTTAGTCAATCAACTACTAACATATTAACTCCTTATTTTGATCAGGTAAATGAAGAAATTTGATGACACTTCTTTCTCGAAAAATGTTCCTCATTGTCTTAATTTTCTAATGACACCAAAATCATTCAATTTGGTTTGGAAATCTAAAAGTTATATCCCAACATTTTTGAACTATTCTTATACTGAAACAATATTTTGTGCTTAACTTCCATCCAAAAATTGAAATTCTTAGAGACTGAATTAAAACTCAATTTTATAAGATAATTTGTAGCCCTATCTCTCTAGTTTAACCCAAATTAAGGATCATCTCATTTGGATAGCTAGAGGAAAAGTTATGGCTGAAACACCAAAGCATATTCAGTGAATATGTTTCAATTACATTTTTCAACTTGCCACTTCCAACATTTCACATATAATAGTTCTAACTTCCAAGAGAAGTTTGGGGTCCAACACTTTCATCATTTATAAAATTTTGTATTAACAAGAGGTGCCTTTTTAGCTACATTATAATCTAGCATATAAATGCCAAGCTATGATAATACATTGAAATATGTGTAACTATGCTAGGAAGTTAGGTTCTTAATTATGGATATTGTTAATTGATTGACTTGATCCTTATAATTAAGAGTATTTGTTTTTGGATGTTGATTAAGAAAATTGTGAAAATAATGAACATGGATTTGATATTCATAGTTTCAAATGGTGACTTTAAAGTCCTAACATAATGCTTCTCTAAGGATTTGTAGTAGTTTAGAATGTTAGTTAGGAAAAGTGCACGGTTATCAACTTTGAAACAACATTTTTATTCTTAGGGAATCAACAAGGATGACTTTTAGTAACATCCTATATGGAAGGTGAGTATCTAATATCATATTGAAAAGGAGAGGAAAGGTATAAGTTGCCTTTGTAAACTTATGAAAAAGATTACTAATCAACTTTTGAGTTAACTATTTTTGGGCTTGTGGTTCTCTTAAACTTAAATTAGAGTTAGTGATGGATTAGTCTAGACTTATACCTTTATAAATGGCATTAGATCAAAAAATTTGCCAGTATGATATTAGGTTAGGATGATGAGGGTAACATTAAGGATTAAAAAAAAGGGAAGTTTATGATTCTATAAAAATTACTACTAATAAACTTTACAACAATTGTTTGGCCTATTATTCTTTTAAACATGAGCTAAAGTTGTTATTAAGTCAGTCAAGATTTGAGGCATTACACTTTTCACTGTTCTTTATGTTGATTGCATTAGGAAGCCCACTGTATTCAATAACTTAAGATCTTCCTTTATTAAAAATATTTATAATTTATGAAGATCGAATTGAATATAGTTCATATTGGAGATCCTATAGAAGGAGATAATTGTAAATTGTGACTTAAGTATAAAATAACATTTTAAATATAGAAATTTTAGTATTAGTAGTTGTTTATTTTTCCTAGTTGTAAATTAGATTTATCTTATTTCAAATACACATGGATCATATGAATGCACCTGATTATATATGGAAATGATAGTTGAAGTGTTGTTTGATGACAAAATAGCATAGTATGAGTTATGAGGGACACGTGCCCCAATATTAGACCACATAGTAAATAACAAAGAAATTGTATAGAGTTAAAATATGTTGAACAATGTTAATATAAGATTCAAACATTATGTATTGATTAAAATTTTATTTTGGATTGGTAAATTCATTTTTCTTTGACCAGTTGGCACTATAAGTAGCCTCTATAATCATAGTAAAATCTTTCTTTTTATTATGAGTTGTAAGAGGTGATGTATGCATAGTTTATATACATTTTACTTAGTATTTTGTTATGTTTCCATCTAAAATTACTTTGATTTAATATTTCAATTGGCTGTATTAGATATTTAGGTAATTTTGGAGATACATTATTTTGGGAGTGATTTTAGCTAAGTTTTATACATTAAAAGAGAACATTTATTTTTGACTAGATATAGTTTCAATCAAGAGTATATTATAGCATGTGTCCTTATTTGGATAAAGTTGTGTTCCTATATGAAATATAATGTAGGGGATACAATCATAAAAAAGGTTAAGTTAGAGTCATATTACTTGACAAAGAAGTTATATTAAAGGAAATGGCCTCCTATATGGCCAAGTTAGTGTCTGTGTTCCTCTCTAGATGGGAAATTGAATTTTTAGTATAAAGTAGCCTATTTAAAGTGTTGTGAAAACATATAAAAGGGAGGTTTTCTAGTTTTTAAATTTTAAAGTTAGGTTCAATAGTCAAAGGAGAGACAAAAACCTTAGAGTAAGATTATATAGTCATCTTTAATAAGGAAAGAAATCCAAAATCATCCTAATGAAGTATAGAGAAATTGAGATCACATTAAAAAAAAACTTTTCTATTATTTTTTTATCCAATTTTTTATTATGTTTGTTGTTTTATGAAAGATGAGTGACTAAACTATTTTGATATATACATAAGATGATCCTTACTATTGTTTTTGGTAACATTAATTTCAGTTATTTTATCGAACAATTTTATACTTGTAAAATATATATGTTAATTTTAATGTTGAGTTAAGAAGATGTAGCAATTAAATTAAACATGAATTAAAATTGAAGGCATTTGGTATAAAGTGATAATAGTTGTCACTACAAAAATGATTGCATGAATTTTTTTATCAATATATGATATGATAGAGAACATTTATATTTCTAGTTCATACTTATGAGTATTTGATAGTAAATTTTGGATTTAACATTATTATAATGTTCAAGACATAAAAAGAAATAGATTTTTTGAGTAAAAGTAGTTGATTCATGTTTATACAAATAGTTTATATATGTTGGATAAAGTGAGTCTTATAATTATCAAATGTTGCAATAATACAATTTAAGATAACCGAAACTATCCTTTTATTTCATATTAGTTAAATCATCATAATGAGAACCATATGTTACTTACGAGGATTGATGTATCCTTTTGATTATAAATCATATGAAACTTGTTAGTATGAAAAAACCAAATTAATCTTTGGTGAAAGAATGATGATAGTATTACATTGTTAGATCTTAGACATATGATGTCTTTAAAAGTGATAAAATTTTGTAAAAGGATGATACTTGTATTTCATTAGATTCCTTACTTTACATGATATAGTCATATGTATTAAATGAAATATTGATTTTAAAAGGTTAAAATGTTTAAAATATTTAAGTCTTAATTAAAATGAAGCATTGAGAATGCTAAGACATTTCTATGAGATTGATATGATGAGATTTAAAATTTTCAATTATCTATAGAGAAGGAGATTCTCTAGTAAATACCTCCTTAACTAAATTTCATAATAATATCAAATTATGCAAGGAGGAATTTACAACATGAGATATTGTATAATGCAATATTTGTTTCTTTTATAACTTTATTTGTTACTACAACATAACTTTGACAGTTCCAGTTAAATCAATTAGCAAGATTCCATATTAGATATGGAATTGTAAGACTTTCAAATTTTCATCTTTAATGATTTTGGGATGTGAAGCTTAGTTGAAGGATATATTGTCTAATAAGTTTAGAACAAAATTAGATAATAAAAGGTTATGAGATATTAAAAAGGTTGGATATAATCTTATATAACCTATTGAACAAAATGTTTGTTTCAATGTGTACTTATAAGAGAATAATTCCTAAGATAAATAGGAGTAAGATGAAGTTTGAAAAGTTTAAATTAACGATACATCGAATTGGAACTAATGCCTTTGTTGATACATCTTATGTATACTTGAAAGGCCATGAGATGTTGAAAGATTCACCTTCATGATGAACTTAAAGAGTTTGTCTTTTATACGATTGAGAATTTATCATATATATGAAATGGTTAGTGAGAGTATAATTTTCCTCTTTAGAAGGAGTATGTAGAGACATATTACTCATAGATGGAACAATAAATTATATTTTAATTGTTATAAGAACAACTCTTATTGGTTGTGAGAAAGGTACCAACTTAATTATGGAAATTATATATATAGACATAGATATAGAAGTTGTTTATCTATTCTAATATAAGCACATAGATAATGTACTAAATATATTTAGTATTTAAGATAACTGATATTTGTAAAGTATCAAATATATCCATTATTTTATATATGAGTTAATATTTGAGTTCAAGGTTATAAAGATATTAACTTTAGAAGTAAATGTTATTTAAGGTATATTTTATTTAGAATAATATTACTTTAAAATTAGAAATGATCCAATATAGCATTAATTGATAATTAGGCCATAATACATTTTTCATTTAGTGGAAATGGGTAAATGGATTAATAAGTTCTTTAATGACCTTGGTATAGTTACTTGTATTGTTTAAATAGTAATATATTGTAAAACATTAAAGCCATTAAGTATATAAAAGGATCCAATGTCTCATCAAAGATCTTACAATGCATTTAGGTAGTTTCTCTTAATTATGATGATAATTTAGATAATATTTGTAAGATTTGAGGAAGTTCTTACGATGGCAGATCTTGTAGAAATCTCTCACTAAACCATTATCTAGCAGTAGCATGATCATCATATAGAGATATGGTATAAGATAATTTAGTAAAATTGGAAGAATGTTGGTTTTTTTCCTATAGCTAATCGATTAGTTATAGTTTTGTGAGATAATTATTTAAAGGAAATATTTATCTTATACATATTTAAATGTATATGATAAATTTCATGGGATAAACATACATTGCTAATGAAATTAAGATGAGATCATAATTGTGAGATTCATATTGCATTTATGTATTATCCATAAATTATTCCTAGTCATTATTCTATTAAGACATAACATTAATAAAGTGTAAAAAGATTAACACACATTATGTTTCTTTCTTATGAAGGAATCAATCTATCTTATATACTAAAGTATGAAGATACTTAAACAAACATATGGTTATTTGTTAGAGAATAATTTCACTAAATTGAGCCTATATAAAAATCCATTTGGAACATTACTTGTATATCTATGGAAATTCTTATTATGATGATTGTATAAGTAATCCTTTAACTTAATATCTATAAAGTGTCTTGTAAAGTGATTTCTACATTTTAATACTATTTATGACTTATTAGTCAATGATAGCTTATTTGGTAGTCATTGGATATAGTATGAACTATATGGAGGTAGTTGAGTGATTAATCTATGATTCATCACCCTAAAGTAATTAAGAAGAATGTTATGTTATTATCAATTACTAATGGTGGAGAACTAATACGATTAATTCAAATAGAGTATTAATGTCATGCTTTATATCTGATTAAAATATTGTATGATAAAGAATTAAATTATACAAAAAAGTCATGCATAAAAAGGTTAGTCAAAACTAGTTGGACATTCCTTAACATTTAGTTGGTCATGATGCATTTCTAGATGTAAATATTGATCTATGAATATAAATTTTTAATTAGAAAATTAAAGGAGTTTAATTTATCCAGTCTTAAATATAATTTAGGGTTATAATTTATATCCATTGCCAGCATATTTGGAATCTCATGGGTTACACATAAAGAATAAGTTGAAGATAGAAAAGACGTTTTAATCAAGTAAGAGTTGATTGTAAGTTTGAGAATATTTATTATTAAATATAAGATATATATAATAAATAAGGATCAATATGACTAAAATGTTCAAAACTTATTAAAAATAGGCTTAGGCTTTAAGGGAGCTAGCACTTCTTACCTAATCCTCTATATAACAGTTGTAAAGTCCTCTCAATATGTTCTATGAATATCATTAAAAGTTAGGCAATTATGCAACTTTGATGGTTGAAATGAGCCAGTTTCATATATAGTTTGAGATAAGTGACAAGAAAATAATCAAGATTCATAATAAGGCAGGAATTAAGATTCATACATTATTATACTTTATGCATTAATCATTTTATAGAATTTAAGTGATCTTGAATTTAGAAAAGTTACACGAAAATGTTTTGTAATGATTTCACTACGTGCAAGATTAGATCTGCCCAAATTTCTTATGTAATTATGTTTGATTTTAAAAAATTAAATTTAATGAATAACTCTATTTAGTTACTTATGTATTACATTTTGGTTATCTATTAGACGTTGACTTTTCCCATCCCATAATATGTATAAATGATCTACTGGATTTACAAATTGTAAATTCATATAGATTGGAGATAAGGTGAGACAAAAAGGCATTATTTATATCCATATTTGAAGTAATTGATTGTTAAAATATTTTATGTTAAATTGTAAAAAAAATTGTGGGTTAATTAAACAAGATGAGGTGATGAAACCTCTATATGGGGTCAACATGATTAAGGCTCTAAATAACTTAAAGTTAATTTTCTTCCAAGTATGAGAGATTTAATATATTAACATGTGACTTGGTATGCGTTTCTTATTATCACTTCTATTGACATAATTATATGAGGAAAGTTGCGCCATATGGTACATTGATGTAGGCTTATATTGTGACATATATTCTTACCATTTCTTTTTAAAAGGCATTGGGTTCTCTATTTATTAAATATAAAGGAAAGAAAAATATAAATATGGATACGGTAAAGGTTGGGTAAAGGGCAAAGCATGTTGCACTTGAAGAGTTGATGATAATTTTTTAATTTATAATTTGGTTAATATTTAATTTTTTCCTAATATTCATGAATCCTTTTGTAACCAACCTCTTAATTTTTCACTTACATTTTTTTTATTTTGAATTGAAGATCATGTACAATTTCCTTTTTATTTGATGTGTCTTTTAGATATGGAGGGAAGAAAAGTTACTATTTAGAAATTTTCAATAATGTTGAAAACTATGCCATAATATACAAATAAGTAAGGTATTTCTTTTAGTTTCAATCTATTTTGCAAATTAGGCTCAATGAATGCTTATTAACAAATTTATTATGCAATCATGATTATAAAGTGTTTGTGTTTTTACACATGTGAGTGTGAGGATGGCCAAACATTACCTAATTTATTAATGAAGGTATATACTACAAGATTGTCACGAATGTACCCAATTTTTACTCATATGACAATTTAAAATTTAAAGATGATGTTTCTCACTCTTTGTTTTATAGATGTATTATTGGCCCCTAGATTTTTTCTTTTTTTCTCTCTAGTTAAGCATGATTTGAATGAATTATGGGGTCTTTATGGGATTATTTTGTGGAGTTAATTATTATGATAATGTTAGTAAGATTATATGACATAGGTTAAAGTGTTAAGAAAGTAAGAATGTTCAAGGGCATTTTTGGTAGTTCACTTAATTTTGGAAGACTTAAGACTTTAAAGGAAAGGTATAAGTGGAAGAAGAAAAGTTGTCTTATATAAAAAGAAGGAAGAAACAGAAATTGAAGAAAAAAAAGAGAGAGTCGAAGAGAAAGAAGGGAATACAAGGTAGGGTTTTGTGATGTTTGAAGATTTTGAAGCTAAACAAGTAAGTATAAAGATTAGCCCTTATTTATTTGTTAGATGAAGCATATTTAGTGATAATTAGAGGTGAAAATGAAGTTGAATATGTGTAGGAAGTTGTTGATGATTGTATACGCAAATGTTCCCCTTTTGGGTTAATGATCAAAGATAAATCATGAATTGGTTTGTGAATGATATTGCGTTAAAATGAAGTAGAAAGAATGATTTTTGTATAAAATGTGTTAGATGTAAGATGTTGGGAGTGAGGAATCTAGAAAAATTTAAGAAGACGAGATGGGTTTCTGTCAAATTTTGCCTTGGCGAAGTCCCCATGGTTCACTGTGGCCAACTCTGAGGTTTGCCACAACCAACCTGCAAGAAATCAAAGTTCGCCGTGGGCAACTTTTTGGTTCCCGCGGCGAAGTTTTCTCTGTATAACTTGAACATGCTTTAGTACTTTAGGCATAACTTTTTGTGTAGTTATCCAAATGGTATTATTTTTAATCTAGAGTAAACTAGAGCAATGGCACTACAAATTGTATGATGAAATGGAGTTCTAATTTAGTCTCTAAATTTTTGATTGGAAGTTGAACACAGAATGTTGTTTTAGTATAAAAATACCCCGAAAATATTTGGGGTATAACTTTTAGAATACTGAACCAAATTTAATGATTTTGGTGTCATTCGAAACTTAAGACAATGAGAAACATTTTTCTAGAACTAAGTGTTAACAAATTTCTTTATTTACCTAATCTGAATGGTCATGTAAAACTGACCCAAAGGTTTGGACTTTTGGAATTGTTTGAGTATTTAGAATCTTAGTGAATATGTTATATATATGGGTCCTCAAATTGTATTCTTATTGAATAGAAATTTTTGTTATTGTTAAAGGAAATCAAGGAAGGTAAGAGAAGCAAGAAGTGAGGTCTCTTTGAGCAAGTTTATAAGCAAGGATTTCAAGGTGGGTATATGTTTATAATAGAGTAAATAAGCCACTAAATGTTTTCTTTGAATCAAGGAAGTTTAATCATTTCAATTGCATCATAGATGTTGCATTTATTGCTTCTTGAATGGATGGTGAAATTGTTATATGTTTGATATAAGAATTGTGTTGATGATTTATGAAAAGGCTTTGAAAATGATTCTTTTTGAAAAGATGCATGTTTATAAAAATCAAGTTTTTGGAATGATTTTGAAATATCTTATGTTTAGGAAAAACAAAATGTGCCATATGGGCAAACTATTTTTAATTCATGATTTACATGTTGTGTGAGTTTGGTGTAATCCATTCAAGAATGTCACGTGCACGTTGACTAAGTTAAAAGCTTCTCTTGCCTGTCCGCTAGTAGCATGGAGCTCCTTCATGGACTCCCTCAAGTTTACAACTATGTAAAACTACTATGTGGGATTACGATAGTGCGTCAAGTTTACGACTACACAGGACCATTATGTGGAAATGTGCAATTCTTTATGTTTATGGATTTACCCAAACTATTATGATGTGCTTATATGCTTATGATATATCGACAAGTAGATGCATACATGATTTGTGTTGTTGTGAATTGATTGAGAATTTGAGAACTATGCATTTCATTATTCAATAAGAATTTTTCCATAACAAATAAATATTTCAATGGTTTTTGCTTGTTTTTCCATTATAAACTTGTTACCCACAAGCTTTCAAGCTCACCCCCCTTTTCTTCCCCATATTTAGGTGATGAGCAAAAGATCGAGTGATCAAGAGCATAAAGGCATTTGGCAACTACAAGATAGTTAGCTTTTGCACTAAGTTTGATTTTTTAGTAGCTTTAGCAACATATCAAATATGAGCATCTGTTTGTATTTTCGTATTAAGTGAATGATGTCATGTTGATATATGATTAAAATTTTGTAAAACTCTTTTCTTATGAGGTTAATGAAATATGAATTTGCGTATGGATAAGGTTGAGTTGAAATTAGGTATACTTGAGGAAGTTATCATTTTAAGATTGATTTTTTTATTACGTATTGTTGTAACATATAAGTGAGATGTGATATGGAAAAAGGAAAGAAAAGAAATTGTGAATAATGAGAATTAGTTACAAAAAATGAATTAAATGTTTTAAGAAAATGGACTAGAGAGATTGGTTGTTAAGTTGTCATGAAATAATGTTACCTTAGAGGGAGTCAATTCGAGACAACCTAGAGTGAGAGGAAGGATTGGATAGGTGGAGAAACCTAGAGAAGGCTCTTGAGTGAACCCTTCTTGAAAGGTATTATTATGTTTAATATAGTAACTTTGCGGCGAAGTTAAGAGTTCGTCGTGGTGAACTTTTCCCAAAGGGCTCAACAGATGTTCTCCTCTGTTGACCGCAACGAAACATAAAGTTTTCCGCGATGAACCCACCCACCAGGACTCAGGGATCCAAGATTTTTGGTGTTAGAGCATGAAGATGGACCAATGATGGTTAAGGAGATTTCACTGGATTATGCTAACTTTTCATGACGCCAAAGTTGGGTTCCAAAAATGGGGTCCTACATATATAGTAATGAACTCGACATTGTGTACATGGTAAACATATTGAAACATCAGCTTAATGTAAAGATTAATTTTAAAAGTAAGACTACTTAAAGATAACTAACATTATACAATAGAAAGATATTTCTTTCAATTGCAATCTATTATTAAAATTAACCTTGATCGATACTTATTAATGATTTTTTTTTGCAATCATGATTATGAAGTGTTTATGTTTGTGTATATAGGGTGCTAGGATGGCCAAACCTTACCCAATTTGGAAATGAAGTTATATGCCACAAAATTATCACACATGCACTCAATATTTTTTAATGCAAAAATTTAAAATTTAAAGTTATGGTCTAATAATCATTGTTTTACAAATGTATGGTGATGAAATTCACATGGTTTATATGGTTAAAAAATTGAAATGTTGCTACAATATGAAGGTTAATTTTTTATTATTGAAATTAAGACTACTTAATAGTAAATAACATCATTAATTGTTTTATAAGTTCTAGAATTACATAAATTTTATAAAGTTATTAAAACCTTTAAGCTTACAAAATTCATAACATTGTGTTTAGATGTAAATGTATGACATCATTATTTTATTATACCATATAAGGCTTAACTAGGCGTGGTGATATAAATTCCAATAAATTTTTAATTGGAAGTTCAATGATTCTCCATGTAATCTCATTTTATTATATGTAGGTGTCAACATCAATTATAAAGTATTAAGTTGTGTGCATTTATGTAAATATGGTGAAACTAATTTATAGAGACCTTGGCTTCAATTTTTATACTCAATTCAACACTAATTTTTGAACTTGACAAAAAAATACCTTTTCCCATTTAAAAATAAAATATTATTGTACTCCTAGTTTAATTAAGTATCATTATCAAATAGTTTATATAGTTATTAAATAAAAAAATAATTGCAATGTTACCAAGAAATTTAATTAGGGAGTAGAGGCCTTTCTTCTATATAGAGGTGTATTGCCTCACTCCACTAGGTTAGTGGCCTTACCTCCTAACTATAGTTTCTTTAATCTTTTAGACCAATTGCGCTTGATACCAGACCATCAAAGAATTAAATTTTATGTAGTGTTTGAGAATTAGTTGGGTTCCAAACTAAAGAGTATTTGTGGTAAGACAAGTGTTGAAAGAGTCTCTATAATCATCATCATTGGCCAAGAGTTTTTTTATGTTTGAGTATATGTTATGATCTTGTTTTGAGATAAATTGCATCACACCACTGAGATATTAGCCTCATATACTAGATACGATTACCTCAATCTATTAGAGTAGTTACATTGCTACTAGACAACCTTGGACTTAATTTTTGAATGGTGTTTGGGAATTAGTTTGGGTCCAAACTAATGGTTATTTGTGGTTAGATAGGTGTTAATATGGCGAGGGTACTTCTTTAGTAACTCATCCACCTATTGAAGATCATCAAACTAAGGACCCTCCATTGTCGGATAGACTTGAGTCACAGCATGATTGAGGGAGAAGTTTAACTTTTGTATCTTTTCTTTTTCTATTTAATTATGTCTTTTTATTATTTTCTTTCTTTTTTTCTAAACATTAGTATTAACAATATTCCATATTTCTTATTTTTAATTTTTGTTTCCTTTTGATAATATCCCTTTTTCTTTATATTTTGAAAGGATGTTATTATCTAGTATTGGATGGACAGTCCTAAATTATCAATATCAAAAATAAGATATTCTTATTACTCAGGGAAAGTACCAAACTCCACTTTCTCACTTTTGATTCAAATATGCTTATATTGTGTACATTGGAGACAATGTACAATTTTAAGTGTGGGGAAGGGGATAATAATTTCTTATGCTTATTATAATCTTTCTTATTGACTCTTGTTAACTGATATCATGAATTAGTAAAAAAATTTCCATCAATACTTTATTTCATTATTGATTCTTGATTTCAATTAGTATGCAAAATGATGATAGCTAGATTAAACTTGATTTTGCAAGTCATATTTTTAGTAGTCATTGAGATAGTCAATTTGAATGAAAATTGCAAATTGTTTACACACATAAAACCTTATTCTTTTCATAAGCTTTTAAGCCTAAAAGCAAAACTTCAAAAATTTTAAGCACTTTTATTCTTTCATGTTTGTTATCACACCTAGTTAAATAATTATAAAACTAGCTTTTATTATGAATATTGAGATTTACATTTTTTGAATTAGAAACATTGAAGTGATAAAGCTGCATAGATTCAATAGTTCTTTAAGCCTAATTATTTGAAAATTACCCTATATACTTTGAGAGTAACCAATTTTGAGTCTTATCCTTTTTCATTGATTATAACTAAAATTTAACCTTTTCCTTTTTTTCTTGAAGGCTTTATGTTAATTTGAACCGTAAAAGTATTTATAATTACTTGATTGTTAGAAACTTAAAATTTTGAAAGGTCCAATATTTCTGTAATTGTGGTATATGACAAATTGTTAGACCCCGATCCCTTTTTCCCTATTAAATAGGTTTGTAATTTAAATTGTCTTTTGGTTAGTATGAAATTAGGGTTTTATTAGATTTCCTATTGGTTAGAATAATTTGGGATTTT
>JANJEY010000235.1:39144718-39159415 GCA_024703695.1 Erythroxylum cataractarum
GCTATGAGATCATCACATGGATGTCCTATTCTAATGTCAGTGATAATCTCATCATAGCAATGGTGCAAATATCCTTAAACTTGAGGTACTCAAAGATATCTTGGATACTGATTATGTGCTTTGACTCCATTCCTTGTTACCTTACATAGGTCGCTCATAGGGTGGTGATTGGGTACAGCTTGAGGTATTCAAAGGTAATTGAGTAGCCAATAAATGATTCATCACTTCTATATGACAATCATCTCTTCTTCATTTTTGATCAAGGCTTATGGAGAAAGGAAAGAGTTGATGATCGTGGGTTTGAGAAAGGGTTTGAGAAATCCTAAGCTTCATCTCTTCATCATCTTCTCCAAGCTTCTCCTCCATCGTTGGTTCCAAGCTCTCCAAGAACAAAGGTAAGATCTAGCAGTCTTTACTTTGTTCTAGCTTTTCCCGGGTCAAAGGGTTTGCCCCGGTTAGGTTCTCCGATCTCTGCGTGGATATCGTTAGAGACGGTCTCCTTAGGTTGTTATGGTTTGACTTTGTTGTATAGGCATATAGATCCTGGCTTTCGGGAAGGCCCCGGAACAAAAATTTTTGTTTTCTGCACCGTGTGCATGTGATGCACACACCGGGATTTTCCTACAATAACTTCACTAGATCAATTCAAAAATTCAAATTCTTAGGGGCTGAATTGAGATTCAATTTTTTCCAAAATTACTTACTTTTATGCCTATCAATTTTCAAGTCAAACAATTCATTCTCTTTGATTTTCATAAATCTCTCCAAATATCAATGGCTCATACTAAAACAAAATTCCTAAACTAATTCTTTAATTGGAGTGCCAATTGGACAGTCATTTTCAGTACCGGAAATCTCATCGGTACCCAATTTGCAATTTTATGCAGAATACACATAAATCACTCCAATTCAATTTTTCAAACACAAAGTTCACATTTTTCACAAAGACACATAGGCCGGGAATTGTCACGAGTGCATGTACAATCATGTGCATTTGCAAAAATTACTCTTCATATCTGTATAGAGGCCATTTTATGCATGTATGCCGAAATACATGTACAAAATCACAACCCGATTCAAATTTACTATTTTATCCTTTCCCATTAGTGATGGGATGTTACAACAACATACTTATTTTTCATATGTAGCTCACCAGTGCCTCTTAGAGGTTGATATTACACAAATATGCCATTATTAATCCCCCTGATGATTCCAACAAATAGCCATATGGTGTTCAAATTTAATGCACATCAATAAAAATGTAAGATGGTGTTTCTACATTGCTTTATTATATTTAGCATTGGCCATATAGTAAGAGAGAAACATAAGGATCTTCAACAATAAGGAAAGAAGCTTAGAGGTGTTTTCAAGAGAGCTGTTGACTGTTATAAGATTACATATAAATTTGTTCTCTAAAAAACTTCGTTTGAAATTTGATTGTATCAATACGTGCTAGCATATAGCTTATAAAACTAAAAGTTATACTTTCGTTTCTTAGTATAGTTTCTATCTTCGATTATGGAATTCTCATCCTAGAATGATGAGATTGTAATTTTCATGTTCCAAAAGAAATCTACAATGAATCTTATAAGATATATGCTAACAAATAAGCTAATAAATAAACTAACAATTAAAGAAAACAAGAAACTAAAGCCACGTAAAGGAGAATTTTTTAAACCAATAAGATAGGACGATATGAAAATAAAAATAACTCAAACAATAGGATAACTAAAGGCTTTCAGACCCAAATCACTTAAACATAAAAGGTATTACAATTATGATCAATTAGGGATTTAATTATGGTTTCATTTATTGCTCGATAAATGTTTTCATTAGGTTTTATGCTTCTATTAAGGTTATTATGATCAATTAGAAGTTTTGATTAGTGATTCAATCAGAGTTCAACTAGAGATTCAATTAGAGTTTCAATAAGGGTTTAAATAGTATTTCAACTACAATTTTACGTTTTAATTAGGGTTGCTATGATCAATCAAGGATTCAATTGGAGATTCAATTGCATTTTTAATGTGTATTTCTTTAATGGTTTCAACTACAATTTTAGTTAAGATTTTAGGTTTCAATTTAGGTTTTGATAAGCGTTTCAATTATAGATAAATTAGTCTCAAATATACCTTAGAAGTTACCACATCATTAGATCCCAAACAGAGACATCTTTTTTGATCATATTAATGGTCCCAAGATTGCTTCAAATTCCTCAAACAATTTGAAAAAAAAAGTATAAAGGACCAAAATGTTGATACATTATTTTTAATCCACTATTATTTATTTTCTTTGGTAAATAAAGATATAAACTTTTTAAGTAGCTAAAAATAACATGTGAAATTCAATGATGTTGTTTATGGGTATTTCTAATGGAATAAAGCGACATTTAGAGAGAAATTAGACATATTATTGTTTGCTATCTTTGATAAACAAAGATGTGGAGTTCTAAATAATTGCAAATAATACACAAAAAGCAGTGGTTTTATTTTTTTTCTACAGGAATTAGTTGAGAATTGGGGAGAAATTGGAAATAATGTTTGTAACATCTCATGTTCAAGGCTAGACCCCAGAATCAAGAATTGAGTGTACTATGAGAAATTAGAAACACATTGCCATGCTCATACATCATTGTATATTAACACACATGTAAATATTTATTTTTGATACATTAAAATAATTGCACCGACATTCATTGACATTTTTCAAGTACAATTGATTTATAAATGCGATTAAAATATGAATTGTGAATTATTTGTGTTAAAAAATTATTTGGAGATTATTAGTATTATTTTGGATTTTTTGGTGAATTTTAGGACATTTCCAAAAATTTGGATAATTTTTGAACTAGGAAAAATAAGAGACAAATAGACTAATAGTTTTGTGACATGTGGCAACAAAATAAGTGACAAATGTATTGCATGCAAGAGGACACGTAGCAAGTGATTTATGAGAAGAAAAAATGTCTGTAGCTTTCTTTCATTCTCTCGTTGTTTTCTTCACCGAAAGAACATTGTTTACCAAAACTGTTTTTCTTTGCACTTCCACCGAAGCATCACCTATTCAAATTATGTATTATTGATTCACTCTTATTGTTGGGAAGGATAGTTGAATCAAGTAAGTGGCAGTTTTATTTTTCTGGATACTATAACTAATTCTAATGATGTTTTAATAGTTGAAAATGAGTTCATGCATGAATTGACAAAGTTTAGTAGTTTCGGTGTTAATGAAGAGTTGATAATAATGTGCTAGAAATGTATTTGAACCATTATTTTTTAATGACTTTTTAACATTATAAAGGAATGCATGCATGAGTAAGAAGTGTAGTTATGGTGAATGAAAGATGAATGTATGGATATGTTGTTTCTGCATATGTGAGGATCAATATGTCATAAGATAGTGATGAAGTGAGTTTTGAGCTTGAAAAATCATTGAAACCGTGTTTAGGAAGGGTGTAGAAAATTCATGAAAATTGATGAACATATGTTTTTTTTGTTTTTACTGTACATGTGTGAATATGTTAAGTATGTGTAGAAATGAATTAAAGTGAGTATAAGGATAAGGAATGAGGATGTGATGAGGTCATGATATAGAGATGAAAAAATGAAATTTTTTTTATGAAATGAAAGTGTAGAAGAAGGTGCAAAAATGCATCAGATGGATGTAAGATAGAGAAAAATGCAGAAACTGGAATTTGTGTTAATGAGTATATGGTTTTGATGTTTATGATTCTTTTTGGATTTTTATTTATTTATGTTGGGATGGGCTAAGATGGAAGTAGAAAAGTTGGTTTAGGCATAAGTTGTATAAGTGGGAAAATCTAAAAAAAAATGAAGAAGAAGAAAAACGAGGTTTCGGTGAAGAAGAAGAAGACCAACATTTTAGAGAGAGAAATGAAGAAGAGTTGCACCAAAGGTTACTGTAGAGAGACTATTTTGAACATCTTTCACTCATTTTGTTATAACTTTGTCTCCCGACCTCCAAATGACTTAAAAATTAAACCAATACACTCCTAAGATATTGTTTTTCCTCTTCATAAAAATTTAGAGCCATCTGAACTGAATCGGAAAAGGATTGACTGAATCAAAATGAGGGTGTGTACTGGAATATTATAAATTGGAGATATTATATTGAACATGCTTCGGTATTTTGATTATAAACTGATTTGTAGAGCTCCAAATGATATTATTTTTTATTAAAAATAAACTTGAAACATTTGGCTATAAATTTAAAGAAGAAATGGAATTTTAATTCTATCCTTTAGGGTCTTGAAATTTAGCTTGAAAGCGAGTATTAGATTAAACTATAGCACTCCAAGGGATAGAAATCATGTCCTATTATTATTGAATAAACTATATTGATGTAAGTCGAATCAAACACATGTGTCTTCACAAAAGTTATAGATTATTCTCTTGGCTTTCAATTGATATAAATTAAGTAATTTTTGGATATTTTAATTCAGAAATATTGGTTGTACAACTTGAATGCATGATCATGCTCTAGCCAAAATTTCCAAAGTACTCAGTCTGTGGTATTATGAGCATAACTCATATAATACTAAACCATATTGAATGATTTTAGTGTCATTAGAAACTTAAGACATAGAGAAACAATTATCTAGAAGAAAGTGTTATAGAAATACGTCATTTTCTTAATCTTATTGATCATGCAAAGTTGACCCGAATGGGATGCTTTCAACAAAAGCTAGAATAGTGAATGATTGTGTAAATTTTGGCACTATTGGAGTACATCAATTTGTTACAGAAATATACCTGATAATTTTTCATTGCACATGCATGATACATGATACATTTATACATGTGTTTACTCAGCTACATAAGCAATACATTAATATGAAATTGTGTTAATGTATATAGGAGAGCTAATAGCGCGACCACATCCTGATATTGCCAAAACGTCAAGGTAATAGGCTTAAGGGAGCAATTGTGAGTAACCTAAGATGGTCTCACTTTAATTTGATATAATATTATTGAATTGAAATTGATATATGACGAATATGTATTGATTGTGTTCTAGACAATACTTGTCTGAGGTGTTTGATGCATATGAATATCATTGGAAGTGCTACTTGTATGTGAATGAGACTGTCTAAATAATTCTTAACTAAAAGTGACTGAATGTTATAACTGACTATATTGATTGAGATAATGTGAATGAAAGTGATTGATTGTGTTGAATGAATTGTAGAATGCATTTCATTTTAATACATGTAATATAAAGGTAGTTGTGACTGGTGTTACTATTGACTGAGACTACTACTGAATAGAGCTTAAAGCTCAAACATATATTGTTAGATCCTAAGGCTCACTGTGATCAACAAGCCCGATGATAAGGGATACTAAAAAAGTACACAGTCACAACAATGTAAAAACGAATGTGAGTCTCATACATATATCATTCACATATTATTTGAATTCATTGAATGATTTGTAAAGTTGTAAGAATGCTATATGTTTGAATACATGGTATTAAACCAACGATTGTGTTTTATTCAAGTGTAATGAAGTGATAGTTTGGTTAAATTGTTTGATTGAAATATAGTTCCTTTGTGATAGAACTTGATGCTAATCAAGTTGATATAAATTGTGTGACAATATGTTTATGATTGATTATGTTTTATAACATAAGTAAACCACCGAGGATGGTTACTCTACTAAGTTTGCAAAACTCATCAAAATTGCACTGTTGACAATTTCAGGTTTGAGAGTTAGACAACCTAGCTTCTAAAACTCTATAGAAGCATATTTTATGCAACTTTAATGATCAGATATGGCTCAAAGTTCGGTCGGCTGAGAATTGAAGACATAGTTTGTTAATAATTTTTGTGCATTCCTTATGTTTGTAGCATACTGTGTAGACTGAGCTATTTACGCTCATAGGATGATGTTGTATATATATAGATGATGTTGAACTTAAAGCTACAATGTATATTATGATTATGATATAAAATAAGGAAATTTTGGATTTTAGCAAATGTGTGATTTGTGATTTTAATTATGATGCCATATGATAAAGTAAAAGTGAGATAGCTAACATGTCATTTTTGTCAAGCATGTGTACATATGACTGAAGGGTACACGTGCATGTGTCAGATGGGAGTGGGGTGTTATAGTTGGTGGTATCAGAGCATGGTTGGCATCTATAGGCATATGTTGTAATGTTAGCTATAAAATTATGTGAAAATTTTGGATGGTACTTGAAATTATTATATTATAGGTTATCCGACATAGGTGATCAAATGGAACACTCAACTGAGAAAGGGCCAGCAAAGAGTCATCTACATCTTCACCTGAGGGAATGCCTCCAAGGATTTTCGAGAGAAGGGAAAGGAGGTACGATAAACTGCGAAAGTAGGGAGCTTTCTACTTCTATGGAAGTACAGACCCTGCAGAGGCTGAGGGATGGTTAGAAAGAACTGAGAGGGTTCTTAATCAGATGGACAGTGAGTCAGATGAGAGATTCGAGTATGCTATATCTCTACTGCAAGGCCCAGCTTACAAGTGGTGGAAAACTATTACAGGTAATACCATTAGGCATTGTAATTTGAGATGGGAAGACTTCCTAAGAGTTTTGAACGAAAACTATATGCCCAAAATCTACATGGATAGATAGAAGAAAGAATTTATAGAGTTGAAATAGGGCAATATGACTGTAGCAGAATATGAAGTGAAATTTAATAAACTGATGGGTTATGCCACTGCCTTGGTTCCTAATGAGGAAGGCAAGTGAAGGAGGTTTAAAGAAGGCCTGAATATGGAAATCCAGATAAGGTTATCTATTTCTAATCTGGGTAATTTTATGAAATTATGAGCTACCTTGATTTGTATTGAACAGTTGTTGAAAGATAGTCAAACTGAGCACAGTTTAGAGTCAAGACTGAAAAAGCCTAGTGATTCTCAGGGAGGTTATGGTAAAAGATTCAATAAGCTTCAAAATCGAGTTTTCAGGCCACCGACTAGATCTAGACAGTCAAGATTTAGACAAAGAGGTAGTTTTATACAGTCTAAGAATAATAAAGGTACAGTATCAAGTCAATTGCCAGCTTGTGAACACTATGGAAAGAAGCAAAGTAGTGAATGCTGGAGATTGACAGGAGCTTGCCTTCGGTATGGCTCACTTGATCATTAGATCAGGGATGTCTGGAGCATAATATAGTAGGAGAGGAAGTATGGCAACAAAACCCACTGGTCAACAAAGTTGAGCCAGTGGGACTAGACAAAGAAGCCGTAGTAGAAGCAGGATAAGTTCTAGGAATATTACTAGGAGGATTGAGGTGCGGAGCAATCAACTGTAGTCTTAGGCTAGAGTATATGCCATGACAAGGTAAGAGGTTCAAAAGTCTCCAGATTTCATTAGAGGTGTGTTATCACTATTTACTTTTGAGGTTTATGCATTGTTAGATCCTAGATCTAAACATTCATTTATCACACCACATATGGCATCTAGATTACATTGTGATATAGAGCTATTGAGATGTGGATTAAAGGTGAGTACATCAATAGGTAGTACCACTGTGATTAGTGAGGTCTGCAAGAAGTGTTTGATTTGAATTGATCAAACAGAGTTAGAAGCAGACTTGATTATATTACAGTTAAAGGAGACAGATATTATTCTAGGCATAGATTGGCTCACTGCTCATAGGGTCATCATGAACTGCTATATGAAGGAAGTAATTTTAGATTCTCCTAATCAGACGAAAGCACTATTTATAGGTATCAGCCAAGCAGTGCTAGCCAGACTAATCTCATTTATGAGTGCTTTGAAGTTAATGTATAGTGAATGTGAGGATTATCTGGCCCACTTGATTGATACTCGAGTTGAGCAGGGTGTACAAGATATTCCTATGGTTAAGGAATTCTTAGACATGTTTCCCACTGAGTTACCTAGTTTGCCTCCAGATCGAGAAATGGAGTCCACGATTGACTTAGTTCCAGGTATTACTCTTATATCTATTCCTGCATATAGGATGGCACCTATGGAACTAAAGGAGTTAAAGATTCAGTTGCAGGATTTGCTTGAGAAGGGATTCATTAGACCTAA
This sequence comes from Erythroxylum cataractarum, assembly GCA_024703695.1. Taxonomy (NCBI): domain Eukaryota; kingdom Viridiplantae; phylum Streptophyta; class Magnoliopsida; order Malpighiales; family Erythroxylaceae; genus Erythroxylum; species Erythroxylum cataractarum. The sequence goes on from JANJEY010000235.1 coordinate 39,152,780, forward strand.
TATTTCACGCTAGGGGAGCTACAGTGTTATTTGTAAAGAAGAAATATGGCACTTTGAGATTGTACATTAATTATAGGCAACTCAATCAGGTTACAGTGAAGAACAAGTACTTGTTGCCTAGAATTGATGACTTATTTGATCAATTATAAGGAGCTCAAGTGTTCACTAATCGATTTGAGGTCTGGGTATTATCAACTAAAGATAGCAGAGGCTGATTTACCAAAGAGTGCTTTCAGGAGTAGGTATGGGTATTTTGAGTTCTTAGTAATGTCGCTTGGGTTGACTAATGCCCCAGCTACATTTATGACATTGATGAATATGGTGTTTCAACCTTACCTATATCGGTTTGTAATTATATTCATTGATGATATTTTGGTATATTCGAAAAGCAGTGAAGAACATGCTAAGCATCTAAAAATGATTTTGCGGATTAGAGAGAAAAACAATTGTATGCCAAATTTAGTAAATATGAATTTTAACTAAATCAAGTGGTATTTTTGGGTCACATAGTAATTAGGCATGGTATTCAGGTAGATCCCATGAAGATAGAGGCATTAATGAGATGGGAGACTCTGAAAAATGTGTCAAAGATCTAGAGTTTTCTTAGATAGGTTGGATATTATTGGAGGTTTGTCGAGGGATTCTCTTTGATTTAAGTACCTCTGACTAAACTTCTGAGGAAGAATGTGGTGTTTAGATGGAATGACAAGTGTTAGAGAAGGTTTGAAAAGTTGAAACATCGGTTGACTACAGTGCTGGTGTTGACTATTCCATCAAGATCTAGTGGATATGTAGTATATAGTGATGCATCACATCAAGGATTGGGGTGTGTGTTGATGTAGCATGGTAGGATGATAGCCTACACATTGAGATAATTAATTCTCATGAGATTATTTATCCGATACATGATTTAAAACTTGTAGCAGTAGTTTTTGCTCTAAATATTTAGAGACATTATTTATATGACGAGACATTTCAAATATACACTGATCATATGAGTTTGAGATATCTATTGAGTCAAAAAGAGCTAAACATAAGATAGAGAAGATGGATTGAGTTATTAAAAAATTATGACTGCACGATTGAGTATCATCTAAGAAAAACGAATATTGTGACTGATGTATTGAGTAGAAAGTCACATAATAGTGTAGCTCAGATTCAGATATTGAGGTTACCAAGCCTGATTCAGTTAAGAGCTTTGAACATGAAGTTAAATCTTGAGCATAATGAAGCATTGACAGCCACATTAAAACTGAGACCAATGTTGCATGACATAACTAGAAGAGTTTAGAGTGATGATCTTGAGATGATGAAACTGATTGAGAAAGTTAAGATGAATTTAAATTTTGACTTTAAATTGAGGGATGAAACACTATGGCTAAAGCCGAGATTATATATGCCTAATGTCGATGATCTGAAGAAGGAAATCCTAGAGGAAGTTGATATGAATACTTATTCTATGCATCCTAGCATGACCAAGATGTATAATACATTGAAGCAAAATTTTTGGTGGCTAGGGATGAAGAAACAAGTCGCTGATTATGTAGCTAAGTGATTAATTTACTAGGAGATTAAAGCTAAGCATTAGGCTCTAGTTGTAAACTTCCATTCGTTGCCTATTTTGAAGTGGAAATAGGAACGAATCACTATAGATTTTATTATGAGATTGCCTAAAAATCTGAGGCAAAGTGATGTGATATGGGTTGTGGTGAACTGATTAACTAAGTCGACCCATTTCATACCAATACGGGAGAACAATACACTAGACCAGTTGGCCCAGAGGTATGTGACTGGGACTATAAGCTATATGAGGTTTTTGTGTCCCTTGTATCGGATAGGGATCCTAGATTCACTTCAAGATTTTGGAAGAGGTTATAGTTAGCTATAGGAACAAAGTTGAATTTCAGTACTGCATTCCATCCTCAAACAAATGGACATAGTGAGAGAACTATCAAGACTGTTAAGGATATGCTTAGAGCATGTATATTGGAGTTTCAGGGAGCTTAGGATCAATACATAGCACTGATTGAATTCGCATAAAATAACCATTATCATAGCAATATCAAAATGACACCATATGAGGCACTGTATGGCAGAAAATGTCTATCACCTCTATAATGGGATGAAGAAGGTTTGAGAATGATAGAAGGCCTTGAATTGATCCAAGATATTGTAGATAAGGTGAAACTGATTTGAAGTCGAATAAAAGCAGCTCAAGATAGATAGAAAAGTTATATGGATCAACATCATCAGGATATGGAGTACAGTGTCGAGGATAAAGTATTTCTGAGAGTATCGCCTTGGCGAGGCTTATTGAGGTTTGGTAAAAAGGGTAAATTGAGCCCGAGATATATTGGTCTTATAAAATTCATGAGAGAATTGGACCTTTGGCATATCGATCAGCCTTACCTACTAAGTTGTCTCAGATACATGACATATTCCACGTGAATATGCTCAGGAAATATAGGTTTGATCCAACACATCTGTTACTGGTTCAGGATATTGAAGTTACTAGTAATCTAAGCTATGTTGAGAAGCCAGTTCAGATAGTTGGGTATAAGATAAAACGATTGAGGAATTGAAAAATTCTAATGGTAAAGTCCTGTGGCACAATCATTCGAGTAAAGAAGCAACGTGAAAAACTGAGGAGCATATGAAAAAGCAATACGTCCACCTGTTTCCTCAATTAGGTAAGAATTTTAAGGATAAAATTTTTTAAAGAGGGGAGAATTGTAACATCCCATACTCGGGGCTAGATTCCATAATCGTGAATTGAGTGTACTGTAAGAAATTAGAAGTACATTGTATGCTCATGCATCATTATGTATTCACACACATGTTAAAATTTATTTTTGATACGTTAAAATAATTGTACCTGCATTCATTGACATTTTTTTGAGTGTAATTGATTTATAAATGTGATTAAAATGTGAATTGTGAATTATTTGCGTTAAAATTTTATTTGGAGACTATTAGTATTATTTTGAAATTTTTGGTAAATTTTAGAAAATTTCCTAAATTTTGGGGTATTTTTGGACTAGAAAAAATAAGAGACAAATAGACCAATAACATTGTGACATGTGGCTACATAAATAAGTGACAAATTTATTGCATGCAAGAGGACATGTAGCAAGTGATTTTTAAAAAGGAAAAATGTCTGTAGCTTTCTTTCTTTCTCTTGTTGCTTTCTTCACCGAAAGAACACTGTTTACCAAAAATTTTTCTCCTGCTCATCCACTGAAACATCAGTTGTGCAAATTCTGTGTTATCGATTCACTCTTATTGCTAGGAAGGATAGCTGAATCAAGTAAGTGGTGGTTTTAGTTTTCTAGATACTATAACTAATTCTGACGATGTAATAGTTAAAAATGAGTTCATACAGGAATTGAGAAAGTTGAGTAGTTTTGGTGTTAGTGAAGAGTTGATAATAATGTGCTAGAAACCTTGTTGAACAATGATTTTTTATGATATTTTAACATTATAAAGGAATACATGCATGAGTAAGAAATGTAGTTACGGTGAATGAAGGATGAAAATATGGATATGTTATTTCTGCATATGTGAGGACCAACATGTCATAAGATAGTGTTGAAGTGATTTTTGAACTTGAAAAATCATTGAAACCGTGTTTAGGAAGGGTGTAGAAAATTCATGAAAATCGTTGAACATATGCTTTGTTTTCTTTTTGTTTTTACTGTACGTGTGTGAATATGTTGAGTATGTGTAGAAATGAATTAAAGTGAGTATAAGGATGAGGAATGAGGATGTGATGAGGTCGTGATATGGAGATGAAAAAAATGAAATTTTTTTGATGAAACGAAAGTGTAAAAGAAGGTGGAAATTGCATCAGACGAATGTAAGATAGAGAAAAATGCAGAAACTGGAATTTGCATGAATGAGTATACGGTTTTGATGTTTATGACACTTTATGGATTTTTGATTTATTTGTGTTGGGATGAGCTAAGATGGAAGTAGAAAAGTTGGTTTAGGCATAAGTTGTATGAGTGGGAAAATCTGGAAAAAAAATGGAAGAAGAAGAAAAACTGGGTTTTGGTGAAGAAGAAGAAGACTTGAGCTTTAGAGAGAGAAGTGAAGAGGAGTTGCACCAAAGGTTACTGTAGAGAAACTATTTTGAACATCTTTCACTCATTTACTTATAACTTTGTCTCTTGACCTCCAAATGACTTAAAAATTGAACTAATAAACTCTTAAGACATTGTTTTTCCTCTTCATAAAAATTTAGATTCATCTGAACTGATTTGAAAAAGGATTGATTGAATCAAAGTGAGTATATGTATTGGAATATTATAAATTGGAGATATTATATTCAACATGCTTCAGTATTTTGATTATAACTTGATCCGTAGAGCTCTAAATGAGATGACTTTTGATTTAAAAAAAGTAGAAACATTTGGATACAAATGTAAAGAAGAAATTGAATTTGAATTTTGTCTTTTGGGGTCTTGAAATTTAGCTTGAAAGTGAGTCTTGGCTTAAGTTGTAGCACTACCATGGATAGAAATCATGTCCTATTGTTATTGAATAAATTGTATTGATGTAAGTTGAATAAGCAAAGATGTCTTCACATAATTATAGCTTATTCTCTTATCTTTCAGTTGATATAAAGTTTGCAATTTTTGGATATTAGAGTTGAGAGATATGGGTTGTACAACTTGAATGCATGATCATACTTTAGGCAAAATCTCAAATGTACTTAGTATGTGGTATTATGGGCATAACTCATAGAATAATGAACCAAATTGAATGATTTTAGTGTCATTCGAAACTTAAGACACAGAGGAACAATTGTCTAGAAGAAAGTATTACAGAAATATATCATTTTCTTGATCTTATTGATCATGCAAAGTTTATCTGAATGGGATGCTTTCAGCAAAAGCTGGAATAGTGAATGAGTGTGTGAATTTTGGCACTATTGGAGTACACCAATTTGTTACAGAAATATACTCGAGAATTTGTCATTGCAAATGTATGATACATGATATATTTATACGTGTGTTTACTCAATTACATAAGTAGTACAATAATCTGAAATTGTGTTAATGTATAAAGGAGAGCAAGTAGCACGACCATATCCTGATATTGCTAGAACATCAAAGCAATAGGCTTAAGGAAGCAATTGTAACCTAAGATACTCTCACTTTAATTTGATCTGATATTACTAAATTGAAATTGATATATGATGAATATGTATTGATTGTGTACTGAATTCTAGACAATACTTGTCCGTGGCATTTGATGCATGTAAATATCATTGGAAGTGCTACTTGTATGTAAATGAGATTACCTAAATGATTCTCAACTAAAAATGACTAAATATTATGACTAACTGTATTGACTAAGATAAAGTGACTGAAAGTGATTGATTGTATTGAATGAATTTTGGCATGTATTTTATTTCAATACATGTAATATAAAGGTAGTTGTGACTAGTGTTGCTACTGACAGAGACTGCTACTAAAAAGAGCTTAAAGCTCAAACATATGTGGTTAGAGCCTAAGGCTCATTGTGATCAATGAGCTCGATAATATGGGATACTAAAAAAACACACAGTCATAACAATGTAAAAACGAATATGGGTCTCATATATATAGCATTCACATATGATTTGAATTCATCGAATGATTTGTAAAATTGTGAGACTGTTATATGTTTGAATACATAGTATTAAACCAATGATTGTGTATTATTCAAGTGTAATGAAGTGATAGTTTGATTAAATTGTTTGACTGAAATACAATTTGTTTGTGACAGAACTTGATACTAATGAAGTTGATATGAATTGTGTGACAATATGTTTATGATTGATTGTGTTTTATAACATGAGTGAACTACCGATGATGGTTACTCTACTGAGTTCATAAAATTCATCAAAATTGCACTGTTTACAATTTCAGGTTCGAGAGTGAGATGACTTAGTTTCTAAGACTCCATAGAAGCATATTTTGTGCAACTTTGATAATTAGATATGACTTAAAGGTCAGTTGACTGGGAATTGAAGACATAGTTTGTTAATAGTTTTTATACATTCCTCATGTTTGTGACATACTGTGTAGACTAAGCTGTTTATGCTCATAGGACGATGTTATATACATATGGTTGATGTTTAACTTAAAGCTACAATGTGCATTATGGTTATGATATAAAATGAGGAAAAATTAAATTTTAGCAAATATGTGATTTGTAATTTTAATTACGATGTCATATGATAAACTGAAAGTGAGATAATTAACACATCATTTTTATTGGTCACACGTGCATGTATCATATGAGAGTGGCGTGTTCAATGTAATTTGTTTTCTTCAAGAAACAAATATGTAAACTTCTAGGTAGTTGAAAATAACATCTGAAAAGAAATGCTTTTTATTACTGCTAGAATCACATGAAAATTTAGGAGAACTTAGATGTTTAAATTTGAGGCAAATGGGTTAACATTGGCAAAATATAGAATTTTGTTTATTAATTAACTATGGTCGGGTAGGCCATTCTGGGCTCGGACCCAATCAAGACAACCTGTGGGCCGATCGGTCCATTCATCGACGGTCAGCTTTGTGTCTAAAGCCCATGCCCCTTTCCGGCCCATTAGCAGAAGGAAATTTCCCATGCAAGCACGTATTT
>JANJEY010000235.1:39228580-39248830 GCA_024703695.1 Erythroxylum cataractarum
AATCAAGATACGATCGTTGATTAAACCTAACCACCTAACAACCTAGGATACGATCTCTAGATTTAATTAGGCAGTAGAATTACGAATTAGGAAAACCGATTAATCAAGGCAACAACCACATACGCTCGGGTTATTTAACCTAGGTCATGTTATCCTTAATGATTACGAATCATTAGTCGCTACACATGAATTTCAATATAACAATTACGAATTACATCGAAATTCTAGCAATGGGTTTTGCAATTAACAATCCAATGAATGCATTAAAATCATCAGTCACAATTCCCAATAGGTTCGTACACAAATAATCGAATAATAACAAAAATCCGATTATCCATATAAGAAACCCAAATCAGCTAAAATTGGACAACACAATCAATTTCTAATGAGAGAAAGAAACAACAATAATAATAAAATCACTTAACCTGGGTCGTCGACGTTGATTTTACCTCCGAACCGGTGTCGGAACATTTATCTCTTCATAATTTTTTCCAGAAAAATTGCTTCAATCCCATCCAAAGTCTCTACTCAAATACCCCTAATTTGTATTCAAAGCTTCACTCCACTGTTACTGTTCATCGATGAGACAATTAATTGTTGAAGTTCCTCTCCACTGCTTCGCGCCCTGCTTGTTGTGGCTCACGCCCAACACAGCTCCAGCGCCGCTAGTCTCCTACAGCTTCTGCTTCCCGTCTCCTCCTGTTGCTTTTTCAAGACAATTAAATACCTCCAGTTAAAACCCTCCTTCATTCTTGTTAGTTCTCTAGCGTTTTTATAAAAACGCTGCGCAGCAGCTTTGGCTGGGCAACGCTGACGTAGCAGCGTTCGCAGCATACGCTGCTGTGTTTCACGTAGTGCAGTAGCGTACGTTGCTGCGATGCTACGTTTCACGCAGCAACGGTGCGTGAAACGCAGCGCACAGCAAATTCTGTTTTTTCTTTCTTTTTTTAACTTGATAAATAATCATGCTCCCATTTACTTTAAAAAATTGTCTTTTTGATCTCATAAATATATCAACAAATCCAACCCAGCAGGCAACATAAATTAAACACAGATTGAGCATTTTATCATAAAAATAGGATTGAAATCACATTTAAATGCATAAGAAAATATAAGATACTTCAATCCTATCAGGCGCTCGCCACAGCGAGCAATCTGACGCCGCGGCGAGGCCCCCTCTTTCTCGCTGCTATTTTCCTTCTGATTTGCTCGCTTTTGTTTCTTCCTTCGTGTGCCCCTACCCGGCTCCCCCGAGGTGCCACCTCGGGATAGGGAATTCAGGATCTGGGCCCAACAAATCTCGAATCGCTCGGCCTCGACCACTCTTGGCCAGGTTGTCAAGATAAGATCGTTGGAACCATCGCTCAGCCTCTACATCGCTCGACCAGGTTATCAAGACAAGATCTTGGAACCATCGCTCAGCCTCGACATCGCTCGGCCAGGTTGCCAAGATAAGATACTTGGAACCATCGCTCGACCAGGTTGCCAAGACAAGATCTTGGAATCATCGCTCGGCCTCGACATCGCTCGGCCAGGTTGTCAAGACGGGATCTTGGAATCAGGCGATGCCAAAAGCCAAAATCTTGGATCGCTCAGCCTCAATTGTTCGGCCAAACTCCATTGCCTCGGTCGACCATGACTCTCTCAGACCTTACAGTTGATCGACGCATATCGAATGTGCTCGTTCACTACCTGCTATTGGAAAGATTGCTCGGCCAAGTTCTCTTGTCTCGATCGACCATGCTATTTGGAAAGATCCCTCAATCTCAACACGACAAATAATGGTGATGATGAAAAATAAAAGAACTTTATTTCCTTAAATTAACGTTCTGGCCACAAGCCCGACCAGATGAGCATTGAAAAGGGGAACAATCACTTTGATCCTTTGGGGGGAGCGGAAGGGCCAATAGCAGGATCGGTAGGAGAAGACAATGAAGAGGCATCCTCTTGTTCATTGGAACTCAGGCCCAACATCTCATCCACCAAGACCTCTCTTTCCTTTTCAGCAATCTCTCTCATCTCTTCAAGTGAAAGGCCGATCTCGGAGGGAAGCATCGGCTCGACATAATCCTCAAATGAAGGACCCTCCGACCCTTCATGGACGCAAACGTTGTGGCAGCTCCTCAAGAGGGAAAGAGTCAAATCACAAGCAAACTTCAGACGCTCTTCTTGTAAATACCACTCTTTCCATCGCTTGACCGCCCTAATCCTTTGCTCCCTAACGGAGCCTTGCAGCTCTAGCATTTTCTTCTCGACCTCTATCTTCTCTGTCACCGCCTCGTGACACTGTTGGAAGGCTTTCGAACGAAGCTCCTCCTCTAGTCACACCCTTGAAGCAACATCGACGACCTTTTTTTCTAGGCCCTCAATGCGGAGTTGCGACACTCGGTATTCACTCTCCAGCTCGGCCTTAGAAGCAAGCATTCTACCCCTCTCCTCCCCCAAGGCGAGTTGAGCCCTCAAAACGCTCTTCTCTTCCTCCAAAATATTCTTCTCCTCCTCCATCGAAGAGAGATAGGCTCGTAAGACGTCCTTCTCCTCCTTCGCCTCTGCGAGTTTAGCTCTTAAAGTATTAATTTGCTCAAGAATATCATGAACCTCCCGATTCACTGTTTCCCTCACTTCATCGAGCTGATCGAGACGTTGAAACATAGCAGAGGCGAACGCCATATCCCTGGCACAACCACGGACGAGGCTAGCCATCAGTTCTTTATTGTTCAACGTATCCAAAAATTTATCATCCTCAGGAGGAACAGCCTTCTCGGCAATGTGCAGAGCCACATCAACATTCCTCAGCTTCGCAGTCTTGTCAAGACTGATCGTGGAATCCCATTTTTTGCCACTGGGAGCTCGCTCTTTCCCTTTTCCCTTATCCAATCGGGGCACTTGCCCCTCCCCCGCTCCTCTGTCTAGTTGACAGGATGATCAACCAACACTCCAAGCAGTCCTTTTCCTTTTAAGGGGCGGTTCCATCTCTTCCTCCTACGACTCCGTTCGGTCCACTTTCATCGGCTGGACCTGCAACAACGCTGACACGCCAGATTGGCCCTCAACGAACGGAAGGACCAGAATTGCTGAAGGCTGGTCCAACATCGCCGGCTGAGCGATGCCTTCGCTGGCCTCTGCCTCCTTCCTTTACTTCTTCACCTTCGAAGAAGCTCTAGACCTCCCGACTTGCCTTTTGGATTTTGGGAGACGGGAGGACCCAGCGAACTCCTTGACCTTCATGGTTACACAATCAAAAAAACAGGTTAGAAATCGAAACCAATACTTACAAATACAGTAAATAGTTCAACAACGAGGAGTCAACTAGAGGGGGCAGTCTCTTCTCCTGGCCCGCTAATTGGGGGTGGGGGGTCGATTAGGAATGAATCGGTCGAGGCCCTCCCACGATATCCCAGAATGAGACGATCGAAATCATACCGACCGAGCCCCTTAATGCGATCGACTACCTCCCACTCCTCTCTAGTAAGAGACAAGCTCGACACGTCGTTTCATCGCTAGGCTAGAGAATATCTCCATGGCTGGGACTCAAAGGAAGATCCCGGAGGCCTCACAAAAAAGTACTTCGTCTGTTAAGCTTGGATTTTTGAAGCCGTTCCGGCCGGGCGATATCGAGCATCTCTATACTACAGATGAGGGACCCCGACCCCAGCGCTTGAACTCTGGTTCATTCTTTAAAAATGGCGTAGGATGTCGACCGAAGGCAGACAGCCGAACTAATGGCATAGCAAGGCCAAACCATTAATGAATCTCCATCCATTCTAAGGAATTTGGCTTGCCCTCAATCGGTAGGCGATGCACACTTTGTCAATGATCGGGGCATACAGAAGCTTCATACCACCGACCGAGAAAAAGCTCTCAGTCACAGCAAAGTAGCCGCACCCACTGCTATAAATCTTCTCGTTCCGGCCAGCCAACCTAGGCCCCCAAGATGAAGGGATATTATGCTTAATAACCGACCGATTTAGCTCCCTTTCGGTCATCGTCGAAGGGTCGCTCGGCAGTTTCTCAACAATTTGCTCATCCTTCTGGGCACTCGCTCCAACCTCCTCATTCCCCCTTAACTCTGACGCCTTATTTCCATCGGTTTCCTGTGCCTCCACCGTTCCCGCCGCTATCTTCAGCGACCTAACAACCTGTAAAGCTCCTTCGGTGACCAATTCTTGATGGAGCTCCCTCAGAACCATACTTACTTCCCTACTAGGATTCGGAGATACCAGTGGCGGCGGAGAAGGAGAGGGGGAGCTAGATTTGTTCCTAGAGCTAATTGACGACATTTTAATGAAAATCACACTTACAGACGAGGAAAGGAAGAAGGGCGTAACTAGTTTAGTGACTGGAGTTAAAGATTGGACGATGGTGAAAAAGGGAATTCCAACGGCTGTAAACAGAGAGATGAAGAAAGAAAACAAAGATAAGAATCGAACACGCAGAAAGCGAAGAGATGCGTCAATTCCGAGCATTTATAACAAGATACTAAGCGGGCGTACGAATCGAACTTGAACGAGTGGCAAAATCCAAGCCGTCCAAATTAGGGTTACTAGATGACCCATAACAGCGCAACAGTTGAAAGGACGCCCATGACAAATGCGCAGTAGTTAAAGAGGCGCCTCGTTTGGAATTTTGAAAACCTGTCAAAGGGCACGTGCCGTTGATAATGATTAAATCAAGTGCCCTCACGCGCTCGGCGTCGACATGCAACCGATCGATCCTAGCGCAACCTCTCAGACACTATGCATTTATGTCCGACCGGGGCCTATCACGAGCTGTCTTGCAGACAAGCTGCACGATCCTCATGTACTCCTTCGATCCTTCTCCTTAGTTAAACTCGAGGAGTAGGGGGATTTATGGTTAGGCCGGTCGTGCTAGGCTCAAGTCTAGACGCAGAACGGCACATGGGCTGATCGACCCATGCCTTGGGAATTGACCTAATTCCCTCAGGTAACAATCATATAAATTCATTACCTCATCATGAGAAGGTACGATTCCCATAATCCTACTTTTCACTACTCACCAGCTACAAAAAGCTCTCACAAAAATTAACTTGAGCGTCGAAGGGGCCTGTCGGCTATTAACCCCCGGCGTGCCTTGCGCTGTTTTGCAGGTATCCTCTTGCTAAAGACAACCAATCTCATGGATCCAAATAATAGCGTCTTGCCTCACCAGAATCAGGCAGAACCAGCCATGATATGTTGGAAGTACGAGCAAAGCAAGCCTGAAAGAAGGTTAGCTAGGTTGAGTAGCTCAAGTTGACCGGTAAATCACTAAGCAGCTAAAACTTGACGAATTGAAGTTGAAACCTGGCTATATTAAGCAGGTTTGTTAATAAGCTAGATGATCCTAATTCATCAACTTCTTCCAGTGCGTGCTTCATTTACTTGACTACAAGCTTCTTATCTAGTGTGTGCGTGTGTAATGTAAGGCTAAATATGAGACCAATTGGTCCTGAAGGAGGTCCTCCTTTGCCTGGATCGGGTCCATCGCCGGCCCACCTGCTCCATTACCACTACCAATGGTTTCCTTGACGGTCTCTTCAATGATTTTTCTAATTCAATGTGAAGTCATCTTGGTTATTAACAGCTTCCGATGCATTTTATTATCCCATGTATTTCTTTTTTGGTTGACTAAAAAATAATGGACCATTTTTTATGCTAATTTCATAAATTAAAAGACGATTAATTCTTGCACGTGTGTTGTCTTCCAGCTGATGTTGGCTTCGGAAGCCCACCACCGCCTCCTTTATACTTGGGCTTCCTGTAGGTCCACCTCCTTATGTACTTGGGCCTCCCGAAGGTCCACAGATTCCAGCTATCCCAATCTTATTCCGAGGCCATATCATGAAATAGACCTACCAAAAGGACATCGGTGCTTCATCACCAACTGGCTGCTAATTGATGCCTTGAAAAGAAAATATGAGAATGATGTTTGGTTACTTGTCTTGCATGCCACAAGTTCTACTTGATAAAGTTTGCAGTAACGTATGAACTAAAAACTTCAAAAGTCCTTCCAAATAAATATAATCTGTCGCGAGGTTGTCCTTTCACTCAATTTCTGCTTTTTATATGACTTTAATTTCAACCAAGTTATTATTACTTCAAGGTAAGGTATAAGGTTGGCTATTATTATTACTATCCCCGTCACTTTCAATACACGTAAAACGTGTGCCTGAGCCAGATTGGGAGAGGTCTTAATGGGGACCTAATCTTCTCTTCAATTGAAACCTGTACCTGAAAAGAACGGATGTGCTGATCAGAAATACCAATAAATATAATAGAGGAGGAGTGAGGGATTAAAGTTGAATATCGTTTTCTCAAAGTTACGGCCAGTGAACACACCTGGTGGATGACTCAATTTGGAGGAAGCAAACAAACATAAAAGTTTAAATAGATAACTTAGAGTCGGTTAAACAAAATAACATCTTTATTCATTTCTAGCTACATGCAACGTACTTGACATCTTTTTATTTATCGAGTCGTGTGAAACATAGGTATCGCCACGTGTAATTTTTTATCAAACTGATCAAAATTGCTTTTGACCTTTGTACCGAATTAATGATTAAAGACACATTTTTTTCCTCTCTTTCAAGCTCCCCCAAGTAACGAGTTACACATGCAATATATTATTCATTCCAAGATTTCAAGCAAATAGCATATATAACATGTGATTCTTGCAAAGATCAGTGTCACTCTTTCTTATTAGATGGGCAAATTTCCAATTAATTACACCATTATTTGATCAATTCCTCGTGGCAATGATAAAGAAAGGAAAAGGAAAATTGTACACAAACAGTTGCCTCTAGAATTTTTTTAAAAATAGAATTTGACCTTCTTGCTAGTCTTATTTTATTTGAAATCTTTTTTTTGTTTGACATGTGATTTATGTTCCCTTCTTAATTACTATTTCATTAATGATAATTGCTAATTAAGACATTTTTATCATAATTTTGAGACCACTTGTGTTTTGAAGATTTTTATATAATTCGATACTTAATAATGTGGCTTATATTATGTTTATAGATTGATGCTATTTTACTTCCTAATTGAAGAATAAGGAATGAATTTAAACAAGTTAAAATCTTATTGGAGAAGTGATTGAGCTATTAATTTATTGGCATGATCAATATAAGGTTATAAGAAAGATTATAATGATTTAATTAAGTCTTAACATGATTGATTCCTTCTTGTTCTTGGTTCTTTATTTAAATTCCATGTATGCTCCACTTTGCTCTCCAACTATTAATTGTTCAACTCATTCAATTGACTCATTTGCTCACTTTGCCTTTTTGTTAAACTTCATCATTCATATATTACTTGATTCCTTTATAATAGAGCTATTAATTTCATTAGAAGTAAATTTATCAATAGCAGTTGTTTTATATTCCTCAAAATCATGGTATTAATTCCTTACTTGCAATGAACTCTATAACTATATAACTATTATAAAGAGGGTTAGGCAAGGAGTTCTAGCTTCCTTAGAGTTTAAGCCTATTTATGATAAGTTTTGGACATTTTAGTAATGAAATTGAAAATAAATTCTACTTTCAAGTAAAATTTAATTAGAATTGTAAATAATTCAAATTAAATATCAATTATGCTTAAATAAGATCCAATATCTCATATTGATCCTTATTTATTAAATATCTCATATTTAATCATAAAGTTTCTCAAACTTTACAATCAAGTCCAACTTGATTAAAATACATTTTCTCTCTTTAACTCATACTTTATATGTGACCTATTAACCTTTCTATAAATGATTTTTTTGTATAATTTAATTCTTTGATCATACAATGTTCCAAATAGACATAAAACATGAAGCTAATGTCTACTCTATTTTGATTCCAATCATATAAGTTCTCTACCATTAGCTATTAATTTAATTAATGACATTTGTAAATTATTTACAAAACTTCATTTCACTTTGGCTAAAGATTTTCTAAATCAAAACTTAGGGTGATCAATCCTATATTGATCACTTAATTACCTCTATATAGTTCATTTACATCCAATGGCTACCAATTGAACTACCTTATACAAGATAACTTTGGAGATCTCAAGTCAAAATATCACTTATATAATCATCGCAATGGGAATTTTTATAAACATAATGTTTTAAATGGATTTCTCATATGAAATCAGTTCAGCGAACTTCTTATCTAATGAGCATCTACACATTAGTGTATAAGATCGACTACTTCCCTCATAAAGAAAAATATAACATATACTAGTTTTTTTACATTATATTAATGTCCAATCTCAATAGAATAATGACTAAGAACAATTTAAAAATAATATATAAATGCAACATGAATTTAATAATTATGATCTCATCATAATTTCATTTGCAATGTCTATTTATCCCATGAACTTTATCATATATATCTATGTAAGATAAAGAATGTTTTTAAATAATTGTTATTAAACTATAACCAAACGATTGAGTATAGACCATAAACTAACAATAGAAATATTACATATTATAATCTCAAACGCTATTGTTGATTTTCATAATCTCTTCTTTGAGCTTCCATTTTCATTCTGTCATTCAATAGCTTTTGATCTCCAACTTTCAACAACTAAAATAATAATAAGAGAATATAGTTTTTTTTATCGTACATCATTGCAATTACTATAAGGAGTTACCTCATCGCCAACCCTCAATCTAACCCACCTCCATCTTCTTCTACCTCTACCTTTGTCCTCTTTGACATCGTCTCTATCGCCTTATAATAATTACTTGCCTTCTAGCCATAACAAAAAATGGGCAGTGACATACGACATCTCTTAAGAAATGAAGTAGAGCCAACTATTTAGGGCCAATTTATTTTTATATATGTTGAACTTTAGGTTTGCTTAGATCATGAAGCTAGAACTTGAAATTCTAAACTAAAAGAAAAATTATTCCAACTCCAAATTTGATCTAACCCAAATTAAATTTGTTGACTTCAAACTATACAGAGCCTAATCTTCATTGATTTACTACTTTTGGTATGGTAAACAACTTTGCAATAAGGGAATCTCTAGGACACTATAAGAAATCTATTGTTTACTGACAGAAAAGACTGACAATAAATGCATGTATTCCGTCGGTAATATAAATTTTTTACAAAATAAAACGACGAACAACGGCATCGTTAATACTATTGTAGGTAAATTTAATGACGAACTTGTTATGCATGCTTCTGTCGGTAAAGTATACTGACGGATAGATGTAACTGTCAGTAAATTTTACCGACGGAAGGTTTTTTCTATCGAAACATTTACCGATAAAAAAAGAAGAACGATCGATAACACTTCAATTCAGATGATCAAAAAGGTTTAATATTATCGACAGAAGAAGAAGAACGGTAGGTAAATGTCATACAATTTACAGATGGTTTAAGGTGTTTTGTCAATAAATATAGTGTTTTTTTACGATAGTCTTTTATATTCTATCAGTAAATAAAAGTAGGAAAATTTTTAAAATCCCAATATTAAATTTTATTTCATGATCTTATGATAAATGCATGATTTCAACAGTTATGAAATATCTATGCAAAATAATTTTATTTGTTTAAACAAAAATTTGATTAATGATATAAAGTTAAAATTATCTTAGTTGATAATAAAAATATTACAATGTACATAATAAGTCTTTGTAATTCAAAGCAAATGACTACATCAATCCTAATGTCCTGGTGACTGCCAGTGCTCTGAGGTGCTATCCTTCGCCTTCAACTCATCTAAGTTATGTCTGAGCTGAGCTATGACGCCCATCAATGTGTCCAATGTGGTTTGAAGTCGATTGACTTGATTGATTTGTGACTATCTAGTAGATTTTGCTATGCTAGACGTGGAGGATTGTGAATAAAATGTATTCGCAAATGAACCTAACCTGAAGATCCTTCCATGACGATCCCTACCACCCACAATATCAAAATATGCCTGACTCTCATCAACAGGTTGTTCCTGCTGAGGCTATCGCTGAATGGTTTCTTGTATTTCGCCCTATTAGGAAACAATGTTTATATTAGTAAGTGATAATTATTAAGAAAAAATAATAAAGCATTAATTTCACATACATTTGGTTTTCTATATCGGCTATTGACAAATATCATACCGTCATACTTCTTTGTGTGAGTATGCGAAAACACCTAAGTACGTGTAGGCTTCATGCCCATAGACTTTTCCTGCATATTTAACCTAAAATGTTATATATGAACTAAATTTTATAAAAATTTCGACAGAGTTTCCTCTATTTTAATGGTATTTCCCCCTGTTGAACAAATAAAATAACTCAATACAGCCATATATGGCACCAGACATTTATACCAGTATCATTATCCATAATACACATATTTAAATTTCAACATTCACTCATCAATTTAAATTGAAATACAACAAAGTAAAATACTTACAATATAAGTGTCAAGTTTAGTACTTTTAAGTCTCTGTGCATGCTCGTGGTGGATAATCGATCCTCCTATATGTACAAAAAGACTCTCTCTCCTGAGCCTCCACGTCTATTGGTAGAGTTACGCCCTGAGATAGACATCACCTCAGTTGATATCCAAT
Source organism: Erythroxylum cataractarum (assembly GCA_024703695.1). NCBI lineage: Eukaryota > Viridiplantae > Streptophyta > Magnoliopsida > Malpighiales > Erythroxylaceae > Erythroxylum > Erythroxylum cataractarum. Next base: position 39,239,137 of record JANJEY010000235.1, read on the forward strand.
ACTCCTACCAACGACTCCATATTTGCTCCGAAATATAACGCGATCTTACACCAGCCTTGTGTATCACACTAATAAAGTCACGATAACTTGTACGAGCTCACCTCTCTTATACTTTATATATGATCATGTTAAAACCAGAATTCCAGAAAAATTCTTTTTGAAATAAAAAGAAAATTTTGAACTACTATAATGTAATAATATTTATCTAATAAATGTATGCAAATCAATATAAAAAGAAAATAAATTTTATTGTACCTTAGACTCCTGAAAGTAAATTCCCTTTATGGCCTAAGAAATATTCTTCCACACATAACCCTCAAGATCAATCATCTCCTTAAATTTAGCTTTCATATTTCTGAAATACGGTCCATACGGAATCAACCTAATATAAGATGTAAATATATACCATGAAAATATCAATAAACCTATAAATTAATTAAAAACATATAGTGTTTAATGTGATTTCACTTACAGATTATAGACAATTGTTATGTACTTTCTTCCATCAGGTCCCTCAACTTCAGGCTGGGGATTGTCTCCTCCATCCAATAAAGGGATAGTGGATGATGTATGAGTTGGGGATGGTGTAGCATGATGAGCAGAAAGTGATGCCTCATCTATAACTGTAGGCCTTGAAAGGGGAGGAGGTGATTCAGTGCTAGCTGCAGGCTGTGATGGTCTACCTTCATAGTAAGTACCTCCGAACATATGTCTGAACTTGGGTCAGATTACCTTATGCTGTCTCTTTGGTCCTATATTTCTACCTGAAATTTATTGTTTATTAATTTTCTATAAATATAAGAAATTGAATTTGATATTTTACACAATATATGGAAAAGGAAATACGACAATTTGTTGAATATCATATTCAAGTACAAACAATGAAATAGAAGGTTAACAATTGATAAAGTCATAGAACAAGAACAATAACAACCCACAGTCAATAATACGTTCATATGGGAACTTCAAACAGCAAACAAATACCCAAACAAAACCAAGTTCAAAAAAACGTACTAAAAACAAATTCACTTACCTCAACTGGCACGCAAAAGTATCTTCCTAAAGTACGTGAAAGAAGATGACGATAGAGCTAGAATGAAAAATATATAAACTGAAACAAATTCGATTAAAATATGTGAAAATTTGTTGTTGACATTATAAAAAATATAAGGAAATGAATGTCATTTAAATAACTGATAAAGCTTCTCTTCAATCTTGTTCAAAATAGAAATACTATCAACAAATGAGTTCCTACAATTAACAGTTTAAAAAGTGGGATATATTAAATAATCATATAAAACATATTGAGCACAGTTTAGAAAACGTGAAAACTTTTAACCAAAGACTAAACAATCATAGCTCATATAAACTCCTTTTCTCAATAAGAAGCCTACAAGACCTAAAAAGCTAGAAGAAGGGATAACAGTGAAGAACCATGAAATTCAAACATAATGAGCAAGGTAGGAGCAATTATGAGATGACAACATTATTAGGAAGTTGTTCATGATGAAAGAGTATTGATAGTTTTAGAACCATTCTTGTTGCAACCTTTAATAAAAATATTAACAATGAATCCAATGCACTAAAATGCAACATCTTTCGAATAAATATATCTTAATTTAAAGACTAAAAATGTGTTTGGTTACGAGGAAATAATGAATTTAGCTAAACATAATCACATTTTTTAAGGCTCATATCAACATCCACTCACTAGTATCCAAAAGTAAGCAAATTCTACAAATAATTTCACGTAATAAAACTTAAATCAATAACCATAAGCTCATAGTCAAAATTTATTGATCTAAGTTCTAAACCAGAGTAAGAGAGAAGATGAGAGAAGATTAACTTTCTTAGAGTTCTAGAAGCTTCATTAAGAACCATCATAAGACTAATATAGTGTAAGGAAACAAAATCAAACAAAGATGATAAGAAATTGGTGATGCCAATTAACAAAGTCATGTGATGGTTAATGAAATAAAACCAAGAAATAGATCGAACAACTTAAAATAACAAAATTAGTGAAAGTTCAAAGATCAAAACATATATAACAAAAGGGTTAAATACATAATCTATTTCCTGAAATTTTATTTTAAATACATATATATGTATATTAATAATCATGTAATTTACCCAAAAATCAAAGAATTATTAGGAATTTCAAACTTACCAAGTTCTTTTCTAAAGTTTTGATTGATGATGGCAGATGAAATAAAATTTAGTTTGAAATGGATGCCTAAGGAGATAAGAAAATCGATTTCCATTATAAAATATATAGCAAAAGCATAAAATAAATTGAAATATTAAACCAAACTAACTGAAATAAAAGACTGGTGGTAAAGAGGATGAAGAACTTTGATTGAAGAAGGAAATGGGAGAATGTCTACATAGTTTATATAAGACTTATTTATTAGTTAACTAGTGATGCATATATACAATTATGTTTGTTATATATATATATATATTCCAATACATATATGTATTGGAAATTTGGTTGGCTTATAATTATCCTAGTTAAATTGATTGATCTAATATAGTTTTTAAAACCTTATTATTTATTAATAAGAATAATAACAATCACTATAGAAATATCATCTCCTACACTTTGGCATATTCTTCCTCCACCATCATCATCTCCCTCAACTTGGATTTTATGTAAATACCTTAAAATGTTATTATCTAGATAATGGTTCTTGGTTCAAGTAACATTGCTAATGATATTAACAAATCAAGTTCAAGAAAGGCTTTCTATGCTAGAGCTTAATAACTCAATTGGTCATATTCTATCAACAAATGGTTATATTGTTTCTTGGAAATAAAAGGATATGGATTTTGTGAAAAGAGTGATGACTTTCTAGGAAATCAACAAAAATGTTGCATAAAGCATAATTGAAGTTAATAGATCTATATTTTTATACATGGTGCAAAACTTGATAACATTACAGGCATGGTCTTAAGAAGCTAAAGGAAATAACATGAAGAAGTTGTCCCAAAGGTTGGAATTGTTTTTATAATAATGCATAGTGAAAAGCTAGTTGTAACTTATAGGAAACGTAGATTCTAACGTTATTTTCACTCATAGTGGTGGTTTTCAAAGGGTAAATTAGATGAATAATTAGGAATTTACAGGGACTAACTAAACTAAGTATCAAAGCATATAAAAAATACTCAAAATACAAGTTAAATACTCTTAAAATTATGCTAAGAACATTCACATATGCAACTTGAATCACTTCACAATAATGATATTTTGGATCTCATGCAAACATGCTTATATAATCATTTAACAAATCATAATTATAAGGAAAATTAATTAAAAAATAATAAATGTAGCTTGCATTGTGGTTCATATGCAAGAAAAAGAAGGCTAAGGCTTAAATTTGTTAATTGAGGGAGATCAAAACTACCAGGCTTTTCAAGAATTCAAAATGGTTACCCTAAATTCCCTTATTGTTTTAATGTATTTAGTCCAATGATATATTCCCAACATGCATTAAAAAAATTGTAAAAGTATCAAACTTTGTGACAATTACTCAATTCAGAAAATGGAGCATAAAATTTGAATGCTTATAAGCTTAAAACCTCACAATTTTAAATAACATGTATTGGATCATATTTCATTTTAAAAAAATAATCATCATAAACAATTAATCAATATTTAGTAGGGAAGAACTCAACTATTCATGCATGTTTTCCTATTGCAATTCAATCTAAATCAATGATTCATGAAAACTCAAATAATTCAAAGACAAATTTTAAAAGAAATTGAGACACCTAAAAAGATGAGTCAACAAATTAATAAGAACTAGAGCAAGCTTTCATTTAGCTAAAATTATAAAAGATAAAAGTAAGAATAATATCATCGATGATATTCTTCAATGATTGTTAGTGACCCCAAAAGATGCATATAGGCTCACCCATTAACTCATTCTGTGATACAAATCAATTTCATCTTCACACATTAACAAAATTTTCAAACAAGAGACATTTTATCAAATACCTAATATGTATCAACAAATCATCCCAACTTTACAAGCAAATTTGAAAACTTAACCTTCTAATACTTACACTTCAACCTTAAATGTTGTTATCCATTCACAAAATACTCAAATATATGAAACAAAATACTTAAACATACTCAAAATTACTCAATTAATCAAACCACGGTGAAACCCAACCTCTGCAAAAATGCAACAATGGTAGGAGAAGACCACGACCTTCCGACGCACTGCCAATTGACGACAACGCAGCACCAATCAATTACAACGCACCGGAGAAGAAGACACAACAAGGAGGAGAAGAAGAAAGAAGGAGAATTGATGGTTATCAAAACGACGTGTTTTGGTTTACGTTCAACCGCAAGCAAACGATGACGTATAGATTGGAAATTTACCAACGAAATTTTCCGTCGCTAATATTCTGTTGGCAAAATCAAAACTTCATTTTTTTGCCGTCAATTCTTGCCTTAATTGCCGACAATATTTTTCATCGCTAAATATTTTTTCCCCTCAAATTTACCTACGGACAAATAAAAACTGTCGGTAATTTGCACCGGTTTGTTTTTTGTTATTATTTTTCCATCATCAATTCGTATATTCCATGTAGGGGGGAGTGTCTTATGCATGAAGACGTTGAAAGAAGGTTTAGGCTTTAGAGAATTCTATTCGTTTAAAGACAGTAGTGAAAACATTGTTCGTGTCCAAGCGAGTCCTCTTGGAAATGCCATGAATCCCCCTTCAAAGCTTACCCTTGCAAGATAGGCTCGCAGCTTTGGAAACGGAACATTGTCTTAGACTCTATTATCCGCAGAATCTGGTGGAGAAAAAGAGGAAACTATTAGGCATGCTTTATGGTTTGTTACCACACACTCAGAATGAGACAAACATAAACCACTTACTTGACTTTTGTTGATTGTTGTTTTCATGGTATTATCTCCATTGGCGATAACGCATTGGAAGAAGGGCGGTGTGTGGATGTTTTTGACGCAACCAGAATCCGTCGGGGAATCAATCCAATCACTAATTGGGATGCAGGTATTCGACCGTGGCTGGTCACGTCCTTGTGTTGGTACCTTGAAGATGAAAAGAAAGCAGGTTGTGAGGTCATCGTACGAACTTCCCCTTAACCCTTCATAGATTTGTGCTGAAATTATTTCTGGCAAACAAAATAGTCATATATCACCACTTGCTTCAGACTTGTCACTATATTAACCTGAAAACTAAAGCTGTACTACTACTACAGCTACAGGGGTCACGTAAATTGCAATTTATTATTCCAAAACTGTAGATTGGATAAGATGATACCAAATATTCTTATCCACAGAAAAATAACCCAAAAAAGAGGGGGCGGTTGGATGACCCCAAGAACTTACCTGGACCTGACTCAGCATGCAATAATTTTGCATCAGCATGTGGTAGTCGGCCACGTGGTGTCAGCGTATCAACAGAAACTAGGTTCGTATTCCTTATCCAAATGAACATATGGCTTCTATCAAAAAAATAAATAAATAAATAAATTAACATATGGCTTGTTTACTTTTGTGGCGAATTTGTGCTGTTCTTATCATAAATCAAGCTGCATGCCTTTACATCAACTTTGAATTCTTACAAGAAGGCAATAGATCAGCTTCTTGGCTACTCATTTATATTATAGCAAGACAGTTGGGAGGGACAGAGGAGCTTTACTTTATTACTCACAAAGAATCTATACATATACATACCCGAGCGACTTGGTTGTGCCCTTGGAAGGAACATTAATATAGTACGTTAATGCACGAATAATGTATGTATGAAAATGGTGGATAAGGTTTCTTTGAAAGTGTCCATGTCCATGTTCAAAGTTCATACTTTCCCTTTTTGAATAATTCATAATTAACAACACAAAAAAGATTGGATGGAAAGTTAGGTCTTCATTCTCCAAATTAAGGCACAGAAGAAGTAGGAAATGAAACACAAACACCAACACCCTTATTTTACAATTCTAAAGGAAGCATTTTCAAACTCCATTTAATGCATTGCACACAGTTTTACTGTCAAGTCAACACAATCTTTTCTTTTGAAAATTTGGCACTCCCTGATTGGGAAAACGTGGCATATGTTTCTGAGTTCCCCATGTGGTCAGAAAAAGCGCGTTTATATAATGTGAAATCCACCTTCAATTTCTCTCTCGTACACGTCTCTTGCCTTTAACATTCTTCCTTCGCTTCGCATCCCAGTCATACTCCTATCCCCCAAAATCTCCAGAACAGATTCCACTCTACCCTCTCTCTTTCCAACTTTCCCTAATCTCAAAAGCGAGTTTTATTAATTTCCCATTTCTTTTTCTTCTGGAATTTCATTTCCTGTGTAAAGATCTGCAGATGGAGGTCTCTTTGATGGCGAGTTCTCAGGCAAAGATTTTCAGGAGCGATTTATTTTGCAGAGATCTGAGGTTTTGTTGTGTTCCTCGTACCCCCAGTAAAATTCCCTTCCGGGATCCAAGTGCCAGGTTCAGAAATTCTCGCCTTCGCTTTTCCTTAAATTCTGCTCTCCCATCTCAACCTGTAAGATCTGACAAGGCTGCTGCGCTTAGTCGATCTAAACCGGTAAGAGGTTTTCAAAGATTTCCTTTTTCCTTTCCTGTGAAATTGAGATGGCTGTTGGTTTGAAGCAGAAATGATTTCTTTTTATTCATTTTGTTTTATTTTCCTATTTCCGTTTGGTAATTCTGGGTTTCATGGGCTTTTCTTCAATTTAATCTTTGTAAGCGATTACTGTTTGTTGGGGAAAAATATTTGGGAGGAGGAAAGATTGTGTCTTGAACATAAAATAGTGAAATATGCGAGGTGGCATGTGGCTATTATAAGGTGATTTTTGTGTTTGAATGCGTTAAATTTCTGTTTCTGTTTCTGTTTTACACGCTAATGTGTATTAGGACGATGATGTTGTCAATTGTGCAGGTTGATGGGGTGAGAATATTTGTTGGATTGCCTCTGGATGTAATTTCAGATTGCAATACTATAAACCATGCTAGGGCGATCACTGCCGGACTTAAAGCTCTTAAATTGTTAGGAGTTGAAGGTGTGGAGCTTCCAGTTTGGTGGGGAATAGCTGAGAAGGAATGTAAGGGGAAGTATGAGTGGTCTGGCTATCTTGCTATTGCAGAGATGGTACAGAGTGTAGGTCTTAAGCTTCATGTCTCACTTTGCTTCCATGCTAGTGAACAACCAAGAATTCCCCTCCCTGAGTGGGTTTCTCGGATCGGTGAATCCCATGCCAGCATATACTATGCAGACAGGTCAGGGAATCATTTCAATGGGTGCCTGTCATTGGCTGTTGATGAGTTGCCTGTTCTTGATGGGAGGACCCCTGTTCAAGTTTACCAAGATTTTTGTGAGAGCTTTAAGTCTTCATTCTCACATTTAATGGGCTCGACGATCACGGTAGTGAAATTTGATTCATTGTTTTCATAATTAAGCACCAGAAGCTTTGATAATTATTACAGATTATGATGGCTCACGTACTGTGCTTTTGCAGGGCGTTACGATGAGTCTTGGACCAGATGGTGAGCTACGATATCCTTCCCATCATCTGCTAAGCAAAAACAGCATTATACCTGGAGTTGGAGAGTTCCAATGTTATGATAAAAACATGATTAACCTTCTTAAGCAACATGCTGAATCAACAGGTAACCCCTTGTGGGGGCTTGGTGGTCCTCATGATGCACCCAGTTATGACCAGTTTCCGCATTCGAATAACTTCTTTAAGGATGAGTGCGGATCATGGGAGTCTTCATATGGAGACTTTTTTCTTTCCTGGTATTCAAGCCAACTGTTGTCTCATGGCGATCGCATGCTCTCTGTTGCCTCTGCTGCATTCAGTTGCCCTACTGTCTCAGCATATGGTAAAGTCCCGCTCGTGCATTCATGGTACAGAACCCGTTCACATGCGTCTGAATTGACAGCTGGTTTCTATAACACTGCCAACAGAGATGGCTATGAAGCAGTTGCAAAGGTGTTCGCTAGGAATTCGTGCAATATGATCTTGCCAGGGATGGATCTTTCTGATGAGCATCAGGCTCACGAGTCTCATTCAAGCCCAGAATCATTGCTTGCACAGATTAGATTGGCTTGTAGGAAGTATGGGGTTGATGTTTCTGGACAGAACTCATCAATTTCTAAAGGTCCCCATGGTTTTGAGCAGATAAAGAAAAATATGAGAGGTGATAAAGTTATAAATTTGTTCATGTATCATCGAATGGGAGCTGATTTCTTCTCACCAGATCATTTTCCTTCTTTCACTGGGTTTATCAGAAGCTTCAATCAACCTGAGATACATGCTGATGATCTTCCTGAGGAAGAAGTTGCTGAACCTCAGCAGATGAGTACAGATTCGAGCATTGAAATGCAAGCAGCTTAGAACTTTTAAGTGTTAAGCTGGACACATTTACTGTAAATACAAAATTATGCGCACCGATTATTGTATGAAAAGAGTTGGTACTGAAAAGAGCACTAGATAGCTAGAGTATATTTGTTCAATATTACTATCTGCGTCCTGCCCATACGTTTGCTTTCGAATGAATTGTTTTCAATATTACTATTGCGTCCTGCCCATACGTTTGCTTTCTAGTGAATTGTAACGTAAGAAACAAACCACAAATGCCAACAACCTACAACACTAGAGATAATAAAGATATAAGAGACGGCTTCTGCATTTTCGTTCAGAAAAAAGCTCTTGGGTAGTTTAGAACCAATTGGACCGGACAATTCGGCTTTGTAAAAAAGTTGAGCATCTTCGAAATCAATAACTTCTCTTAAAGTGGCCATTGTGTTTCTCTATCTTTTTGCTTGCAAGTAGAAATAAACTTGCTTCTGCAAGTAATATTTAGAACGAACTGCAGAAACTTAGTTAAGACTTTTATTCTGCGCACAATCCTCTAATACATAAACGTAACACTGCTCTGTCCCTGACCTCTTTATATATTTTAAATTCTGAATCATGCAGCCATCTCACAAGCTTCAAAAGAGCTGCAGCCATTTTGCATTCCTTAAAGCATCACTATGCAGTCTCCAACATGAACGAATGCAAGAAAGGATTAATAATTGCCCAGTTAACAATTCTACAGAAGTAATCTAGAAGTAACTTCTAGGTTCTACATTTGGAACGTAGCTCTGAAAATATTGTAGCATCCAGGCCTCGAGGGAAATATTTAGTCAAATTGTGGTTGAGAAAGTTCAATTTCTATAAACAACTTAAAACCTGGTCAACTATGCCCCATTATTCACATGGAATCTTCGTGTCAAAGTTGCCAAGGCAAATCGCAAATGCTTGGAATGATAATCCATGGTAAACAAATCCTTCCCCACTTTTCCAAATTGGAGGATGATCTTCTCATCCTCTGGTCGACAAGGTCCATCCTCAGGTGAAGTAACTAGTTGAATTTTTTTTTACTGAAGCAACTGTGACTCTTCCATGGAAGTTCAAACACCAGTACTGGAGCTGCACATGCCATCTTGGAGCCTTGTTTTTCAATACCAGTGCCCCATCCTTTTGACCGGACAAAGACCCTGAGAGGAGATTCTCCATCTCATTTGATTTTGATCGGAAAAATGATAGTAGTGGTAAGTTATCTACAACAGGGCGAGAAAACTCGTCTTGTTAGGTGAAGGGACTTTGTTCCATATTGGAAATGAGAGAGGGAGGGGGGAGGCTAAACAAGT
>JANJEY010000235.1:39311766-39324727 GCA_024703695.1 Erythroxylum cataractarum
AAAGAGGCGAAGTCGGTTTCTGAGGTTGAGAGTGTTAGCAAGGAAGGTTTGATATCCAAACTGAGTAATGAAGAGCTTTTGTTGAGGGTTCTTCAAAGGTCAATGTTAGGGTTTGTCAAGAGTGTTCTATAATAGGTGGCGTTCTTAAGGCTATGAGAAACTTTCCCTTCAAAACTTTCTTATAACAGACGTTACTAGCTGTAACTCACTGTTACTATTATCGTTAACTCTTTCGACCTTTTTATCTGGGTCATGACGTGTCAGACGATTGATCACTTAGCATAACCATGTTAAGGTTTCGTCTGATTTCTTTGAATCTTTCTTCACTTAATGACTTAATGAAGATGTTCACCCACTAATAGTTCGTCTCAACAAATTGAAGACTTACGATCTTCCTATGAACGTAGTCTCGTAGAAAATGGTGTCTTATTTCGATATGTTTAACTCTCGAGTGTTGTATAGGATTCTTCGACAGGTTGATGGCACTTGTGTTGTCACAGTAGATTGGGATTTCTTCTTCTTGTATTGAATAGTCCTCTAGCTGGTACTTAATCCACAATGTCTATGAACAGCAACTTGCGGCTGATATATACTCGACTTCTGCAGTTGATAGAGCAATTGAGCTTGGCCTCTTACTTGACCATGAAACTAGGTTGTGGCCAAGGAAGTGACATCCTGCACTCGTATTTTTTATATCAATCCTATCTCTGCCATAATCCGCATCACAGTAGCCAATTAACCTGAAATCTTTACCTTTCTTATACATTAAGTAAAGATCAGTAGTACTTGATAGATATCTCAAAATTCTTTTAACAACAATGTAATGTGACTCTCTAAGATCTGCCTGAAATCTTGCACACAAGGAAACACAAAATATAATGTCAAGTCTGCTTGCTGTAAGGTAAAGTAAGGAACCAATAATCCCTCTATATAGGGTTTGATCAACCTTCTTGCCAATTTCGTCCTTGGACAAAAGGTTTGAAGGATACATGGGAGTTGTCATTGGTTTTACTTTGTCCATATCATATTTAGTCAATAGTTCCTTAACATACTTCTGTTGTTGGATAAAAATATTTTCTTCGGTTTGCTTAACTTGCAACCTAAGAAAGAATTTTAACTCACCCATTATGCTCATCTCAAACTCATTTTTCATCAAAATTTCAAAACTAGTACATAACATTTTAAAGGTTACACCAAAGATAATATCATCAATATAAATTTGAACTATGATAAAATCATTCTTTATGTACTTTCTAAATAAAGTCTTATCTACCTGACCTCTACTGAACTTATTTTCAATAACGAAAGAACTCAGACGATCACACCAAGCTCAAGGAGCCTGTTTCAAGCCACACAAAGCCTTATGAAGTCTATATACATGATCCGGTTTCTTGACATCCTTGAAACCTAGATATTGCTTCACATAAACCTCTTCATCTATAAAACCATTTAAAAATGCACTTTTCACATCCATTTGAAATAGCTTTATGTCGTGAAAGACAACATATGCAAGCAAAATCCTAATAGCTTTTAGTCTTGCTACAGGAGCATAAGTCTCATTGTAGTCTATTCCTTCCTGCTGATTATAGCCTTGTGCTACTAATCTCGCTTTGTTACGACTCACTCTTCCTGATTCGTCTAGCTTGTTCTTAAAAACCCATCTAAGTTATTTAGCTCTAAGTTTAGTACAATGAATAAGATTTCTAGCTTTTTAATCTCTCGCCTTTCTTAAAAATCACTAACTTTTTTAGTTTTTGACTCTGACTTGTATTTATGGTCTTCATCTTCAACTGCTTCTTGAAAACTGTTTCTTGATAATTGCTTCTTTCTTCTTGTTTCTTGATCTTTGAAGAAACTGCTATTCCGCTGAGTTCTGTAACTAACTCAAACTGATTTATCATCTGACGTAGTATCGGGTCTTTGTCTTCGATTCTTTCATCTCATATTCTTCTGTCTCATTTTGCTTTGCTTCGTCTCTTTTCTATCGTCTCATTTTCTTCCGTCTCATTTTTCTTTCCATCTCATTTCTATCGTCTCATTTTGCTTTCTGCTTTCATCTTATTTTCTTCTGTCTCATTTTTCTTTCATCTCATATTCTTCTGTCTCATATTCTTCCATCTCATTTTTGGCTTCACTTCGTCTCATATTCTTGCGTCTCATTTTCTTCCGTCTCATTTTGTATCTACATTATTATTTGGTTTTCATCAAAATTGTTAGTCGTAAAGTCATATTGAGTTAACAATAATTATAAAATTAATTAAGCACATGTCATTATACAATGCTCTTATGAATTGTGATTCATTTAGTTGATATTGGAGAATACTCTTTAATAACTTTCATGCCAGATGCATGAGATTAGGTGAGACAAGGCAATGTGGAACACCCATCTATCTCCTTCATATTTGAACTATAACTTTGTGGACCAATCTAGAATGTCTTCTATGAACTAGGGGGATTCTCCAAGTTACACAAACTTAAGATGTTTCTCCAAGCATTGTTTGTGTAAGGGCATTAAAACATCAAGTGATCATGGCTATCCAATCCACTTCTAAATACAAAGCACCAATTAGGAATACATAAAATTTTTTCTATCCTATCAAAAGTGGGAAATTTGCATTGTGTAGTGATTTATAGAATGTGCATAGGTATGAGAAGATGATCTTTACACTAGATTAGCTCATGCCAAGGAAAAAGGTTATTACATGTTTGAAAAAGAATTATATAGGAAGAATTAGAGTATTCTCCTTTAGAAGAGTGTTTTTATATAATTTTATTGTGTATGTGCTCATAGAGATTGAAGTTTAAGAGAAATAAAATCACAATATGACTAGAAGTGTATTAAATTGGAGCTTCAAAAGTGGTAATGCATTTGGCACCTTTGCATTTCGATGAATGAAGATTTTAGATGTTCCTAACTCTGGATATTGAGCAATTAGACTATAAGGAGTCTAGGAATCACACCATAATCCTAGGATTTTGTCAATGTTTTTAGTGATGGGTCAAGGGAGAATCATATAAGAGGTTTAACAGACATTCAAGGAAATAAGAAAAGAGTTTTGAAATTTTATCAAAATTCTTGATACAACTTTTTCAATGAGAAGTTTGAAATCATTTCATATAGGCCTGGAAGAAGAAATTAGTACTCCATGATAGTTTACTAGTAGGTTAATCAATTTGAAACCTATGATGGATTCGAACCATTCTTTTTTATTAATTACACTGATTGAGATAAACATTGCAACTTTTTCGTTATTAATGCTTAAACCAATTTTTTCTTTGAATATTTTAAGTGTAGTAACAAGTGATGTAACTAAACTGCCACAAAATTAGAGAATAAAAAGGCGATCGTTAGTAAGTTTAAGCTCAATATTCCCAGTATTTTAAATCTATGGCATTTCTCTCCACCACTCTTATAAGGAGTTTGTTGAACACTTCCCTAACAAGAGACAACAGGTAGGGGGACGAGGGGTCCCTTTGCCTAATGCCTCTAACTCCTCTAACTAACTTAGAAGGCTCCCTATTTACAAGTATGTTGAAGGACAAAATTAATATGCACTAATTAAACCACCTAGTGAAAATGATAGAAAATCCATATGCTTATAGCGTGTTAATGATAAAGGACCAATTTGTAATATCATAAGCTTTATGAAAATGAACTTTCAAAGTCCAATTCTTATAGGTTCCCTTTCTTATATAATGCTTGAATAATTCTTGAGTGAGGGAAAAGTTGCCCACAATCTTCCTACTAGGTATGTAAGCTCTTTGAGTAGGTGTTATATACTGTTGGAGTACTAATTTGAGCCTTCCAAATAAAACCTTAGAGATTAGCTTATATAATGTATTATAACATGTAATTGGGTAATAAACCTTCATGGTTCTTTATTTTTTCCCTTAGTGGTAAGAACGATGAAGTTGTGAATGTTTTATTTAAACAAGATCCTCCTTTTAAATGATCCCATAGCTACATACTTGATGAGGCCAGGTTTTAAAAAAGAAGTTTGCCTTTATTCCATCAAGCCCTAGAGTCTTAAAAGGATTCAAAGATTTCAAGTAATTGAGAATTTCTTAGGTTGTGAACTATCTAGAAAGGAATTTAGCTTCCTATAAAGGTCTTTGATATTGAATAATTTCTTTGTTCAACTTGGAAAAAGAATATACAAGAGAAGAAGATCCCAAACACTCAGTAAAATAGTTTGTTGCTTTATTAATGAGCTAATGCTGGTTAGAAATAGAAAAACTAATGGTTTATAGGGATATGATTATCTTTTCAGCCTGTCTAAAATCATAGCTCTATGAAAGAAGTATAAGTTTTTGTCTCCTTCTTGAATCTATGTAATTCTTGATCTTTGCCTTATTAAAGAATAGTCCATATTTATAGCTTAGGAATAGTTATCCAAGCTTAATTTTATATAGCTTATAGATCTGAAGAGAAGGGATTGGAATAAATATCTTCTTGATCTTTATTTAAGGTAGCTTTAGTAGTATGTAACAAGTGGTGACTGTTACTTATTTTAATTATCGAAGGCTTTAGGCTCCTTTTTAACTTTGCACAATTTCTTAGTAAATATGAATTACTAGACCTCTCTCAATAGCTTATATAAAAGCTGTAAGTTCTATTAAGAAATTATTAAATTGAAAGTTACCCTAGTTCTTAAAACTTTTAGCATGTATATAGAAGAATGATTCGATAGATTGGTGTTAAGAAAATTAGCTATAGTGTGAGGCAAAGCTAGTACCATTCTAGATTGATTAGACTTGTATATAATTTCTTCCTTAAAAAGGTGTCGTCTTTGTGTTTGTTCTTCCTTATGAAAAATTCCCTCAAATGGTTGATCAATAACTTTCCATCATTCAAATAAATTTTCAACTCCTTACAAAAAGATCTAGGAGAATTACATCCCTCTATTATATTTGAGTGAATTGTTGCATTAAAATCTATTAATAATAGCCATGGTTCTTTGACACTTGTGGGAATCTCTGGGTTTAACCCAAATTATAGACCTCTAGTAAGACTAGTTAGAAGCATAAATAAGTGATAAGCTTATAACTAGATCAATCTCCTTAAGTTTGACTATAAGATGAATCATTTGATTCAACACCAAAGTCTCTGTGATCTCAACTTTCTCCTCATTGAGTAAAAAAGTATTTTGCCATTAGGGCATTATAGTTATCCACTGGCTTCCAAATGTTAGGCAAAAAATTAAGCATATTACATTTTTTCTTTTTTGATTCCAAATTTTATAATACATAGCATGGAGTTTTTTTCTCCAAAATGAATTCTTTGATCATAAATATTTTTGTTATGGGAATTCATAGCCCTAACATTCTAAGCTATAGTTGTCACTTATTCATACTAGAGGGAGAAGCTTTCTTCTTCCTATTGCACTTCCTTTTGCTCACAGCTTTGAATTTATTTTCTACTTCTATGTTTGTAGATGTACCATTATTCTCATCACCTTTAGTAGTAGATAAATTATCATTCTTTTGTTGATCAATTGCTTTCAAGTGAGGTACACAAGAAGAAGAATTGCACTTAGGAACATTACTTGAAATGTTCACCTTAAGGATATTAGACTTATCTACAACATTCAGTTCTTCATTGGTTAGGGATTTATTCATTACAATAGAGGCATCTCTAGATTTAATAATACTAATAGAAATCTATTTAGGATTGGATTTTTTTTTATTATCTGTGTGCTCTGTAATTGTCTCCTTAATGAATTCAGAACAATTGTTGTTAAGATTTACCTAAAAGTCATTCTCCTTCTTTTCTAGAAGTTCTTATGAAAAGGCTAGCTTGAATATCCTTCCTGTAGGTTTCCAAACTTTCCTTGATGACTTTGTAGGAGGTTTCTAGGTATTTGTGACCTTAACCAATTCCTCAACCATCTTAAGATTTTTACTTAGCCTTAGAATGGGTATTTCTTCAGCATGTCTTAAAGAGCTTTAACAAAAAAATATCCTTTTATAGTTAATCTTGCTGGTTTTTGTTGTAGCCTCTTATGAACATAGTGGTTAGCAAACAAAGCTAGAAATGTGGCTTAATCTTGATGTTGTTAGTATTCAGGAGAGATTCTAAAGATACACATCCATATGGGAATATTGATTACTTAATATCTTTAATACTGATACTAGGTTTCTAGGTTTGAAATAAAATTTGCTTATTTTGTATATGCTAAAGTCCTAATTTTAAGACTCTTCTAGCTAAGGCACTACAAGAGAATATGAAAAAGAATATATCTTTGCTATTCACTAGAATGTCACTCAATCTATGTTACTTCTAGTGAGTGTTTGTTTAGGACATCATAATTGTGAAAAAGGCTCTTTTGTCCATGTAGAATCATATGAGAGTGGTATTCCATATGTCCACTATAGCCTTCAAAGTGTTGACGAGAGGAGCAATAACTAGATGCTTAGTGCTTTTTTTCTAGCAGGTAGTATGTGAGTTTAGAATTAAAGCAAGAGTTACCAACTACATGAGTCCAAGTCCTTCTAGTATTGATCAATTAGTGACGTGAAGGGCATTATCAAGTTGTTTGGAGGACTACTGGAGGGAGAGGACCAGATGAAGATAGGTAATGAAGATTGAGCAAAAGGATGAATACTAAGGGGCAAGAAAAGATAAGAATTTTCTAAAATTGCCAGAAAAGGAAAAGTGAACAGTAGCACAAAAGAGAGGGTGAGATCTAAGAAAGGAGGGACACAGAAAGGAATGGATATGTTGAAATGAAAGAAAGGGAAAGGCTTATGAATTGAATGTTTGAGGAAATAAGAGATAAGGGAATTGAGAGTATGCAAGCCACGCATATGAGGAGGAGTCCAGAAGAGAGAAGCTAGAGTTTTTCTCTAAAGTAAATGATTATTCTAATTATTTCACACATAAATTATAGTTATTTCAACTAAATTATATAAAATATACTACCATATTTTTTGAGAAAAATAATTGCATTTAATAATGAATACCACAATATACCACTATAATATATATAATACCACCAAATTATATAAATATATAATATGCACTATATTAGAGAGAATTAATCCTTACGTTATATAAAATTTATCATTAAATTCTATAAAATATACCACCACTTTGTTAAAAAAACAACAATTGCATTGAATATAAAATGTCATTATGTACTACTTCAAGATACATATAATACTACTATGTTATATAAAATATATCACCATATTATATTAAATATACCATCATATCATTGTAAATATACCTATGTAGGAAAGGTTAGTAATATTAAAAAAGAAGAAGCACACTCCTAAATCAATTATAAAGAGCTCTAATAGCAATAATATATAGCCTTATATAAAACTTTAAATTGGTTATAATAACTTTCTACATAGGTAGGATATTGTAATCAAGAAAAAAATAAAACACATACACATATAAAATATCTTTATTTTTATGATTAATTGGCTATGATACCTTTTGACATTAATACACCTTAATTCAATTATATACATAAATTGTTTTAGGAATTGATAACCTTATAACAACTTACAACAAATGCCAATCATATAAAAATCAAATGTATCATTTACAAAATGATTTTAAGATGAAATAAATAATTTTCTTCTATATTCTTCTTAGCTTAAATTTTCTATAAATTGTTACAGTATGGACTAAATAAGAATATCATTTCTAATGCAAAACCTCATTTCTTCACTTGTACAAGTTTTATCCACTAGTTTTTTGAGAAAGTAAATAATTTCATTAGCTCATCCTAATTAGGGAAAATTGATAAAGCTACACATATACTAGTAAGTAAAGAAGTTATTAATAGCTATATACTTTCCAAAAGGAAAACTAGTAAGTAAACTTCATAAGAATTGGTGGAAAATTTAGCTTAATCTCATAAAGGCTGGTAAACTATATTGATGATCCAGTCACATCCCATCCATAATTCTTTCAATTAGAAGTAGCTTTAGAATTCCTTATAAAACATTACTAAGTGTAGGTAGCCCCCAATTTTTTTTGATCTTTGAGCTATAGGTGATAGAAAATTAATGAGTACTAAGTGCAACCTAATATTTCCAAGAAGTTGCTATACTATGCATTCCACTTTTGTGATCTGATTTTGAAAGATCTAACAGTTGCTCTCCATCCATATATTGTGGGATAAATAGCTAAGGTCAATTTTAAAGATCAACCTATCTCTTAGGCTATTAGCTGTGCTTTTGTAGTAACATTCCTTTACCACATTCTAATTTCCTGAAAGGGAAGTAAGATTACATAATTGAAGGATCAAGGTCCATGTAGTTTTCTTATATTAGCACTATATGACACATTGTGATGGAATATTAAGGAATCTTGACAACTTTTTCAGAGTATTTAGTTTCCTTTTTATTACTAACCATAGTATGAAATTAGCTCGAAGGTGAGCCTATTCAAACCATATCAATTTGAACTAAGGGACCACTGAGTTCTTAGTAGTTTTCTGTAAGAGATTGTAACACCTCATTATCATAGAGCATATATTCGAACATCTAGAGGACATTCAAGTACATATCCTATGAGAATGACAAGTTAAAGCAATCACATCAGCTTATCATGGCATCATAAAGAAAATAAGTATTTTAAGTTTCAACTCTTCTCATTCCATTAACAAAACATAATTTACATTGTCATTTCTTTACACACCAATCAAATTTTTACATTACAAAACCATCTATGAGTTCATAGTTTTATACAACAAGTTCTATATGATATGAGATACTAAACAAAAACATTATATCTAAACTCCTCAAATATCAGTTAACCAAACCTTTGAACCATTTCTTGTTCCTAAAATGAACAATACTAGACTTCAACTAGATTGCTTTAGAAGCTAAGTCTCCTCTCAATACCTGCAAGATCAATGTTGCAATTTTGATGAGTTTTACGAACTTAATGAGTAAACCATCATCGATGTGCGTACTCAAATAGAACATAAACATCTTATGTATAAAACACAATTCAATCAGTATAAAACCTCATCCAAATTCAAAACCCACATTACTCATCATATTTCAACAAGCACATTATGAATACAAAGACTTCATATAGTCATTTTAGAACAATCCAATCATTTATCTCAATTCAACATTTATTTGCAATCAATCTCATGAACACATGTAAAGATATAGATGCAAAGGGATATGAGACTTACTTCCATTTTTATTTTGTTGTGACCAAGTGCCTATTTAACTGTCCCATATTCGTTGTGGATATCAGGCTCATTTCAGATACTATCTCGTACCTATTGTGGATATCGAGCTCATTAATCATTAAGCCTGTGGCTCTTTGTGCACATTCTGAGCTTTAAGCTCTTTTCATATTGGTCACTCCAGTTATAACTCTTTTATCTAATCATGCATATTCATACGATGGAGTGCAACAATCTATATAATATGCTATCAATCACTTTCTTTCAACAAACACAGTCAGTTATGACAATCATCGGATCTAAGTATGGCATTCAAGATTTAGTTAAGTACACGTTTCCTTATTCACATACAATCCATAAGTGCTTCCAATACATTCCTAAATATCAAGTTCCTCAGACAATCGATGGTTCAGAATTATCACAATCATATTACTAACAGTTCAATATCTACTAGTTAATTAAAAACAATTCAATTATAGTGAGTAAACATCTAGGTCAACTCATAGTATGCTCTAAATAGTTATTGCCTTGACAAACCGGCAATGTCTGGATGTTTTTGGTCAATTTGTGCTTCTAAATCATGGAATACACATATATGTGCACATTACTAACTTGTTTAATCAAATAATGCATGCTCAATTGACTATCCCAGATATGTAACCTTAATTCACAAATCTTGGTCATTCATTCATCATAGCTTGTATATAACTTGTTTGCAATTAGGTTATGCTTTAGGTAAGTTTGATTACCTTAAATTCATCAATCATACATTCATCAATTCTTTTCAAGAATTAAATATTCACATAATTTCCCAATTCTCATTCAATCATACCTAATTCATTTCTTATATCTTTTGAATCACATTTGCATTCACATGAACATCTTTAAACCATTAACAACCCATACTTCTCAAATTCATATACATTTGTATCAATCATTCAATTCTTTAATTTATAACCTCAATTAACAACTTAAACTTATCAAACACTTAATCAAGTAACTTTCCAGGTTTATTTCAAGCCCTAATCAAGTCCAATTACACCATTATAAAATATCTTAACCTTATATAGTCTATCAATTGCCCAGCCAACCTTTTCTCCTTCCAAAGTAATTCCCATTACTATGAGAAGGAGCTTTATAAATCCCAAAATTGTGTGATGAGTGAATCGAAGATTCACTCACCCATAACCTTCATTTTGCTTCCAATTTTTACTCCTTCATACTCTATCCAACACAGCTTCACCAAAGTCCATCAATTTCACTTCAATTCCACGTTATTCATGCTTTAATCCCTTATCAAATTCATGTACAAACCAAATTAAAAAATCATTCATTAGACAAATCACAAATCATTATCTTTCACACATCAAAATTAAAATATAAACTATCATTCACTAAAAATCATATATCCTAGTTCTATTGCCATTTTAATATCACTATACTAGCACCTTTATTTAACATAAATTCACCTTCATTATACCTCAAATATAATCTAATTCATCCATAAAACAATCCATAACCTACTGTTCATACATCAAGAACACAACAGAAAAGTATCCAAGTTCATGCAGAAATCTCCAGCACATTTCATCATCAATATCATATACAATTCATCCCAATTTTATCATCATAAATTCTCTATTATAACATGCCATAAATATCAATCTTTTACTTACTTTTATAGCTTCAATTCCAACTTAATTTATCAGGTCAACTTTGCCTTATATGCATGCAAGATTCATCATATGTTTAAGGTAGCAATAGGTAGATTTTCGATTAGGATAAGAGATAACAATAATCTGATTCTTTAACTATCTTGTGAAGGGTAAAAGTTTGGATTATTGATGTAACAATTTGACACAAACATAGCAAAACAAAGGGGTGTAAAGTGTGAGAGGATTTCGGTGGCGTGTGAGAATAAGAAAGATGAAGAATGAACATATCTGGAATTACTCCTACAGGAGCTTAACACCTTAGGTGCCAGGTGTCACCAAATTAATTTGACATATGTCCATAGGCATGTTCTCCATTTATTATGTATATGTGCTGCCATATGTCACTTAGTTACTTAGTCCATTTGTCACTCCATGATCGATGCTATTTTTCAATTAATTAGCTATGTCAAATGTCACTTATTCATAGGCTTAATCATCCTAATTTTCCTTGTATCCATTTGTCTTATCACTTGACATTTTCCTAGACCAAATTTACACTTAAATTCATCAATTTTCTAGTTGCACCAAATTAATTCCAAATTTATTACTTGTAATCAATCAAACCAAAATGCAAGGCATAAACAATACACAATTCTCATCATAATCATTTTAATCTTTTCATATCCCAGAATAAGTCAATTTAGTGCATATACATTCTTTTCAATGTGCACTAAATCATAATTCATGTGTGTATGCTGTTGATATGCATGTGAATGAAATGCAATTCATGAATTTTTAATGATATAGCTTCTATGCAATAGTCTACGATTCTAATCCCTCAATTTGAAAAACCAGCTATTATAGAGATATTGCTATAATTACCCAGAGTTGTTTGATTACAATGTTAATAGTCATATTCAACCATCTCAGCCTACATACAAATGCTTTTATTTCTTATTCCTTCTTTTCAATCATTAATGACATCTAATTTTAAGAACATAAGCTTAGGAATTAAAATCTTCTTATTGCTATGAGCATTTGAAATGCCAACTTATAACTTTAATAGTCCTAATGCAATCAAAACTAAAAGTCTCTTGTATAAGCTCATGGTCAAGTTATAATCCTATTGCTCTTAAAAAGATATCAAAAAATATTTGCAAAAGAGTCTTAGACTAGACACAATGAAATTAATAGAAATTTAATTCCATTAAAAAAATATAGAAACTAAGAGCATGTGTTTGTCCCCTAATCTAGTCATCGGTTACTAAGTAATTTCTAAAAGAGTCAAGACCCATGAAGCCATGTCCAAATATGAGTGTACATAAAACTAACCAATTTAATAGCTAGTCCTAGTAAGATTACAACTTTCTTTTCTATATTAATTATTCCACAACTAATAACTAAAAGATTATATATAGCACCCCCTTACCGCAGGGTACGCACCGGGACGCCCTTGGGACGTTCCGACGTATATCCCGCAATAAGGGTGCACTACGCTCGATCATTTTTATAATCCACATGGCATCAATACAATAAAATCGCAATATCAAAATCACTAAATTTTAAAACCATAATGCTTTTCTCATTTCATAACATCAAACAGAAATATAGACAAGTTTATCAGTTCCTTACGGTCTAAATACAATACTCCAAAAAAAGAAAACTGATACAAAAGTCTATACTATGTCATCCTCAAAATCAATCCCAGCTAACCGACCTGTGTGCCATCACTTCTCTTGTCAACGCGCTCACACGGCAGGAAAAGTCTATCACTGGAGCTAGGAGTCTAATCTATCAGTCCTGAAAAGAAAGATGCAATTTTGGATGAGTTTGCGAACTCATTGAGAAACCATCATCGATGGTTCACTCAATTCATGCATTACGCAAATTGCGTACAACACATCACCATAACATTCAAGTATCATATAACAATTTGCAATTTCTCATGCCATCACAGAACTCAGCAATTATCACAAATCAGTTAACTCATTTGTATGCAATGCATATGTGACTCTTTTTCAGTTTATTTCAGTGTTGTGACCGAGCGCTAAATCAGTAATCAGTGTTCAGTGGACGCGTCTAGGGAGTAGGAGAGCCCTCATGCAGGATGCACTAACTCCCCTCGAGCTCGAGGCCCGGTTCAGT
>JANJEY010000235.1:39344986-39355459 GCA_024703695.1 Erythroxylum cataractarum
CTATATTGAAGCCATGAGGTGTATAGAAGTGATAGAATCGTAGTGTACCCTCGTCGTAGGTTATGCATCGGTGCGACCTACGGGTGTCCCGGTGTATACTCTACGGTGAGGGGGCGCTACACAATCATTCCCTAATGATAGGATCTTTCATATTGTTTCTATTCTTCTATTCTCTACTATTCGGTCTCTATTTTCTTCTAGTTCTTTCTCTTGAATATTCCAAAATAAATAATAATAATAATAAAATAATAATAATAAGATTGAGACAGTTATGAATTCCATTGCGTTTCCCTTGCTTGATCGACCAACCACAATTTCCATTATTTCAATTACATTAAATGATGGAAATTGGGTCAAGACTCTTTAGTTTATGGCCGCTTCTCTATGGTACCAATTGGTGGCTTTTTAAGTTCGCCGTTAAATCCCAAGGCTTAACCCTGGATAGGTGGCGGGAACTACCAAGCTGGAGTTCCACCAAGGAGTGAAATAGAACATGAAACCGTAAGCTCCTAAGCAGTGGGAGGAGCCCGAGGCTTTGACCACATACTTGTTAAAGAATGAGCCGACGACTCATAAGAAGTGGCTTGGTTAAGGGAACCCACTGGAGATGTAGCAAAAGTGAGTCTTCATAGGGCAATTGTCACTACTTATAAGAGAAACTTAAAGTAATAGGGAACAATGCAACCTAAACCAAAATCTTAAACTAAGACTTGGATACAATCAAGATTAAACATTAAGACTTATCATTATCTGTATTTGCTTCCCTTTAATTAATTGATTCAATTTATGCTTAGCCCAAGATTTCCTAAAATTCTAACTACCCTCTCCTAAGGTGTAAATAAATTCACTAGTTAAATAAATTAGAATTAACTTTGGGATCTCTCGATATACAAAGTCTTTCCTAAACATTCAACAAGATATGAAACTATCCTATAGGCAGTGTATTGATATATTGAAATCTCTTCTTAATAAATCAATAACTTGTTATTCATAGGTCTATTAATTGTCAACTCTCGTTGTACAATTAACACAGATTACGACGCTCACTGTCTCAATTTATTGTAAGGTTTAAGCACAATAAATAACACAAACATGTATATCATTAAATAAATAATCAAAGGTTCACAAATAGTTCAACAACAAACCTTAAAAAACTATTTTAGCCAATCATAATATCCATAACATCCCCAATAATCAAATAATCCATGATAAACATGTAGAAGACAAAGAAATTGAAGCAAGACTAGATAGGGCAGCTCCTCCTCTTCTTGCCCAGTCTAGAAAATCTGGATGATGAGGTGCTCTTTGCCCAATTGGGAATAAAACCTTGAGTCTTCCTTATCTCTAAGCTCTCAATATGTCTTTTAGCTCCAAAAAGCAAGTTCCACAACCCTATGGTAGGTCTTGGAATTCTATGTCTTATAAAGTTACTAAAACCTAAAAAATTACATGAAATTTGTGTGTCTCTTCGACTTCTGGTTCCCACAATCGTGGGAATTATACTTGTGCCTCCTACAATCATGGGTTAACTTAACATAAAATTTCTCCATATATTTCCCATGATCGTAGAAAACATGCCCTTTTCCACGATCGTGTTTTCTTATTTTTCAGCAGCTCCACTTCTCTTCTCTTCTCTTGGTCCCTAGCTCAATGACAAAGGTGTCCACCCTATATTCGTACATCAAAATGATCAATTCCTACCCTAAACCAATATCAAACACAAAAGAAAAACCCTGAAGATCAAACTAAACAAAAACAGACAAAACAATTCCTAAAACACAATAATACTAACCTATCATGCTAGAAACACAAACTAAGTATTTAGAAAAACAAATAGTGACTAAGGTGTAGTCCACATCCTTATCTGTGCAACGTGTTGTGTATTCAATAAAAATGCAATTATGTAAATCTTTCAATTTATAAAATCATATGCATGTAAACCATAACATTTTATTGGTCACTTCACTTTTAAAATAACGTAAAAACCTTAAACCATAAAGGAGACAATTCATTTTTCAAAGTAAGGATATAATACCAACATTGACAGGCCCCTATCTGTAATGGCTAGGTGACCTGCCCGACACTCTATGATGGTTCTCTAGTTGATATTCGAGATGGCTCAAAAGTTACCATGAAGCTAACCCTGTTTCCCTTATTAAGGAAAGCTTCAACTCAACAATAGGAAACATAAACAGTGGAGTTTTGTTTTTCAGTTTATTAAAATTTTCAGCAATATAAAGATTATATTTTGACATCCTAAAAAAATTTCAAAGTCCCTATAAAAGTTAAAAACACTTTTATTATCACACCAATTTCTTAACTCCAAATTATGGACTTCAAATCCACTCACATGCAGTTTGAAATAGTTACTTTAATAAGCTTTGAAAGGCTAAAACAAAATCACACCTTCCATTAAAAAAAAACTTTATACACATCCATTCTTTACACAAATGTTCATTCCAAAGCATGTTCAAGGATATGAAATAGTTCTAAAACATATGTACAAGGCAAAAATATGCCTATATAGTAGCACTTAACGAAGTTGACTACTTGCGAGATGAAGTCCCTGTTACTGAAGCCCTTAAGCATGCAATTGGGAGGTAAAAACAGAAAATAGAGTGTGAGGTAAACAAGCTTAATGAGTGTTACTGGTTTCCATTAAAAACATTTATACAAATATTAACCTTCATAAAAGAAAACAATTTATTTTCTTTTTCAATTAATAACCATTGTTCTTACAAAATACATTATTTTCTTTTCATAAGATCAATGCACATGAAAAAAAAAAACATATTTTTCTAAGATTAAGTTCCTCTTTTATTGTAAAGTAAACATTGAAGGCAAGCAACACTTTCATGAATTTTCCTTTTTTTATAAAACATTTTGCTATCTGGTAACCTTACATGTAAGGTCACAAAGTTAGTTCTGCATCACTTACTCGTGCGTCGTTAAAGCATCGCTTACCCATAACGATGCTAGCACTACATATAAATCAATGGTTACGGAGTTGATTCTACCTCACATACCTGTAACAGTGCTAGCATAATATATACTCTACACAAGCAGAAGGTGACTCATATGACATACTAATAGACACAACATCATCCATGTTATTGACAAATTCCCCCTAAATATAGCTATGTACAGTAAGACGTACTCTGATCGATATAATCATTTGTATAAAGCTATATTGGCATACCAAAGGCTAAACCACATATAATCGAATGTTTCATTTAAACATGATCACATGTTCAGTTCTTTTTCTTTACTAGTTCTAAGTCTATGATGAAGAGAAAAATTTATTGTCTTACTTAGCTATGAGGGAGATCCTTGAAGGGTTCCTAAAACCTGCCAAGTACATCCATAACTAACCACCTTGTTCTACAAATTTTTTGACAAAGGCCTTAGCCAAATTCATAGAATTTAGTAAGATTAAAAATTATACTTTCTTTTCATTCAACCATTGAATAGCCATTGAACAATGTGCATAATTTAAACATGCTTTCTTCTTTCCATTGAAATAATGTACATAGCGTATAAATGTTGTTTTCCTTGCATTGAACCATTAAACTATGTATAACATACATGCTACCATTAAATAGCCATTGGGCCACATATAAGTTATCTACATACTTCCAATTAATAACCATTGAATAACATACATAAGATATGGATATACATGTTATTTTTCTCTCCATTTACCATGTTGCTTTTCTCTTCATTTAACTAAGAAATTAGCTCAAACATTCATACAATTAGCAAGGGAATTAATGTTCCCAGCTTAAGCACTCACATGATCAACTAAAGAGGATGGAAAAGAGTGATTTAGCATACCAAAATTAGGTGGTAATGTGTTGTCCATCTTTTCCCTGTATGTAGCTGTCGTTGATGAAGATGTTGTCCATGGTTGGAAACTTAAGCACTATGCAGAAATTATTTCCTAAATGAAATAAATTGGAAGATCTATGAATGAAGGGAGCAGCTACAATTATTCTTCATCAATTTTGGTCAAAAGGAGAAGTAAAATGTCGGCTGAATGAAGGTGGAGCAACTTTTTCATCATCTTTATACAAGTTACATGTTGAAGAGAGTTGTCCAACACATTGCAAGGTTAGTTTCCATCAGTTATCCATTATGTTAGCTCTTACCATCTTTTTTTATTTAATCCATTAAATTTTTACATCATCCATGAAAATTCTTATCTCCTATATATAATAGGTTGTTTTGATTTTGTCTTACCAAAATAAAACACTAATTTTCAAATTGAGGGATTAGAACCCTAGACTATTGCAGAGAAGCTATATCATTAAAAATTCATGAATTACATTTCATTCACATGCATAATGATAGAATACACACATGAATTATATTTTAACACACATTACAAAGAATGTCACACTTAATTGATTTATTCTGGGGTATGAAAGGTTTAAAATGATCACAATGTGAATTGTGAATTATGTATTGTTTATGCCTTGCATTTTGGTTTGATTGATCACAAGTAGTAAATTTGGAATTAATTGGTACAATTGGAAAATTGATGAATTAAATGTACATTTGGTATATGAAAAATTCCAATTGGTAAGACAAGTGGACACATGGAAAATTAGGATGACTAAGCCTTTAATTGAGTGATATTTGACGTAGATAAATGAGCGACATTTGGCATAGCTAATTAATTGACAAATGGAATTGATCATGGAGTGACAAATGGACTAATAACTAGGTGGCATTTGGCAACAAATATGTAGGAAAAATGGAAAACATGCTTAGGGACATATGTCATGGTAAAACTGGTTCACCCTTAGCCTTGAGCTACGTCTAGTCCTCAGAGTTTATCTGAGATTTCACTATACTCATCAACTTTACAAGTATTCTTTCTTCATTTGCAGAGCCTCTTCAGGTCTATCTCACAAAGTATTCTTTATCTGCTTTCTTAGCCTCTCTAGGCTCTAACCTTTCTTTCTCTCTCTAGGAAAGATATTTTTGAACTTCACGTTATAGATGTATTCGCTCTCTTTCTTTTGCACTTTGAATACAACATTTCTAAGTATTGTACAATCAAATTTTCTCTCTTGTAAAAAATGTATATGGTTTACGACTAGAACTAATATTTATAACCTAAGTTATCAACTGCCTTTTTGAGAAACTATTTCTTCTAAAAACTATTATTAGTTGAGTCCTGTAACTAACTCCAACTAACTAGCTGACTGATGTTCTAGAATAGTTTCCTTTTTTATCGTCTGGTACTATACTTCTTCTGGTGTCGCTTCATCTGATATCACGCTTCTTCTGTTGTCAAGCTTCTTTTGTTGTTACTTCATCTAGTATGACATGTTTTGTCTGTTGCTGATGTGTATCATCTGTAATGACATATATCTTCTCTGATGATGTGTATCGTCTGTGATGATGTGTATTGTCTGTGATGACGTGTATCGCTTGTTGTTAACCACACATCTTCTTGTGTTGACCACGCTTCTTTTTATGTTGACCACACATCTTCTGGGTTTGACTAAGTGTTACTTATATTTTTTTGCGCACTTAACAAACTTATCGAAATAGTTCATACATTTTTAAGATTATTATTATTTGATTGTCATCAAAATTAATAGAAATGAAGTCTTCTTGACTTAACAATCTCCCCCTTTTTTATGATAACAAATAATCATAATTTTAGAAGTAATTTTAGAAGATAAAATGATATTCAGATGAATACTGCTCAGACAAATAATAATCAAAGCAAAAACACAAGAAATGTATGCATAAGATATATAATGCTTCTTCTTCTTCTCTTCTTCTTTTCTCCCCCTTTTCTTCTTCTCCTCTTCTTCTTTTCTTCTTCTTTTCTCCCCCAATTTGTTATTAATCAAAAAATAACTCATTGTAGATGCTTCAAAATTTCAGAAAACATATGTTGAATATTAGTGTGGATCGTCTTAAGGTCTTGTTCAATAAAAACACGTAGAAGTGCTATTTCCTCATGAAAATCACCCACTAAGTCACTCAGTTCATCAACCTTAGTATGAATTTCCTCAATATCTTTCACTAAGGCTTCCTAAACTTCCTTCTGTTTGTGACTAGCTTCCGTCCAATTGATCAAATACTTCAAGAAATCTGAATTAACAATAGGATCTTGTTGTATTTGACTAAGTGGATGAAGGTTTTCAACAACAGATGGTTCTATAGGTAAAACATCTAACTCTATGATTTTGATTGAGGGTATTTTAAAGGTTTGTTTTCTTTCTAGGAGATCAAGATCATCAAGTCTAGGTAGTTTAAAAATTGGTTATCTAAAAAGGTGTAACACATCTTTGACTACAGGTATGAAACCTAAGAGTCTGAAATGCATGATTAAATGAATAAAGGTTTCTAAATTGAAATTGATACCTTCAATCGTGATACTTTTGTACCGTCCTTCTATCATAGTGCCAACTACCTTAAAATGTTCATCTTTGGTCGAAACTCCAAATTAACTTCCTAATGCCTTTGAAATGTGATGTAAAACATAGACACCTCCAGGTTGAGCTGCATTACAAGCATCATCTATGTTTTTCACAGCTACTTGAATTTGTTCTTCTGTAAGATCATCTTCATGCCCTTCAGGAAAATTCTTCTTATTCCCTTTTTCTTCATTTATCACAGGGGTTGAACACCTTGGTTGTATATCAGGAACAATCTTTATTGATGTTCTGCTCGTAATCAGATAGATTGTATACCGATCCTTTGAAATCTTCATTGGATATGGTTCTAACTTCTCATCTCACAGAATAGTATATAGTCTTCGTTCTTCATGACTGAGAAGATGTATTGTCTGATCATTAATTGGTATAGGTTTGACTTGTACCTTAACTGTCTTCTTTGAAAGTTCTCTGATTATAATTGAACTTCTGTTTCATACAGGTACTAATTCTTCTATAATCTTCATTTTCAAATCCTTTTTGTTGATTGGTTGAGAAGGATTGTAAGGTATCAATTAGTGTTCAACTATCTGATCCTTCTGTTGAACATAAGATAAAGAAACATTTTTCTGACTAAGCTTTATCTTCTTTTGTTCTTCTGCTGGTTTGGAAGAAAGTTATTGTCGAGGCTTCTTCCTCTGAAATATTAACTTCCTTTTTATCTCTGTCTCTCCAGATGATTTTACTGATTGACTTTGCAAAATAGAGATAATTGATCTAGTAGGCTGTTATCATTTCTCTTGCCTCTCAGAATCTCCATCAAGAATCAGAGCTTTCTGCTTCTTCTGTTCTTATTGTCGTAAGGTCAATAATCTTGGTGACCTTCTTAACTATTTGGATTTTTTTAATTGAAGTGTCTCAGCCTTCCTCTTTAATGAAACTTGTTGTATTGATTGTTAAACTCGGCTTTCCTCTTGCTATAGAATCGTCTTAGCTTGTTTTGGCACATCGGACGATTTTTTAGTCTTTTCTTCTGTGGATGTTCTTCCCGTCAATCGAGGTTTTTTTTTTCTTCTTTCAGATATAACATTTTCACTCCTGCTCCATCTTACTACAAGCTCCCCCTTAGACTTTGCTTTCAGTGTAAAACCTGTATCCGTTTCAGCTTCAAACTTTATTCCCACTTTGTTAATAGTAGTGGCATTAATAATACTCTTCACATCCATCTTTACCCTGTTACCTTTATCAAGTAAGATTCTAGATTCTCTAAAGAATCTTGTCAACAACATACCATAGGGTAACGAGCTAGAATCTCCCTTAGACTTCACCATGTACTTCAAAATCAATTATGGAAGATTAATGGGTTGGTGATTAAGTAGGTAAAACAAACAATGTTCATCGTTCATTATCACTATATCCTTCGAGGCTATTCTTGGTAGAACATAGTGGAGAAGTAGTGAATGTAGAACCTTAACCTTCAGAATAATGAAGCCTTCTTGATTCCTGAATCACGACTTCCATATAGTTGTTGATTGATGTGAGCTTTTTCTACACGACCTTGAGTAATCCATTTTGTATTATTAAATAGCTTTGCTCCAATACTTGAAAACCTAATGGCCTTCTCGATAGAATCTTGTGTGACTATAACCGACAACCCATACACCATTGATATTAAGGTATTGTCCACCACCTTTACATTCTTCCAGAACTCATATATCTCATTCAAATAGACCATTTCACGAATGTTGAAGAAATTTTTCCAGCCAACTGCTTCAATTTCTGGTTCAATGCCCATCTGATTTTGCTTCAAAGAGATGAAATCAATGTGTCTCCCATAGAAAAGAGATTGCTCCATTTTTGATACGTAACAAATAAAAACTAAACACAAAAATGTATTTCACTTAACGTAGCGAGGTTAGTATCTAAAAAAATAAGAAACAAAAAGAACTTGAAGTTTGGAACAAGGTATTGAATCGTCTTTATTAAGGGAACTAAACAAGTCGGTTTCAAAGTTTTTCAAGAAAATTCTAGTGTAAAAAGCATTTTAGAATCTTGAGAAGATTTCCTTCTTATGCATACTCTTGAAAAATTACCGTTCATAACTTATCGTTGCTATTTACTTGAAAACTTACAACTTTTTATCTTCTTCTTGTACAAATCGTCGAACGTGTCCGACGAATGGTCATTCAGTATTACCATACTCAAGTTTTGTCTGATTTCCTTGAATCTATCTTCACACAATGGTTTAGTGAAAATATCCGCCCATTGTTGATTTGTCTCAACAAATTGTAGACTAATGATTTCTCTCTGTACATATTCTTATATAGAATGATGTCTAACTTCAATATGCTTTTCCCTAGAGTGTTGTATTGGATTCTTTGGTAGATTTATAGCACTTGTGTTGTCACAGAAGATTGGAATTTGATCTGCTTGTATAGAATAATCTTCTAACTGATACTTAATTCATAACGTTTGTGAACAACAACTTGTAGTTAACATGTATTCAGCTTCTGTAGTAGATAGAACAATTGAACTTTGTCTCTTGCTTGACCAAAAAATTATATTATGAACAAGAAAGCGACAACCTCCACTTGTAGTCTTTCTATCAATCCTATCTCTAGCATAATCAACATCACAATAAACAAAGATCTTTACCTTTCTTATACATTAAACAGAGATCAGTAGAAACTGTCGGGCATCTCAATATTCTTTTGACATTATAATGAGATTCTCTAGGATTTGCTTGAAATCTTGCACACAAACAAACAGTAAATAGTATATCAGGTCTGCTTGCAGTTAGGTAAAGTAAATAACCTATAATTTCTCTAAAGAGGGTTTGATCAACCTTATTACCTGTTTCATCCTTAGATAAAAGGATTGAAGGATGCATACGAGTTGACATAGGCTTGACCTTCTCCATTTTATATTTGACTAACAGTTGTTTGATATATATATTTTTTATGAATAAAAATCTTTTCTTTGGTTTGCTTAATTTGTAAACCAAGAAATAATTTCAATTCACCTATCATACTCATTTCAAATTCACTTTTCATAAGATTTTCAAAACAAGAACATAACTTACTTATAAGTTGCACCAAAAATATACATATATTTTTACAAATATGAAATCATTTTTAATACATTTTCTAAACAAAATCTTATCTACTTGTCCTCTAATAAATTCATTTCTAATAAAAAATGAACTTAGATGATCATACCAAGCACGAGGTGCTTGTTTTAATCCATACAAAGCTTTATGAAGTCTACAGACATAGTCTGGTTTATCAGTATCTTCAAAACTAAGAAGTTGCTTTACATAAACTTCTTCATATATAAAATCATTCAAAAAGGCAAATTTCACATCCATTTGAAATAGTTTTATATAATGGAAAATAGAATATGCAAGCAAAATCCTAATAGCTTCTAGTCTATGTAGGAAAATCCCGGGAGGTACATCACATGTACCCGCAGTGGAAAACAAAAATTTTTGTTCCCGAGACTTTCCCGATCCCCAGGATCCAGGTATCCGTATGAAGACATCAACCTAAATAGCCAAAAGAGACTATCTCTAAAGGTGATCCACGCAGAGATCAGAAAATCTAACCGAATCAAACTCCTTTGACCCGGGAATAGCTAGAACAGATTAAAGCCTGCTAGAGCTTACCTCTGTCCTGGAGAGCTTTAGGAGACGTTGAAATCATGCTTGGAAGAAGAGGAGAAGTGATGATGCTTGAAGAAGGAAGGCTTGAAAACCATTTTCATGAAAAGCTTAACCTTTAAGCTTCATCTCCTTCCTTTCCCATGCTCCACGATCATCACCATGTAAACCTACACAAGTCTTTCTTTTAACTCTTAAAAGAAGACTTAATTGCTTGGAGAGGAGGCCATACACGTGAATGGTTCTTAACCATTCATTATTTAATACATAAAGTAAGCTTTTGAAAAGTCAAAAGCTAATCCTCTCCCATTCTCCCATTTCCAACGCACCATACATGTACATATTAATTAATTAATTAATTAATTAATTATTTAATTAATCAATTAATAAATAATTGCTAAGGTCCAGTCCAACTGG
>JANJEY010000235.1:39416193-39432110 GCA_024703695.1 Erythroxylum cataractarum
AAGTTTACATCCTGAAACAAAAGGAAGAAACCGAAGTTTACATCCTGAACGAAATGAGTCCATTCGGAGCTCATAGGTCACAAGCGGGCAGCCGGGAGAAGTATAAATACCTCCTTCCAACTCCGTGATTAGCATCCCCAGAATTGGACACATTAGAGAGCCCAACGTTTGTTTCATGGTCATGAAATTGACTAGCCGCGCTGCTAGGAAACGACCAACCAAGCACAGTGCGGGATTCAGTGGGTCTTTAGGGTTCACCTCATAGACTTTGAAAATCATGACTTCCTCCTCACCCACGTTTACAAACAACTGAGCCATATCCACTGAGAGGGTTTCACTCTCCATGAGCGAAACAGAGAAGAGCAGGAGAATAGCACGACGATACCTAAGAAACTTGCAACCAGGGCAAGACAAAAAACCTTCTCACATGAGAAGACATTCTTCTTCAATTTATCTTACAAGTATTAAGGGGTTGATTAGTTAGTTTTGAGGATAAACTTATTCTAAGGTCAAAACAAGGGGTGTTTGGCAACATTAGTATAAATATCCTAATGCCAAAACAAGAGTTTTTTGGTTACAAGAATAAGATATTCTTCGTCTAGAAGAAAAGTTGTTTGAGAATAAAGATTTAACTTATTCTAGTATTGAAATAAGGTATTTTTATTTATTGGATTAAAGTAATCCAAAGACAAATAAAATTATCGTTGATTTGAAATAAAGTATTCCAAGACATATTGTCAAAAAAAGTTTTAAAAGTTGTTTTAAAAATAAAATTTAATTTCAAAATTATATTAATTATTTTTGTTATTTTGATTAAGATTAATAATTAAATTGATTTCTAATTTAATTTTAGAAAAATGCTTTCTACAATTAGAATTAATTAGTTTTAATTATATTGAA
Organism: Erythroxylum cataractarum; assembly: GCA_024703695.1. Classification (NCBI taxonomy): domain Eukaryota; kingdom Viridiplantae; phylum Streptophyta; class Magnoliopsida; order Malpighiales; family Erythroxylaceae; genus Erythroxylum; species Erythroxylum cataractarum. Next base: position 39,417,094 of record JANJEY010000235.1, read on the forward strand.
ATTAATTAACAAGATTCTTTAAAATTAAGAAAATTATTTTCTTAAGTGATTAAGAAAAGTGTTTCTTAATTAAATTTATTTATTTCAATTTGAATGAGATAAATTAAATTTATGGATATTTTTTGTTTAGATAATTATTATTCAATTTATTTAGAAATTGTTTCTTTTTTATGAATAACATTTTTTTGATTTATTAGAAAAGACATTTTTCTTAATAAAAATTTGAAAAATGTTTTCATTTATTAATTAAGAAAAGGAGCTTTCTTTAATATTTGAAATTTTTTTCTAAATTATTAAATAAATATTTTCTAATTATTTAAGAAATTAATCTCTAAATAAATAATAAAAATGACTTTCTTAATTAAATTTAGAAGTGTTTTATTTGAAAGTAGTTTTCTTTTATTATTAGAAAATAGTTTTTTAATTAAGTAAAAGTAATTTCTAATGAGATTGGAAATAATAATTTCTAATTAGTTTAGAAATAGTTTTCAAAATGGATTAGAATATGTTACTTACATAATTATAAAAAAAGAGTTTTTCTAATTATAATGAGTAAGATGAATAATTTATTGAAAAATGTTTTCAATTAAACTTTATTAAAGGAGTTAAGATAATTGGAAATAGTTTCCAATTGGATTTGAAAAATATTTTCAAATCAAATTAAATTTCTATTTGGAGTAGGAATTTAGTTTATTTAGGAATCAATGAGTTTAATCTGATTTAATTTTTCAAAGAATTGGAAATATTATTTTATATCATGAAGATCAATAAATTGAATCAAACGAAGATTGATATCATACGTATGATTTGATTATGAGTGCATAAATTACATAATTTATTTATAGTGGATACATGTTAATATGTTTTATGTGTGTGATATGTTACATGCAATTTTATATTTGATGAGACAAAAAAATAAATCCCTTATTAAAAATATCAGGCACATTGGTAAAAGAATAGACCATAGTTACGTTTATTGTTAAGTTTATTGAGAAAACTTAGGGCCACTTTAACTCGAATATGTTTAGTCTTATGACAGTGAGTTCTACTTAATTAAATTTGTCTGATTTGGATGAGCAAACTCCTGATCAATTAAATTTAGAGACATGGTTAGGAATAACATATAAGGTATATTTTGGCAAGAGATGTCATTTAACTAATATAGGAGTCATATAAGATGTGAATGATAAAGTTATTATCTACCCAATTTAAGTTTAGTTAGTTTATTAAGTAAACTCAAGAATAACTATATTTGAAAGTGATCCTAGCCCACTAGAAAGGTTAGAATAATTTTTCTAAATAATAACAAGGGCAATTATTTCGAATAAAATAGTAGGAGTAACCAAATACATGATCAAAGTCTTAATCTCATTTGGTAGTTATGACATATAATTAATTACTTGCTTTTCTTATATTTGTATTTTGTTCTGAGTGGAATTTACCTTGCTTGGTATGGTTGATACTAAGTTAGTGAACAAAATTTCTTAGACTTAGGTTACGTTTGAGAAGAGTTCTCAAAGTTAGAAAATAAAATTGTTTGGCTATTATATAATTATTCTATAATCCCTATTGAGTATTTAGTGATAAAGCTTTAGAGATATGTCCAAATCATATAGATGACAAAATATATTGACATTTGGAGTTTACTAATGACTCATAAACTTTGATGACAATATACATGTCAACACTATGATTGCAAGATATAGGAGGTTGCATAGAGTAGAGTTGAAAGTATAGTATCTTGTTGGAATTGTTCCACTTAATTTAGCCTTTTAAAAGAATAAATATGGACATCAATTAAAGGCATTTTCTATAGCATGATAATAATTGTCATAATAAGAAAAATGATTGCATGATTTGTCTTGCCTATACAAGATATGATATATATCATATATATTTCTAGTTGATGCTTATGAGTATTTGATACTAAATTTAGGTTTGAAATTATTATAATGTTCAAAGAATGATACAAAATATATTGTTAAGTAAAAATTGTCGATACAATTTTAACAATAGTTTGCATTTATTAGATTAAATGAGACTTATGATTAACATAAATTGGAAGAATACAAAACTGAATAACCAAGACTATCTTTCAAAGTCATATTGGTTAAATCAATATATCGATAATCATAAAATTACATACAATGATAAGTGTAACCTTTTGATTAAGAATCATATGAAACTTGTGAAACTTTTCAAGTTGAAGAATAACCAAATCAACCTTTGGTGAAAGGATTATAATGGTATTGAATTGTTGAATTATATACATATGGTGTACTGGATGGAATAACAATTCATAAAAGGAAGAATATTTATATTTCATTAGATTAATAATGAAATTTTGTGATATAGCAATATGTATTAAATGAAATAATGATCTAAAATTTTAAAACTTTGAATTGTTTATATCTAAGTAAAAATTAAACGTCGATAATGTTGAAGCACTTCGATAAGATCGTTGTAGTAAGTTTTAAATTTTTGGCTGTCTATAGGGAATGACCTTCACAACTAAATTTATAAGAGTATGGATTTATATACGAAGAAAAATACAATATGAGATATTTTATAGTGCATTATTATTCTTCTATAGCTATGCCTAGTACAATGACTTACCTTCTGTAGTTCCAACTGAATCATATTAGATATGAAATTCTAAGTCTTTGTAAGAGTCAAAGTTAATGATTCAAGGATGTAATGCTTGGTTTGAAGCAATCATTATTAAGTTTAGAACTACATGTTAAGTCAAAATGACTTTACGATTAATAATTTTATTGAAGACCAAATAATAATGTAGATCCAAAATGAAAATTAAGTGGAAAGCAAAATGAGACGAAGCGAAACTAAAAATGAGACGAAGCGAAGTTGAAAATGAGATGAAGCAAAGCTGAAAATGAGGCGAAGAAAATGAGATGGAAGAAAATGAGACGAAGCGAAGCTAAAAATGAGACGATAGAAATGAGACAAAAGAATCGAAGATGAAGGCTCGATACCACGCCAGCTGATCAATCAGTTTGAGTAAGTTACAGAACTCAACTGAATAACCGTTTCTTCAAAGATCAAGAAACAAGAAGAAAGAAGCAGTTGAAGACGAAGGCTATAAATACAAGTCGAAGTCGAAGACTGGAAAAGTTAGTGATTTTCAAGAAAGACTAGAGATTCAAAAGCTAGAAATTTTATTCATTGTACTAAACTTAGTGCTACTATTGTCTGTAATAAAGCTCGAAACATCTTTCAGTAGAAGGAAGAAAAGCTGATAGCCTGAAGAGGCTAAGTCAGAAAAGAATACTTGTTGTAAGAGACCTGAAGAGGCTCGGTGAATTGTATCTCTGAGAAGTATAGTGAAATCTCATAAAGGATTCTGAGAACTGGACGTAGCCCACGATTTGGGGTGAACCAGTATAAAACTGCTATGTTGATTCTTACTCTTAACTCTCAACTTTTAATTTCTATTATTGATATAAATACTTAGAAGCAGTTTGCAATACTTCATAATACTGTTTTTCAATCGTTTGAGAAAGCAAGTGTTTTTTTAAAAGAAGTTTGTTTAAAAAAGGGGATTGTATTAAAAAATTAATACACAATTCAACCCCCCTTCTTTTGCATTTTGTATATCGAATATTAAGTCTATACTAATGTGTGATTCACTTTAATTGGTATTAGAGCTCGGTGTCCAATAACCACCATAACAAAGTGTGGATAAAGATCGATGGCAAAATCACACATATATATAGCTGAAGGTGCCTTCGTCACTAGACCTCCTGTGTTAAATGAAGAAGATTACCATTACTAGATAGATAGGATGCAACTCTTCATTGAATCTACTCATATCGACCTTTGGGAGATAATAGAAAATGGACTGTATACACCGGTATATGAAGAAGGAAATGCTGTTCCATAAATCAGATGGTCTGCAGAACAAAAAGCGAGATTCCAGCTAAATTCGAAGGCCAAGTTCTTTTCAAGTTGTGCCCTAAGCAGAAGTGAGTACAATAAAGTTCACAGATGCGACACTGCGAAGGAGATGTGGGATATGCTATCTATCGCACATGAAGGAGCAAATCAAGTAAAGGAATCCAAGATAAGCATTCTTATACACCAGTATGAGCTATTCAAGATGAAGGACGAAGAGACTATCGATTAGATGTTTGGAAGATTTCAAACTATCATCAATAGACTTAAAGCTCTCGATAGAACTTACAACAATCAAGATCACTTTAGAAAGATCCTCAAAATTTTACCAAAGAGATGGAGACCAAAAGTCACAGCTGTACAAGAAGTCAAGGATTTGAGCGTATTGAAGTTTGATGAATTGCTTGGATCTCTGAAAATGCATGAAGTTGAACTCGATGCAGAAGATAAGCCTAGACGGGACAAATACATAGCATTGAAGGCCGAACAGAAAAATCATAAGAATCAAAGGAAGAGGAGCTCATCATCGAAAGCGCTGAAGATTGAGGAAGTCAAGGATGATGATTCTAGTGAATCAGATCATGTTTCAAGCGAAGAAGATGATGAACTATCCTTTATCTCAAGGAAGATCAGACGCATGTGGAAGAAAAAGGCTAAAGGAAACGAAGAGTCCTACCTCAAGAAGAATAGCAAAGATGAAGGGAAGAATGAGAAAACATCCATCATATGCTATGAATGCAATAAATTAGGACATTATAAGTCCGAATGCCTATTATTAAAAAGAAAGCCAAAGAAGAGTAGAGAAGGCAAGAAAAGCATGAAGGCAACCTGGGAAGATCTAGATTCATCTGAATCAGATACTGACTCAGAGGCATCGATGCAAAAAAATATTTGTCTTGTAGCCGAAGGAGAAAGTGATGAGAAGATAACCTCAAAACTTAATGAATTACAAGATGCATACTCAGAATTATTAGAAGATTCTCATGTAATTCTAAAGCAGTATAAATTGCTTAAGGAAAAGTACATAGAAAATTTGAAAAACACGCAAGTGTTAGAAAAGGAGAATGTTTACTTAAAGAAACAGGTAAACGAGATGAAGAAAAAGGTAGTTGTAGATAGATATAAAGAGATCAATCAGTTGAAACAAAGAATAAACAATCTTTCAGCTGATCTATCAACATTTACTGAGAGTACTAGAAAAATGAATGATATGCTAGGGAAATACAGACACCCTAATGATAAAATTTGATTAGGGTTTGTTAAAAACTATACCCAGCATAAAAAGAAGTCTGCTCCCTTTAGGAAGAAAATTCATCATCCTTATGATTATCAGAAATGTCATCAGTTGCATCATCATCATACTATGAATTATGTTAGAACTAACCCTAAAGGACCCTAAAAAATCTGGGTACCTAAGAGACAAATAATATCACTTGCAGATATCCTTCCTTGGAAGAAGCAGCCAGCACCATTTGTTCCTAAATCTTCAGTATAAGAAGGGAGGATCGGTAACTTTTAGAGACAAACAGCAGGGCAAGATAATTGGAATCGGCAAAATTGGTAGAGATTCCTTTGCATGCATTGATAGTGTGCTGCTAGTTGATGGTTTAAAACACAATTTGATTCGTGTCAGTCAATTATATGATTCTAGATTTGAAGTGTCTTTCAATCAAAATTCTTGTGAAGTCAAAAACAAGGATGGGTCCATATTCTTTCCTGCCAAGAGACAAAAAAATATTTACAAAATCAATTTAGAAGATTTTCAAAATCAAAATATTTCTTGTTTTATATCAACTAATTAAGAAAAACTGATTTGGAATAAAAAGCTAGGTCATATTAGTTTTAAACATATTTCCAAGTTGATTAAACATGATTTGGTAAGAGGTTTGCCAAAAATAATTTTTAACAAGGATTTCTTTTGTGAAAGTTATCAAAAAGGAAAATAGGATAAAACAACGTTTTCTTCTAAAAAAGTTGTGACTTCTTCTAGACCTCTAGAGTTGTTATATATGGATTTATTTGATCTAACTAGGACATTGAATCTTGGCGGAAAGACATATGGTCTTGTTATTATTGTTGATTTCACTAGATTTTGTTGGATATTGTTTTTATCACATAAAGATGAGTCTTTTAAGTGTTTTAAAGTGCTGTCCAAAAAGTTACAGAAGGAAAAAGGAATGACTATAGCTAGTATTAGAAGTGATCATGGTCGTGAATTTTAAAATGAGAAGTTCATAATGTTTTGTGAAGAGAATGGAATTTTTCATAATTTCACTGCACCTAGAACCCTACAACAAAATGGAGTTGTTGAAAAGAAGAAGCAAATTCTAAAAAGAAAGCAAGGATTGACGGGGAGCGTGCTGAAAAACAATCTCTCTCAAGAACATCAAAATCTCAATCCATTAAGAGAATGTCTGCAGAAAAGGAAAAGAAATCGTTAGATGAATCAATAAAGGGAAAGGTGATTTCTCATAAAGAAGGAAGCTAGGTGCAAAAAGGTCCCTAGAGTTCAAATCCTGCGTCAATAAGAAGAAAAGAAAGGGAAAGAGTTGATTCATGGTGGAGACTCTAAGAAGAAAACACCTTAGGCAACTAGGTCTTTTGTTGCAATTTTGAAAGAAGAACAAGCAACATTGGCTAAAGAGATTGAGATTAAGAGAAAATTGGAGTTTGAGAAAGAGAAACCTCAATCTCAGCAGAGTTCTAGATTGACTGAAGAGAATAAGAAGCAGAAAATCAGTTTGGAAAAGAGCACTCCTATTATTGTTCAGAAGAAGAAGAAGCTAGTTGAACGCAGTCCAGCACAGGTCAATATCTCTCAACCGTTACTAAAAGAAGACTTGAGAGTCAAGCTTATTGAATAAAGCCAACCTGTCAGGAGTAACACCTCTATAATCATCAGAGAAACTCCAAAAAGGTCAGTCAAGGCACAATTACAACCTATCTTGGTAAATAATAGTACAATGCATCTGTTGAGTGAGGACGAGAAAAGTATGTATGGTTTTCTGAAGGATGAAGGAACCAAACCATAGCCCACACAAATGACAAGGTAGAAGTATACTATTTTACCAGTCACAAATAAAAATGTGATCAAAGTTGTGCCTGACGTACAACTAAGACCTGTCATTTCTCGTAATGAGGAAAAAGGAAAGAAGAAACTGTATCCGGAAGGGATAACAAATGATCTTACAGACGAATAGATCGAAGCTGAAGTGAGAAACGTTGATGAAGCATGCTATAGAGTACAACAGAAATGAACCTATATTTCCCACTACATTTCAAAAGCATCAGGAAGCAATTGTGGTCAGCAAACCACTCAAGACTCTTCTTAAGTAGTTGGAAGACTTTCAGAAGGGCGGTAAAGATCCATTTGGATTGGAGACTAAAGCTACTCAATAGAGTCACTTGTGCATCTCATTACGCACATTAGACCCTTGCAAATTGTGTCTATAATTGGAGATGTTATTTGGAAGACAAGTTCCACGACTAACTAGTCCTGATGATCTTGATCTCCCGAAACTGAACTTATCTGTCAAACCTCTTACATTTACAATAACTGAACCAGATTTCATATCTTTAGACACATATAATACGACTGTTGGTCTTGATGAAGTACAAAAAAAGCATATTGAAGACATTGAAGATAAAGTTGAAAACCTGTGTGCTTCTGTGGGTGACTTGCATAAAGAAGTAGCGTATATTCGAAAAGATATCAAGTCACTCCGCATTGAAATGAGAGAAATGTTTTTTGAAGTTAAGAAGCATGTGCAAATTTTTTTTTTTTTGATCAATAACAAATAGGGGAGAAAGCAAAAAAGGAGAAAGAAATGACAAAGATAGGGGGAGAATATGAAGAGAAGAAGAAGAAGAAGATTTTGGATACAAAGATAGGGGGAGAACAAGAAGAGAAGAAGAAGAAGAGAAGAAGAAAATTTTGGATACAATTTTTTTGTATTTTGACTACAATTTTTTGTATTTTTTTGTATTATTTGTTATCATCAAAAAGGGGGAGATTGTTAAAATATAAAAACTAAATAATAATGTAGAAACAATATGAGATAGAAGTTGAATATGAGACGGAAGAAAAATGAGACGAAAGCAATATGAGACGGAAGCTGAATATGAGATGGAAAGCAAAATGAGATGGAAAGCAAAATAAGATGCAAGAAAAATGAGACGCAAGAATATGAGACAGAGTGAAGCAAAAAATGAGACGGAAGAAAATGAGACAAAAAGAAAAATGAGACGGAATAAAATGAGACAGAAAGCAAAATGAGACGAAAGCGAAAGCTCAAAATGAGACGGAAGAAAATAAGATGATAGACATGAGTCGGAAGAAATGAGACGAATGAATCAAAGATGAGATGCCACGTTAAATGATAAATTAGTTTGAGTTAGTTACATAAATCAATTGAATAACCGTTTCTTCAAAGATATCAAGAACCAGTTGAAAACGAAGGCTATAAATACGAGTCGGAGTCGAAAACTGAAAAAGTTAGTGATTTTTAAGAAAGGCTAGAGATTCAAAGCTACAAATCTTATTCATTGTACTAAACTGAGAGCTACCATTTTCTGTAATAAAGCTCGAAATATCTTTCAGTAGAAAGAAGAAAAGCTGATAGCCTGAAGAGCTTAAGTCAGAAAAGAATACTTGTTATAAGAGACCTGAAGAGACTTAGTGAAAAGAATACTTGTATCTTTGAGAAGTATAGTGAAATCTCAGAAAGAATTCTGAGAACTGGGTGTAGCCCACAGTTTGGGGTGAACCAGTATAAAATTATTGTGTGAATTCTTACTCTCAAGTCTCAACTTTTAGTTTCTATTGTTGATACAAAAACTTAATAATACTATTTTTCAATTTTTTGAGAAAGAAAGTTTTGTTTTAAAATAATTTTGTTTAAAAAGAGGATTGTATTCAAAAACGGATACACAATTCAACCCCCCTTCTTGTGTATTTTCTATATTGAATATTAAGTCTATACTAACGTGTGATTCACTTTAGAAATGACCCTCCTGATCATAATGGAAGCAACCTGACATATTCATCCAGCAGTCACCTAAATGTTTTTTCCATAAGTAACACACTCTAGAATTATGGTCCTACTATTACGAGAGTCTCTAGGCCTAGTAGGTGACCCAAAGGATCCTTGACTGGATGATCCACCTCTATTAAACCTCCTACCACCACTCCACCTTGACTTATTTTTCTTGACTGAACCTTGAGATGAACTCACTAATGCATTGCGCTTTTTTTTTCTGATCTTAAACTTTAAGTGATTATGGTTGCATTTCTCTCCACTTTTACTACAGTTTCAACCAATTCCCCTATCTATGACGCCAATGATAGGTGAATTTGTACTATAGGAATCATGCCTGTAGCTAACCTCATACATATCTACTCTTCACTATTAGCAATAAACAGAACACTTCTGACAAGTTCTGACAATCTATTCTCATAATCTATCTATGATCTTGAACCTTAGTCTAAACAGAAGAATTCCTCTACCTTTTCATCCCTATAATTCTATAGGTAAAATCTTTCTTTGAACTCTCTCTAAAATTCTGCCAAAGATACCCCATTCGGATGACATCTCTCAATGACTTCCAACCATTCTTTAGCCTTGTCCTTAAGGAGGAAGGTGGAGAACACAACTCTATGCTCATCTATGCATCTGACAACTCTTTATATCTTCCTGACCTGATCTAACCATATAAGCGCACTCTTAGGATCTCCACTCCCATAAAAGTCTTGGCGCCTAATTTAGAGATGTGCTCAATTGTGCATCTAGAAGCTTCCACACTTTCACGTGACTGTAGCATCACTGCAGCAAGAATCTGATCCATTTGAAAATGTTGTTGGTTCATGGAGGCATTTGCTGACTCTAGAATATGGTCATCCTCCCATGTCGAAGGTGACTTAGGTGCAGGAGTCATTGGAGTGGCTCTCTTGGAATGTCCATGGCCTCGTCTGTGCATCGTGTTGTGTATTCAAAAAATGCAAATATGTAAATCTTTCAGTTTATGAAATCATAGGCATGTAAATCACAACATTTTATTAGTCACCTCACTTTTAAAACAACGTAAAAACCTTAAACCACAAAGGAGGCAACCCATTTTTAAAAGTCGACCTATGTTACCAACATTGATAGGCCCCTATCTTATAATGACTAAGAGACCTACTCGGCACTCCACGATGGCTCTCTAGTTGATATCCGAATTGGCTGAAAAGTTCCCATGAAGCTAAGCCTATTGCCCTTGTTAAGGAAAGCTTCAACTTAACAATAAGAAATGTAAACAGTGAAGTTTTGTTTTTTAGTTTATTAAAAATTTTGACAGCATAATAACTATATTTTGACATCCCAAACAAATTTTAAAGTCCATGTAAATGCTCAAAACACTTCTATGATCACATCAATTTCTCAACTCCAAAATGTGGACTTCAAATCCAGTCAGATGCAGTCTCAAATAGTTGCATCAATAAACTTTGAAAAGCTAAAACAAAATTTTCATTTATAAAAAAACCTTTATACATATCCAGTTTTTACACAAACGTACATTCCAAAACATGTTCAAGGATATGCAACAGTTCTCAAAAATATATACTAGGAAAAAATATGTCTACATAGTAGCACCTGACAAAGTTGACTACTCACGAGCCCTACTACTGAAGCCCCTGAGCGTGCACCTGGGACGTTTTATTTAAAAATAGAAGATCGAGTGTGATTTAAATGAGCTCAATGAGTGTTATTGGTTTCCATTAAAAACATTTATACAAATATTAACCTCTATAAAAAACAACAATTTCTTTTATTTTCAAGTAATAACCATTGTTCTTACAAAACACATTCTTTTCTTTTCATAAAAACAATGCACATATGATCACAGTTTTCTGATATGTGTAGTTTTAATATTTTACCCTCAGTATTCCAGAAATGTATGGATCATTTGCGTAGTATATTAAGTGTTGATCCCACGAGGAGGGTTAATCTAATTCTGAAATCTAAGGCCAAAACTAAACGCAAAAATTCAATTTTAAATAAACTAAAACAATGATGCAATTCAATCAATCGATTTAGTCAAACAACTCAATTCAAGAATTAATCATGAAATATTAACAAATCAGCAAATTGCAACACATATATCAAGAATCAATATAAGAAACTACCAATTGAGAGAAACGGGAATTGTTACTTACCTTCAATACCAATCTAATTAATTACGAGTTGTCATATTCTTTGTCCTAGATGATCCTCTAGTTGACTACTCTCTCTCGAGTTATAACTAATAGCCCTAAATTATAAAGCCTAATCAGATTAAGGAAAATTGTAATTTCTCAATTCACAATTTATCCAACCCAAAATTAGATATGAAGTTTTCCAATAGACTCCCGAGAACTTATATGAGTTCTCTCTTCACACAATTACCGATTTGATTGATTTCTCATTCTTAGTAAGTCACCTAACTCTCGTTAGCTCCATTTAATTATTTTTCATTCGATTCACCCTTTTAGTCTATCACATAATTATACAAGTGAAGAAATCAATCACAATGAATCCAAATAACATAAACAAACAAAATTTTATTAAATCAAAGATAAAAACAATGCGAAGGTGAGTTTAGACATTCTTCAACATTCATAAAATCCTATCTCAACAGCTATCCTAATTCTATATATAAATAAAATTGAAATACATTGGAAACTATATCTGAATAGATGACGGAGGGAACAATGTCAAGAAACCTCCTATTCTGAGAAGTATTTCGAATCGACTTCTTCTCCACATCTCTCTTCCTGTGCCTCTTTCTCAATCTCTCAATGAACTCTATCTAGGGTTTCTTGATGGTGGTTGATGTAAGAAGCTCCCCCATCTCTTTTATCTCATTCTTTATATACTTGATGTGTTCTGGGTAGCCCTAAGGTTTTTTTTTTGGGTTGAAAGGTCTAAAAATCCCTCAAAACTTAACTTTTTGTGTGTATGCACATCTACCTAATGTAGGCCATGATCGTGGGCCATTTGTAAGCTTTTTGTCATGATCATGGCAGGCAGTCCACAATCACGAGCCATTTGTAAGCTTTCTATCATGATCATGGCCTGCCACAATCGTGGTCCAAGTCTTATGCTTCTATTATGATCGTGGCAATTTGGTCATGATCGTGGGCTATCTCCCTTGCTTTTATCACGATTGCGGTAGATGGGCCATAATTGTGCATTGTTGTTTTGGTCCAAGTCTCTCTGAAACTTCTTTGTTCTTTACTGTTGACCCTGGAACACTAACAAACATATCAAGGTACCTCAAAGACATAATAATTAAGCTTAAATGCTTGTACTATCCTATAAAAGCACGTAAACACAAATAATTCACAAACTAACACAATTCTATCAAAAACACATACTAAATAATCGAATAAATAGATAAACACATACTAAACTATACCCTAATTCACAAACACACATAGAAATTCACACAGCACACAATGCAGTAATGAGACAATGGTTTTAACTTTATGAAATAAATTTAATTTAAAACAAAATCATTTAAGTTATTTCAAATCATTAACATGCAAAACCAGTGTGTCTTGTGGCTCTAAACTAAATATACATATTAATTCAAACTCAACTATTAAATTGTTTACCCTTCTCAATTGCACACACTCATTAATAATTCTTTAGTCATTCAACTCTATAACTAATCCTAAGTAGGTTTATGTGAAAAGTCAAACTATTACAATTTTGGTAGGTTTTATTCAAAAACACATTGCTATTTTTATTAACTTTTTATGAACAAGGACTTAGTCTTTTTATGCGGAGGCAAACATTAGTAATGAATGTCGATCCGATTACTCAACTAAATCTTGTTTTTAATTAAGTTGCTTAGTTAAAATGTCAATCTAGCCTTTTTACATGAAGGCACACATTTGTGATACTTGTCGATCCGATTACTCAACCATATCACGTTCTCAACTAGCTACTAACTCTATTCATAACCCGAAGGCTAGCAAAATAGTTACTTATTTTAACAAAATAACAATTTTTTATTACCTACCTTATGGCTTTAGTTATTCATTTTCATGAAAAAAATAGCAAAGCTACTTAGGTTAAAAGGCCTCAAATTATGAATGAATGTGACAATTCAGAGGGCTACAGTTAAACACTAAATCCTAATTAAGCTACATATTTAATCAAAGAATCCCAATTTGCTAATTCTGCTAGCCAATAATTCTCTACAACCTAATAGCATATGTGCAAAATTAAATCAATTTCAATTCATCTAAGCCATTGACACATTCACACGATTTATAGAATGCAACCAAATAACTATAATATGCAAAATTCACATTCAAATAAACACATAACTCTCCCCACAATTGAACAACACATTGTCCTCAATATAAGAAGGTAATAACAATCACACATAAAGACAGAAGAAATATAAATTAAAGTTAGATAATAAAATAACAATCAAAATAAAAATAAATGTAAGAATAAAGAAAGGGCTTAGAACAAGGTTTATGGTGATGGAGGTGGTGGTGGGGTTGGAGGTGGTAGTTGAACGCCTGAGCCTCAAAATAGTGATGAATACGACGTATGTCCCAACTCTGGTGTCGTTGGGTTCGAGTCATCTCCTTCATCCTTCTGGAGTTCACCATAAGAGTATCCGTAATTACCTTGGTGTTTGCGAAGATTACGTCTAGTACCTTCTTCCAGTCTAATTTTTCTACATTTTCTTCCTCTTCGGAGTCCTCACTGGTTGAATCCCCTTCTTGTTGTTATTGGGCACTTGAACTTGCTTGACAAGTCCTGCCCTTGGCATGTGTCTTGGAACTAATATTGTTAGGCCCGGGTCCTGAATTCCCTATCCCAAGGTGGCCCCTCGACCTCTCTCTACGGTGAACACCTAAGGGCTGCGCCACGGCGAAGGATTGGCTCGCCGCGACCAGATCCCTAAATTTTGGACCCGTCCTCAACATCTATACAAATTCATACAACACATACATTCTCATTATTATCCATACATGCTATTACCTGCACAATCATTCTAGTTATGAGATAATCACCCCAATTACAAAAGACATCATGTCATTTCAATCCGAAGAAATTAAACAAGCATTCTCAATATGACACAATACATATTAAAGTGTAAATCCAAAATACAATACATGAGAATGCCCAATGATGATATGCTTGGTGGGCTAACCAAAAATACTAACTTAATGCAATGATCTTTAACTATTGCGAAGTTCTTCGATGCCTGGCAAGGATCAACTGATGTCTTGAGTTGCACCCGCACCTCCCAGTTCCGGGAAATGAGCTCCCTGATAGCACGGGCCAATGAATTGAGCACCAGACTTGCCTCAGAAGAGACGAGCGAAACAACCAATGCAGAATCAAGGGATAAGTCTATCCTGGAATACCCAAACACCCAAGCAAGGCGAAGCCAATATAAGACCGCCCATAATTCAGTGTGCCACGTCGAGCAGTAGCCGATATTGGCACCGAAACCTACAAGCCACTGGCCATGGATATCTTTGATGAGGCTACCTGTTGTAGCGACCCCGGGGTTCCTGCGGGAGGACCCATCCGTAGCCAAATTAATCCATCCTTCCCGGGGTGATTTCCAACTAACCTCAATAACCTGTGAGCCCCTATGAGGAGAAGTGGGGGCGACAGTACTGTATAGTTGAGACGCCATGGCAGCGTCTTGAGCATAAGACAGTATTTCCTGCAGAGCATGAATCTTCGTCGAACTGAAGTGCCTATTTAAAGATTTAGGACCTGATTAGACTATTATTCTCATTTTCTTTTTGGTAATCTATGAATTTCAGTCTCTTTCCTTATCTGCTTGTTTCCGTTTGTCGTCAGTTACCATCCATAGGCTTACCAACTTTAACTGATTGACCAACTAACACATCATTAAATACTACAAGAAAAGTGGGAATTAACGATGAACTTGATGTGTTCCGCAAGTTCACGGGTCTCAAGTAGTACAGTATAATATCATCCCACAGGGAGTAATTGTGTAAGTACCAGGCTTGGATCACTCAATTAATTGGACTAAGCGATTGGGTAGGATTGGGAAATTAAATTAAAAGAAAATTTAACTAT
>JANJEY010000235.1:39450754-39461010 GCA_024703695.1 Erythroxylum cataractarum
CTTGACCATTTTGCCCTTATAAAAATCTACTCTTCCAAACACTTATTCCACACTAAACTCAATTAAATCCAAATTTTTCAAAACTAACGGTTTACCTTTGCATAACAAATTGGAGGAATTGAATGATAAAGAAAAAGGTGAAGAGACATTTGGAATATTTCCGGAGTGTATGGACTCAATCAAGATTGAGAATCTAAGGATAGGAAAGGCTCTAAATGAGGATGATGATCAACTAAGGCCCTATCCGGAACTACCTCGCGTGGAAATGGTGTAAACTATAATACACGAAGATCGCAATTTTGTAACATGAGGAGAACAAGGAGTCGATCCAACAACCTTAAACAAAGTGCTTCCTAGGAGGGAACCCAAGGGAAGTAAATTTCTTTTCCATTACATTTCCGCATTACTTTTTTTATGCATGTATGTTTGTTTTTGAATTTGTTTGTTTTACTTAGTTTTAAGTTTTCAATTAAAATGAGAGAAAGAATAAAACAAATGAAATAAACATTTTCACATTTTCTATTTCTTCTAGGATTATATAATCATGATTAGAGTGTGGATTGACTAGAGAATTTCATAGTAAATTTAACATGTACTTTTGCTCTTGTGATTCGTTGATATGCATTATCTTTGGAAGAGTAGCAATTAATGGTAGACAAAGTCGATGAGATTTTGAGCCTGATTTGACTAACACATTCATATCAGTCTCATTGCCTTTTGATAATGTGTGACCGTCATGACATGTACATCCCAATTTTGCATTGAATTTCTATTTGAGACCACATTCTTATCACATGCATTAACATGGACATGATTAGGCATTCTTTGTTTTTCGTAAACTACATTGGCCAAATAACCTATCCTATTGACACGATTTTTTCTTTGATAAACCCCTTTGAACTTTAGCCTTTCTTTTTGTATAAACCACATTTTATATTTTCAAACTTAACCAAATGTCCTACCCAAGTCATAAAACTAGCGGAATATCCCTAGTGGAAACTCAAGCCTAGGAGGTAGAGTATGCTACTGAGAATGTATGTATTTTGTTTGAAATAAAGTATTTAACTACGTGAGTGGATTTTTTGTAACACCATTGCTAAAGTGAGGAGAATTTAGATCCGTATTATATTCTATGCGAGTATGCACCAAAGATATAAATTAGGCTTTGATGAATGTGTTATCCACATAGGAAGTAAAGTTGCAAATAATTTAAAATATGTGGAGATATTAGTATGAATGAGCAGATAGTAGAAAAAAATTCAACGTGAAATTAGAGGAAATCGAATGAATGGGGAAAATCATTTAAGGAAGTCAATTGGAAAATTGAAAATGACATAATACAATGTTACCTCATTGATGAATTAGTTATTTAAGGAATTATAAGAGCTAATCATGGGCATATATAGTTTGATAATAATTGTTTGAAGTTATCAATTGCCCCGACAATACTATAATATTGAAGATTAAAACGATGCAAGCAAAATTTGATGATGTATTAAAGGTATTCAAAAGGTTGATAAAAATAGTTCGAATATGAAAAAAAATGTAAAGCGTATGAGTAATGAAAGTAAAGAGAATTTTCAGGAATTATACTGATAGTAATTACAACATTATGGATTTGGAGATTTTATAGTATACAATGATGTTGCACGAAAGGTTTGGATAAAATCCAATGCAACATAATAAAATGATTTCAAATGTATGGAGACAACTAAAGTCCTATGAGTTGACTATTTGATACATGATTTAGAGCTGCTACACTAATGATTGTTTTGAAAGTTTAGAGACAGCATATGTATAGGAACATTTTGGATATATATATATATACGTGTGCAGATCATTAAAGTTTGAGGTAATTGTTGAATTGAGAGAATTGAATATCAGACTGACACAATTGATATAAGTACTGAAAGACTATGATTGTACGAATGATTCATTCCAATTAAAGTTAGAGTTATATCTGATACATTAAGAAGAAATTTGATATTGAGGGAAAATCTGATACATTCCAATTAAAGGAGCATAGAATGTATAGTTGAATTATGGGAAAATCAAAGTAATAATTGCTATTGAAATGAAGATCAGTATCACATGGAAGGATTAACCAAACCCAAATTGAGGATTCAAAAATTGTGAATCTTATTGAGAGATTGAAAACAGATCTAAATTTTGAGTTCGAATAGGAAAAAAATGATACATTGTAATTGAAATAAGAATTATATGTACCGATAAAGATGATTGAGCAAAGACATTGCTAGAAAAGTACAAATGGTAACGTAAGTTATACATCCTAGTAGAAATATACTGAGACATCATTTAGAAACTTATAATGTAGAATCAAGTAACTGGATGTTTGATTTTGCCGGCAATCTTAATTGTCAAAAATAAGTTTAAAACTTATATTTTGGAGTTTATAGCAACATGAGATCAAAGTGTAGTTCTATTTGACTTCAAACATCACAATCATTGTCATAGTGATTTCATTAGAATACTATATGAGGAGTTAGATAACAAAAAAGGAATCATTTGTTTTTGTATTGTGATGATTAAGGCCTAGAATGGTTAAAGGCCATAATTGGAGATGTTACTGATAGGTGAAATTGATCCATATTAGAAATTAAGTGATTCAAGAAAGATGAATGAATTAGGTGGATCACACCAAAGGCATGGAATAAAGTAAGAATAGACATAAGAGTTAAGTGTACTAACACTATAGTGATGTGAATTATTAAGTGAAAGATAAATTATCTATGAGAGTATCATCGTGCCAAGGTTTTCTTATGTTAGGAAAAAGGATTAGCTAAGCCCGATATGAATTGTTTGGTACAAAATAATTATGAGAAGTGCTACTAATGAAAGATGCCTTAGATTCATAATGTGATATATGTGAGTATGTTAAGAAATATTGATATGATAAGATATTGGAGTTATCCACACAGGAAGTGGAAAAATTGTGAGTAATCCGAAGTATATTGAGGAAACAAATAAGATAGTGTGATATCTGAATAAGTCATGGAAGGACTAATTGAATCTATTAACTAGGGTGCTTTGAAAGAAATAATTTGAGTGATGGAGTTAAATGAAAAATGGAAGAGCACAAGAGGAAGCATACCCCTGCCCCTAGATCAGTCAGGTAAGAATTTCAAGGACGAAATTCTTTTAAGAAGGGGAGAAATGTTGGCCCCCAAATTTTTTCTTGATGAATAAATATGATTTACATTAATTATGAGGTCTTTATGAAAGTTTATGGAGTTAATTATTATGTTGATGTTAGAAAGATTTTATGATATAAGGTTGATTGAATTAAAGTGTTAAGGTTGTAAGAATGTTCAAGGGTGTTTTTGGCAAGACACTTATGGTTAAAAGAACCTAAGCTTATAAAGAAGGGTAAAATGGACTTTTTGGACTCATTAAGGATAAAAATGGAAGGAGAAATGTTGGCTTGCTATTTTAAGAAGAGGAAAAATGAGAATAGGAGAGAAAGAAGAGAAATAACAAATCAAGAGAGAAAGAAGAGAGATTTCAGTGGTTGAGAGAAAAGAAGAGAGTTAAGTTAGGGTTTCCTCATTTCTTAGCTTTTGAGAGAGATTTTGAAGTGGTTCAAGAAGAGAAAAAGGTAAAGGAAGAGGAGAGCTTCCATTTGAGCCAAAGATCTCTTCATTTGGCTTTTTGAAAAAGGTAAGATCATTTTGAATCTTTTGGATTTTTGAAAGGATCTTAGTTTATGGAGTTTAGAAAATGCATAGGTTTAAGTATTCTAACACCAATTTTAGTGATTGTGCTTTGTGGGATTTTCAATTGAAAATCATATTGAGTGGGATATTTCTTATTATAGAAGGAAATCAGGAAAGGTAAGAGAAGCAAGAGTAGAGACATTTTAAGGAAGTCTTTAAGCAAGGAAATCAAGGTAGGTACATGTTTATAATAGAGTAAATAAACCACTAATGTTTTCTTTAAATAAAAAAAGTTTAATGTTTTTAATTGCATCATAAGTGTTGTATTTATTGCTTTTAAGTGGTTTGAGAAATTGCCATATGTTGTTATATGAATTGTGTGAAGGTTATGAAAAGGCTTTGAAAGTGATTTTTGAAAAGATAACATGTAGTGCCCCCTTACCGCAGGGTACACATCGGGACGCCCGAAGGTCATTTTGATACATAACCTACAATAAGGGCAAGCTACGTTTGATCATTACAATCACTTCACATGGCATCATATTAATAATTTACTTATAAAACATCAATAGAAAAACCACAATATTTTGAAACCAACTTTTTCCTCATTTCACTTCACAAAATCAAAAGTCTACATTCTGTCTTTCAACATTTTCTATATGTACATCAACAAAACCCAATACAAAAGTACTACATGAAAGAGGGAAAATATACATGATCTAACTAATCTGTCCAAAAATCCCAGCTGATCGACCTTTAAGCCATGACTTCTCTTTCCAATCACAATCTACACGGAGCCTCTCAGAAGCTAGAGTCGTCTCTTAGTCCTTAAAAGACAACATTGCAATTTTGGTGAGTTTTGCGAACTCAATGAGGTAACTATCATCGATTGTTCACTCAATTCATGCAACACACCATTTCACATAACATTTTAATCACATTTTTACATAATTGATCATGTATCACATTATTGTTTAAGCATAGGCAATTATTCATTTCAATCAATCAAGCATACTTATCAAAATGCATATAAAATGTTTATGAGACACTTTCCAATTGTTACATTATTATGACTGAGTTCCTAAACTGCCCCGTTTATAGCTCATTAATAATTGTCCCTTATCCTCTTTGAGGATACATGGCTCATTAAACGTTGAGCATGAGGCTCTGATTCATTTTTTAGGTCGAAGCTCATTTTCACTCGTTGAGCTTTAAGCTCTAATCAGTGACTACTCTGGTCACAACTGTCATTATCTGATTATGAATTCACGTATGGACTGCATGTACCATAATCACTCACATTATAAAGCACATAGGTCTTCACATTCACATTCACGTTCAAGTAGCATTTCAATATCTCAATCTACAATCACATTCATCGGACCTTCTGTCCGGAGTCCACAATTAAACACATTCAAGTAACACTTCAATATCTCAATCTACAATCACATTCATCGGACCTTCTATCTGGAATCCACAATTAAACACATTCAATTATCATTCAAAACATAATTTAAGCAAACAAGTAATTAAGTGAGACCGTCTAGGTTACTCATAAGTTGCTCCTGAATCTATTGCCTCAAAGTACCGACAACGTTTGAAGGATGGTGCTCAATTTGATCCTCTATATTAAACAATAAACACATATATCACAATATGCACAATTATAATTGTTCAATAATGCACATGTATGAAATGAATTATGTACAATGCATGTTCATGATAATACCGGGTATTTATCCATCAATTTCATCACAAAAATCAATCTTATATAAAAACTCATCTAACTATAATTTATACTTAGATTTATGCCTCACTAAAACATTAAAATCTCCATTCCTTTCTCGTTGGCTCACTTCAGATTTTTTTTTTCAAGTCACACTTTCGATTCTACGGTTCACACTTTCGATTCTACTGTTCACATTCAATTAGAAAGCAAAACCGATGTAATTTGTTCATACTCTCTTCTAGAAAAATGTTCCTCTATATCTTAACTTTCCATTGACACCAAAATCACTCAATTTGGCTCAGTAATTTGGAAGATTTTTTCAAATATTATTGGATTTTCCAAATTTAAAAACAATGTACTATGTACAACTTCCATCCAAAAATTCAGTATCTTAAAGAAATAATTGAAATTCTGCTTCTTGAGACAATTTCTAGGCCTATATCGCTAGTTTACTCCAAATAAAAATTCATCTTATTTTGAATTCTACAGATCAAGATATCATCAAAATACTTAAGCATGTTTAGTAAAAATATCTAACTTATACTCTTGCCATCGATCCCCTCATTTTGACTCAATCAATCTTTTTCAAATCAAAATCAAAAGCTATAATTTTTTTTGGAGAGATGGAGGAATGCGTTAGAAATCCAATGTTTCAACAATCAGGTCATTTGATGGTCGGATGAAAAAGTTATGACCAAAAGAGTAAAACATGTTCAGGTTAGGGAGAAGGTTGCGGGGCAAGTGCGCACTGTCGCGATCGTACTTTGTTGCGATCACTACTTTTGCGCACCCATGCAATGTCACGATCATGCTTTGTCGCGATCGTGGCTTTCCTATCTTCTTTATTCTTCCTCTGACCTGTCTTGACAAAAAGGGCATAATTTTTATTACAAATATCGGATTAAGGTGATTTAAAACTATTTTGAAGAGGACTTTTAAACTACAACTTTTTTGAAGACCTCAAAAATAAAATTTTCCTTTATAAGGGTCAAAATTTCAAATCGATGCAATTGTCCCGAATGTCCATCCCATGTAATATCACAGACTTCTAAATATCATATCTCTCAACTCTAATTTCCAAAATTTTCATACTTTATATCAATAGAAAGCTAAAAGAAAGATCTAAAACTTTTATGAAGATAATTTTATCAAAATCAGCCTAGATAAACACAGAAAATTCATGAAAGTTTCAGCTTGAAAATTCAACACTGTTACTATTCATTCCCAGAAAATTCAGACTTCCAATTTTTTTCAAAAACCCACATTTCAAATTTTAATTTCTAGTTTTCCTACTCCATTTCCATTAACTCATTTATTATAAATTCATACTATTCCAAAATATCCAAGTTTAGTCAAAATCTTCAAAATCATCAAAAAGTCAGATATTCAACTCTTACTTCACCATTCTATGCATTTTCCTATATTTTCATTCTCTGCATCTACTTTAATCTTTTCATTTAACTATCATTTATACATTCATTTCCATCTCAAACCATCATTTTACAACTACCCTTCAACTCAAATATCACTTTTTTTATCATCTCTTAGAAACTCATCCCCTCACGTAAACACATGCATATATATAAACATGCACGGTGAAGAAGAACAAGAAACAGAGTATACCGCATTTCCATTCTTTGATTTTCTACACTCACTTCATACACTATTTTATTGCTATTTCAAACTCAAAAGTCCATTTCCACATCACCTAATCACTAGAATCCATCAAAACTGAAATAACACTTTATCCACATTTTCATTCCATTTTCACAATAGCCATGTACACACACACACACACACGAAAATTTCATGGTCATGCAAATGGTAAAATTTATTTCATAAACCTATAACTCTAAAGGATTTATTCACTATTTATTTGTTAAAAACTACACAATCTTTAATTATCTTAAAAGCCCTAACTCCATGCAAAATCTTGTACTCCTCTGTGAAAAATGACCAACATCTGGTTTTCCTTAGGAAGAAAAGGCAAATAGTATTGTGATAGAGGTGTGGTATGAGAAAACACAAAGAAATCTTTCAAAAGGATTTTTTCGTGAACAACTTTGTGTAGTGGAAAGAAATCCAAAGACGATGATTATGAAGGAGGAACTTAAATAATTCACTAGGTATTTTTAACTCTCAGAGAACCCTACTAAAGAATTATAAAAGCAACTTTCTAATTAGTGACACTTGTCATTTTCTTAAAAACTAAACTCTAACTTTGTTTCTTTTGAAACTAACTCCATTTAGCTCTCCTCTTTACAATACAACTATCATCTTTACAATCCAATTATCCCCAATATTCTTCTGGTTTCTTTTTTCCCTATTTTTCTTTTTTCTATAAAAATCCCAAAATTTCTGAAATTATTCCTAAATTTACCAAAATTCAAAAATAATATACTTCTACTAACTCGTAACATTTCCAATGTAAAAACATTAATAATTCTCAAAAATTCGCAAATCAATCTAATTATATCCGAAATTACTCATGAATGCATGTACACTTATTTTCATGTACAGATAAATTCACTATTCATGTATATGTGTATGGCATATTATGCATGAGCATGAAGAAGCATTTCTAAGCCTTTCTTTAATCCCTCATATTTACTATTTTAACCTTCCTACAGGTAATGCGATATTACATTTTTCCTCCATGTACATCTTAAAAAAAAGGGTTAAGGCTGAGACAACTGTGGTGGCCAAAGAAGGACGTATTATGTTTTAGGAGATTTTAGCTTAAGCTTTGAGTTGTATTCAATATTATGAGAAATTTTTTGTAGTTTGTGTAAATGGTCTGTAATAACCAAAACATAGGATGGATTTAATAAATACAATGTGTATATTATGTCCTGTTTCTAACTCAATGACATAAGAAATGTGATGTATGTTTTCCTTATTTTATGGGGATTGTTAGAATGTTTTGGTTTGTTTTAGGTTTATTTTGTGTGGCATTTGTATATCCTCATAGTGGTTATTAAGGTGTTACAACCTCAGTTGCAGCAACAAATTTCATAATTCTCAAGATATTGATACTCCTTTTACTGTTGTTGGTGTAGAGATCTAGACGAAGCATGGTTGTTCCACGTAAAGTCATAATAACCACTCCACTCTTGATTATAAGTATTCACATATAAGATATCCTACAGTCAATTCTCTATGCAAGTTGGTTGGCATTATATATAATTTTATGCGTGACATTCATGATTGAGGTAGTTACCTATAAAAATATCAGAAAATATTATTGATATTGGTTGAGCTCTTAATACATGCCACTATGTTCTAGGTTGCTATAAGTAATGGCATACCATAATCCCCCAGAGAATGCTATCCTTTTTATCCGGATATTATATTTAGTGGCTATAACAACAAAATCCCCATTACTACAAACAAGACACAAACATAAGATCAAGAAGAAAAAAACTCTAAGAATAAAAAAAAGAAAACATAAAAAAAGAAAATTATGAAAAATAATCGTTAGATTAATAGAAATTAAGCTTTCCTAATATCTTAATGCCCATAAACGGTGTCAAAAACTTGATGGTGATGAATGAATTTTAGATGTTTAGTTTTACTTTAAGCACACAGTATAGTTGTAGCTAGCAATGGAAAATATAGATCGATCCTGCAAGAACCAGAATTATTAGGACTAACTATATCTCTATTTTCTATTTTAAAAATTATGGTGATGATGATTAATCAAGTTTAAAATTAAAACTATAAACTAAAATAATTCAACACAATTGATTAATTAGAATGAAGATTAAACTAAGAAACAATCAAAGAAGATAGTGGTATATGGAATTCGAATACCACTAGTACTTTTTATGTAATTAGAACTTCACACATCAATTTGATCTAAAGTTTATTTTGTTGGACCAATGGTGGTTGACAAAATAAATCCCACTTATGTTTTGATAATAATAAAATGTATAGAATTGGTTAAGAAATTATTTCAGGTGTTGTGGGTTGAAAAAAATCAAGATAGCTAATAAATCATGGTGAAATCAATAAAGAAATAATCTTCAACATGCCAGAGACATTAAACATGAAGATTATAGGAATATTTGATTAAATATATCCGTTGGAATTAGCAACAAGTCGACCAGTATATCATAAGTCGACTAAGAAATTAAAGATCATCAAATGGGGCTTGAAACAAGCGACTACAAAGCAATTGAATAGGAACACTAGTCGACTACCATGTCACTAGTCGACTGATCGAAGAGCGAAGTTAAGGCTTGCAGTGAAAAATGCTAATACTAGTCGACTATCACAGCTCGACCAGTCGACTATCAGGTAGAGCTGAATAAGATGTGTCTGAATTATTCCTAAATGGAAAGGAAGAAATTAAGCAACGTTCATCAGAAATCATGCAACGGATAGAAGAGGCTTTACAACGGCTACTTTCATTCCTAATCTCCAGATAAATAGTGGAAAATCAAGGGATCAATTTATCGAAGTCCAAAAAGCCAAAGAATTTTATTATCAAATTTGCTCTATATTGCTCTTAGCTTGCTTCAAATTTGTATTGAGCATTGATCTTTCATCTTTATCCTATTATTACTGTGAGTTGAGTGATTAGTGAAAATTCACTTGTGAGGTAGGATTTGTGTCGGAAAACAAATCGATTGTAAAAGTAGCTTGAGCCGGAAATCAAGTGGTATTGTGAGAGCTCACACTAAACTAAAAAGTGTGTAGTAAAGTGGTTTGCCAAATCCTAAGTGGGAGCTTAGGTAGAGGACGAAGGTCTTAGCACCGAACCTCTATAAAAATAGTGTTTGATCTTCTTCCCTACTCCTTGCATTTAAATTTGTTTAAATTACTATTGTGTGAATTAACTTCTGATTTTA
>JANJEY010000235.1:39461110-39473817 GCA_024703695.1 Erythroxylum cataractarum
AAGTGGGAGCTTAGGTAGAGGACGTAGGTCTTAGCACCGAACCTCTATAAAAACAGTGTTTGATCTTCTTCCCTACTTCTTGCATTTAAATTTGTTTAAATTGTTTTATGTGAATTAACTTCAAATCTTTTGCAGAAATTTACGAAATATTTTAAAGATCTATTCAACCCCCCTTCTAGATCGTTTACGCATTTGGCAGTGGAACTTCCTTAATTATGCTAATATTTTCTCAAGACTATTAACACATGATCTTAGGTTGGTTAATTGAAATCTCTTTTTAATTAAAACTCTAGAACTGCATTAATTGATTTATGAATTTCACTAGTATGTTTGACTCCAATCTAGAAGATTTATGTAGACTTAGCTTCTTTTAATTATGCTATATTTGTTCATACTAAGGTTTTTTCAATCTCAATTACATGAAATCAAGCATGAATTAACATGTCAAAATTATTAATTCAAGAACAAATGACAACACATATTTAAATATTAATAAAACTAAATTAAATTGATGTCACTATAGTATCAATCTTGAGGTTCATCTTATCCTATCCAAGTACCCAAAAACTTTAGTTCCTAATGATGGAACACATAACATGAAAATTAAAGAAAAAAAATTTAAAAGAAACATGATGAAATCTCATTTAATGTCCACGAAATCTACTTTAGGCAGATGAAAATCCATTATGAATACATATCCTTGCTTATTATTCATTATTAACGTTGTCCTAGGTCATCAAATTATGTTTCTTGAGCCTCCACTTCACTTTCCTCTTAATTTTTTCTCTAATAGTTCAAATTTTAGGGTTTTGGGTAGTGTATATGCAACAACACAAGCATATTAGCAGCTGTGTTAATTAAAATTATAAAACCCTTATATTCAAAATAACCATAAGCTTCAAATATGAACAAAAGCATCAATACAGGTGTGTTGATGGTCGTGTAACTTTCTGAAACATTTGAAAGAACTTTAACATGTCAATATGAGCATATTGACATCAATATGGGGGTGTTGGTGGTGCACATGTACTTTTCTAGCTTCTTTATAACTTGTCAAAGCAGCTCTAGATTGTCCTAAACTTGTCCAATTCATTCCTTTTGCTCCAAATAAGTGAATTATAACCTAAAACATAATATGAATGAATAAAGTACCAAAAACAATAAAAACAATCAAATAGACAAATAAAATACACTTAATATAAACATACAAATATGAACAATTAAGCACTTATCATACAATCACAATAGGGTAGTGGTCTAAGCAAAGTTGATTGGTAAAGCTAGCATCATTATTTGAAAATTATATGAGCTAATTAGAAATTCACCATAGCTTTGTCTAGCTTCTTTCTTAACGGCCACTCTCCAACCTGATTATGGCTCTAAGTCAATAAGTTCCTTACAAGTTTGAGATTTATAACTCTTTTTTAGCTCATACAATTCAATAATTTTTATTACAACCCTTATTTTCTACTCTATCTCCTTCCTCTTCATAAATAGAGAGTATACAGTTGAAATCACCCATAAGGAGCTAAGGTATTAGGCTATCCCTGAATATTTATTACATCCTTCCATAATTTCTTCCTCTATAATTCAAGATTCATAAAATAAATAACTATTAAGTATAATTTAATTAAGCTCCTAGTGAGTATAGGTTGACAGTGTATAAACTAATTTGAATGAGAGTGACAAGTAATCCTTATTTCCTTTAGGTCATAAGAGATCATAATTTTTCCATTATAGTGCATTGAATGATTATTGATATAGAGCCAATTCTTTTAGATAAAATAAAGCCCTTTTCAAAGTGAAGACATCTTTATTTTGTTTTGTAGGAAACCAAAAAAGAATGTCTTTTGTTAAGGAGGAAGTCAAGAAGCACCTATTGCTTTCTATGGTTTTATTGACCCTTGAAGTGATAAATTCATAGTTTATTAAATAAGATAGAATGATTCTTCCTTATTGATCTATGATTGGGGTCGTTCCTAGTAGTCATATCAGAAGTAACTAGTGACTTAATTATAGGAGAAGTACTAGAGTTCACCTCTGCCTGAATCAGACTAACTATATTAATATTAGAAGTTTTGATAGGTATGACTACATTCAATGAAGCCTTAACATTAATGACCTTATTAGTAATTTTCTACTTCAAGATCATTCCTTTAGGAAACTCCTCCATTTAGTTTAAATTCCTTCTAGAATAGGTTCATTTCTTGAGCTTATCTGGACTTACTCTTGTTCCTTAATAGACTTAAGAGAAAATCTAGGTTTCCTTGGTCTATAGAGGATCAAAAGGTGAAACTTAAAGAGATTGAAGCTCATCACTCATTTTAGATTTGAATTTCTTACTAGTAGGGACCTAAAATCTTAGCTTGCTCCACCTTCTTCAACTCTATTAGTAAGTGGAAAATATTTCAGCTAATATTAGTTTTCCTTCATTATCAAGTCTTATTAATTTTCCTTCTTTATCAAGTCTTATAGGCCTGATTTTATTAGGTAACTCTTTGCTAATAGCGACTAAAATATAAATCATTGCATAACTTATCATTTTCTAGGCTAGAGTTTCCTCATCTATATATATTGGTCTAGCAATCAACTTGAAAGATAGCTTAATTTATTTCTAAACTAATATTCTAAGGGATCTTTATGTATATTCACCCAAATACGAATTTTTTTCCTTAAAGGTCACTTAATTTAAGCTTAGTCTCCACTTTTAAAGTAAGAAAGGCTTCTTATTTACATTCTAAGGATCCTCTTTGAGAATTTTATCTGTTGAGGATTCAGAACTAAACCTAAATATGGCAATTCCTCTTTATTAATCAATAATTGTTCAATTCCCTTTTTTTCCCAAGTTACTTATACCCATTAATTCACTAGGGGAAAGTTAGCCTTTTATTGGTTTATTTGTTATACCTATATTTAAATTACTACAAATGTATGGCACAGTTGTAGCTAGTACAGGCAAGTATGGGTTGATCATATGAAGACTGTAAGTATTAGTAATTACCCTTTACTATTATCTAACCTAAGAATCAAATTTTTGGTTTTAATTAAAAGTAAAGCTAAACAAATAAACTAAATTAAGGTTAAATAATTTTAAACACAGGGTAATTAGAATACGAAGAAAATTCAATATCAAATAGTAGTCTGTATGTGACAAATCCCCTAAGAATCATTAAATTGTTGACCTTTTATTACGTAATTATATTATTGATTTTTTATCGTGGAAAATCCTATCTTATGTTAATAACTCTCCCAAGACCATTAACAACATATATATCAGTTGATTAATAGAAATCTTTCTAATGAAAACCCTTACATGGCTTTATCAATATACTAATTCCACTATTAGGTTTGCCCATAATCTAGAGGATTTGTGTTGACCTATCTCTAGGATTGTATACAACTCCTTCCAATTATAGTAGATTTATTAATACAAGAAGAATTTTTATTCTCAATCATTTGAAATCAAATCAGGCAATAATATTTCCAATATATTAGAACAAAAATAAAACACATAATTGAATTGCAATAATCAATCAATATAATTGCTTTAAATAAAAGATTAAAACATATTATTATCCTAAATTAGGTTTCATCACACCTAGACACTAATAAAAAAAATGAAATAAAAGATGAAAATGAAGAAAAACTAATAGAAAACAAAGGAATCATCATTTAAAATCTCCATTTTTCTTATATTAAATATTTTTGCAAGTTTTGAGTTTGAAGTTGTTATCTACTGGATCTCTTGATGAAAACTTTGTGTTTTCCTCGTCCTTTGTTCAAAATCATCTTCTTTATAAGTTTCTTCCTTTCTTCGCTCTGACGTCTAATGAATTGGGTAAGCACGTGCCCTAGGTGAATCAATGCCCTTCGCTCGGGCTCCATAAATAATAAACATTTATTTTCACCACCACGCCATGGCTATCCCCCTGACCATTTAAAATATGGCTCAAGACTCTATGTATGTATCAGAGCATTGGGTGTTGTACTGATGAACCTTGGATATGCTCGAGTTATAGTCTTCATTGTCACTAATGATGTCCCAGAATTGTCAAAAGGACATCTTGTTTGAGAAGTTTATCCCTTAGTTCAGGTACTGTTATGTCTCAAAAAAGTTCGCATCGTATAGGCTCGTGGTGACTAAGAAGTCTAAATAACTCATTCAGACCATCTCCCTAAATAGTTAGAACTAGATGATCGATCTATCCCACTTATGGCATCCCTTCTCTACGAAGAAAGTGGGGAGCACCTCTAAAGTCAACTCCTAGCAGGAGGGCTCCATGACCTCGAAGAATCTGGGCCAAACACTAACATTAATCAACTCCCAAACTTGTTGCATTAATCTAAATTACTCTAGTGCCTCTCAATCTATATAACATCCCGTGATGAATGTCTTTTTTTTAAGCATTGATATTGCTCTTCATTCGTTGCCACTTTAAAGAGTAGCATAGGAGGTCACTTGGATGGATACATTGCACGAGCGCTTCTAAGGTCTTCAAATGACCCATCTCATCACTTTTGCTTGCGCGGTACTTACATTCCATGTCTCAGTCTCTTAATTGTGCCTGAAACTTAAAATAGGTGTGAGAAATTTATCACTAATTTATGGGAATATCCTTTTCCCACATCTGAAATGTATTATGCACACTAATTACTTAATAATGAAAATGAACTAAATAAAAATGAAACACATAATAAAATTACTAACAAATAATCAAATGTAAAAATTTTGTTCTTTAGCATTATAAAACATTAACAAACATGCCCTAGCACACCAATTATAGACAATCTCATTAGATACTTAATTTTTCTATCCTAAAACACATCACAACTAAAACTTAAATAAATCCTATAGTAACATTAAAGAAAAATAAAATAGGATGGAATTAAAAATAAAAATAAATTAATTCACAGTTTGCCTCCCATTTAGCACTTGTTTAATGTCGTTAGTTCAATATACCTTTTAAGCTCAAGGTGGCTTGTATATATTATGCTTTTATAGCATTATTGTAGGTTCCATAACTCATAAGTAGGCTACCTTTTATCACTTAATGCCACGTTTCTTTTTTGGTTTATTTCCTTAAACTTGCGAAGGTTACGGTGAACCGTTTTCTGTAGAATCCTAGAGAATATCATAACAAGACTCATTAGGTACAATTACATCCATAAATTTAAGGGAATGATCAATGATGTTAGAAATTTTAAAAATGATCTCGTCATTCCCTACCCTTAATGTTATCTTGCCTTCGTCAACATTATTATTAACTTAGCAATCACCAAAAAGGGTCTACTAAGGACTAGAAGTACTTCCATAAGCTCTTCTATGTCAAGAATCACAAAATTAGTTAGGAATATAAACTTATCAACCTTAACTAGTAAATCTTTTACAATTCTCCTCAGATATTTTACCAGTTTATCAGCTAATTGCAAACTTATCCTAGCCAGTTTAAATTCTCCTATTCCCAATTTTCAAATAATGATAAAGGCATCATATTAGCACTAGCCCCTAGATCGACTAAAGGTTTATCTACTTTAAACTAACAATTTTGAAAGGAATAGAAAAACTCTTTAGATCTGTTTGTTTCTCGGGTAGTTTACTTTTCTTTTCCTCTGAGCTCCTTCACTCAGCTTAATAGTTTCCAACTTCTCTAATTTTGCCTTATTTGATAATAGCTCTTTCAAAGGTTCCTTATGCTTTGGTAACTACATAAGAGATTCAACAAGGGGTAAGTTACCTTGAATTTGTTTCAAAAGATCAAGAAATTTATCAAACCCTACATCCATCCGATCTTTCTTCACTTTAGCAGGATATAAGGTGACAAGATGATATTCCTTGAATTTTTGTAGATGTTGTTCATCTTCAGCTTTTATGTGACTTTTAGTAGTCACCTTCTTTTCTTCTTGGAGCTTTTTTCCCCTCGTCTAGGTGATTTCCATTACGTGTTTTGTAGGATTCGTTTATGTTGTATTAGGCAAAACCCCTTTTGGTCTTTTTGCTACTATCTTGGCTAGTTGGTCAATCTAAATCTCCATATTGCATATGGAAGCCTCCATTTTTTATATTTCACATTTTATTCTTAGACAATTTTCAACACGAAGACTTTTGGGGTTGAGGTGCTTGCTACAGGAATCTAGGTGAAGGGTTATTTCTCCCTTGGTCCTAATTTTCTTAAGAGAAGTTAGGGTGATTCCTCTATCCTAGATTGTACGTACAGCTATGTAGATTATTTTGAGATGTAGGAGCATTCCCTAAATAGTCAACTTGCTCGGGTTATATTGATTGACAATATTGACCTTGATAATCTAGCCCACACACCTCATATTGTATCACTTGACCTTATGGAGCTGTCATAAGTCCATCAATCTTTTAGCTCAATGCTTCCACTTGGCTTACCAGGTATGTCACTATCTCCACTTCATAAACTTCCACTAGTTTATTGATTTGTGCTCTAGATGAGCGCCACTAGTAGTTATCTTCTATCAAGTCTTAGACTAGCTTTGGTGTCTTGTTATTAAGCGTACCCCTAGCTGTTGCATCTATAGACTGCTTGTTGTTTTGATTCAGCCCATTGTAAAATGTTTAGATTTGCATCCAAAGTGGTAGACCATAGTGTGGGCATCTTCTCAACATCTCCTTAAACCTTTCCTAATTATATTCAACTTCAGCTTTGAAGTATGAGGAGATGTTGTTCCTCAATTTTGTAGATTTAATTGGTGGGAAGTATTTCAATAAGAACTTCACTTACACTTGTTCCCATGTATTCAGTGATGATTTTGGCATCAAATTCAACCATTGCTTGGCTTTGTCCCTTAAAGAGAACGAGAATAACCACAATTGATGACAACATCATTAACTCTGTTGATTTTAAAAGTATTGCAAATCTCCAAAAAATTAGAGATATGCACATTTGGGTCTTCGTCGAATTGGATTAACTATCGCACCATCTAGATGATATTAGGCATTTTCTCAAAACTATTAGCACTAACAAATAGTCTCACAATGCTAGAGTCTACTGCAGTCAAATCTGGTCCTAGGTTGGTCAGCAATGTTGTGTGATTCTTCAGTGTCTACTCAACCTTCCAAGTCTTCTATTTGACATTCTAGCTCAAACTCTCATAGTTATGTCCTATAAAGGTTTTTGCAATATTCTTTAGATCTATTGATTTACGTCGATTAAGCTCTCGAAATTATTTTGATTCATAAACTGATCGAGAGTAAATATCTACAAAAGAAAAGAAAACTAAACAAATTAATCAAATCAAATAAAATAATTTTAAAACAAAAATAAAACAGAATAAAATAGGAATGACTAGAGTAATAAAGCTGGGTTTTCCTACATTGTTGTCCATGAAAACAACACCAAAAACTTGATTGATTTATTTCTTTACACCAATATTTAAATTACTACAGGTGCACAACGTAATTATAGCTAGCATAGGCAAGTATAGGTCAATCCCACGAAAATGTTAAATATTAGTAGCTACCCTTTTTCTATTATCTAACCTAAGAATCAAATTTTTGGTTTTAATTAAAAATAAAGCTAAAAAATAAACTAAATGAAGATTAAACAATTTTGAACTCAGGATAACTAGAATACGAAGAAAATTTAATATCAAATAGTAGTGTCAAGGTGACGAATCCCCTTACGAATCATTAAAGTATTAACCTTTTATTATGAAATTATATTATTGATTTTTGGACCGTGAAAATTCATATCTTAAGTTAATAACTCTCTTGAGACTATTAACAAATAATCCATATATTAATTAATAGAAATATATTTAGTTAAAAACCCTAGGATTGATTTATCAATTTATGAAATCTATTATTAGGTTTAACCCTAATCCAAAGAATTTATATGGGCTTATTTCTAGGTTTGCGTGTAACTCCTTTCAATTATGGTAGATATATTCATACAAAAGGATTTATCAATCCCAATCATATGAATTCAAATCATGCACTAATATTCTAGATATACTAGAACAAGAATAAAACATATAACTAAATCGCAATAATCAATCAATATAATTGCTTTGAATAAAAGATATCTCAAATTAGGGTTTATCACACCTAGACACTAAAAATGTTTTGTTACTAATCATAGAAAATGAAATCAAAGATAAACATAACTCAACTCCCCTTTATTTCCCTCCACTCACGTCCTTTTATAGTAAAATTTAAGGCTTCTAACATATACAAGGTCACTTAAATAAAAATGTAGAAGACCATGTATAATTAAAAACACATGAATTCACAATTTCACACAGGCAAAGAGCTTTCACAGGAAATAAAATACATGAGTGTGTAACTCTAAAAGACCAAAAATCAGTTTCTTTAATCTTCTTACATTTATAGAGACTTACCAGTCTCTATACACAGGCGTGTAGGTCCTTAGTTGTTTTAGATCTTTGTCTCGTAACATGGTTTCATCGAAATCTTCTCCTTTTTTCCACGAAGGTAATTATGACCTATAAATGCACTTGAAGCAAGTTAAGTACCAAATATATGACAAACCTATGAAATATAAAGCAAAACATGTTAAATATGAGTGCATAATTATAGACAAATGTGCATTTATCAACCTTTTTTTTGAAAAGAAACCAATTAATAATCGAGACCACCATTTAGTTCCCTCTTGTCATATCTCCATAAGAGGAGTAACAACTTGAGAATTATTAACTATAGGAATATACCTTTGATTAAGGCTCATATCATTATCTCTTACAATTTGTTTCTAAGTTCGCTTCATATTAAGACATGCATTTCCATGCTTTTATAGGTAGCATGAACTATATTCTCCATTATGGCACTTTAGTAAAACCTTGGTTGGAAGTCTTCTTAGGACTAACTGAAAGACCAAATTTTGAAGAGCTTAAAGGAAGTAATTGGGGGAATAAAGGTTAAAAGAAGGAGAAGAAATTAGGATAGAGGGATAGGTAAGGATAGGAATAAGTGTGATGAGGGAAGATGAAAGAAATAAGATATGCTTGAATATAAGAATTATATTGCCTTGTATTGATGAAGAACTATAATGATCCATCTAAAATAATAACCTAAAGAAATAAGATATGCTTAGATATATCAATGAACTTAAATACAATCAATCAAAAAACTAATATGTTTGAATATATGAATGAACTCAAATACAATCATCCAAAAATATTTTGATATGCTTGAAAATATGAATAAACTTAAATAGTACAAATATCATAAATTATTGAACATTAAACCTTAAACATTAATGGAATTATAATCTTAGCATTTACTCTTATAACCATATCATAAGCTTCTAGGTAGGTAGATAGGAATAGGAATTATAAGTCATATCAAATCATAGTTTTCATTCCATTATTAATGATAAGCATTTAGGTAGACTATACATGTCTTATCACCATCATCACTTCTTTTGTTTACATTCCTATGATTCTTAATATTATAGGCTTAGTTAGGTAGTTATTTTTAGGATATAATACAATTAATGCACACTTAGATGAATTAAAGGGTGATTCTCAATGACTACTAAAATTGGATTCCTTTGTCAATACCATATGAGTGCATATAAGTTTCCATCTAGTTTATCAATTTACTACAAAAAGCTTATGCATTATGGTTATGCAAGCTATTTATGCAAAAGGTTGTTACACATAAATAGTCTATATAGTGGATAGTTTCTAGTTACTTTAATATGATATAAATTTTTATTAAAATTTGGAAAAAAAAATAATGTTAATGTTCGAGATATAGATCATTTAATTGACATTTAGGTTGCCTAGCTACTTTTTGATGTAGTTAAAGTTGATAAGATGAAAGCATAAGGAAACTCAAATCAATAACATATGTTTGTTCTCTTATCTCTAACAAATGGTTAGTTGAAGAATCCAATAACAAGGGAGGAGCTGATCACACTTTGATAGCATGGATTCATATGACTATTGGATAAGTAAAAAGCCATTATAATAGGTTATGAAAATAGCCACACATAACTTTTCCAACCAACTAAAATTTCAAGAGAGAAGACTACATTCCAAGTATTTTAAGCTCACAACAAATACTATAAATCCTATAAGAAAATATTTCAATAAAACAGGAGGGAACTTTATTCACCAAATTATTAGAGTTCATATTCAAAGAACTTGTAACTTATAAGTAGAATATGAAGCCACAACTTTGATAAGTAAAAGTAAAAGGAACTGCTAAACCATTATCAAAGATGGAATTGAAAGGTGAAATTAGATTAAAGCAAAGAAGTTGCATATTGTTTAACCATTGTAAAACCTGGTTCACAAACCTAACATAATTGGAATTGGAAGCACATTTACGAGAAGAAGTCATGCTAACAGTACATAACTACCAAAAAAATCTAAGATTTGTAAGTAATATAAAAAACTACAAGCAATATTTCTCTTAAAATACTAATTTTTAAACAACAAATCATTTCAAACTTCAAAAATGAAACCAAAACTCATCATGAAGATATCAAATAAAAAAAAAAATAAAATCCAATTACAAATATCTAAAAAATAGAGATAATAAACCAGTCTATAAAATTCATAAAGTCCATGAATTATAAATTAAAAATATTTAAAATAGAATAAATAAAGCAATAAATGTTATCTACGTAGGAGTGGTCATATAGGTTTATAAGAAAATTTACGTAATTGATACAATTAATTGCAAAGTTGGGGAGAATAAAGCAAGTGAAACCTAAGAGTGAGAGAGATCAAAAGACTAGAGACATGTGAGAAAGAGAATGAGGGAGCACATGAAACAAGTTTGGGGAGGAGAGTTAGTCAAGAGACTCGTTTACTTAGAAAGAAAATGATGTCATTTTATTACTAAATAAAATAATGGGCTTCAATATAAGTAAGACTCGAGCTTCAGATCAAAACATGGAGCCTTATTCCAAGTCTAGCTTAAAACTCACAGATTCGGGGGAAAAAAGCATAAATATAGCTAGAAACTTGATCAACTCATAATAAATTTGTTGACTTCATATTCATATTGGACCCAAACTTATTTGTCAAAGCTAGATATAGTTGCATAGGTTAGGTTTAGTGGGAAAATAATGAGTAATGGCTAAAGGTTTTGTTATACTCTTATAAATTACTCCAACCTTAATTATATTGTTAGGATTAATGTTTAAAATATCTTAAGAAGAGAATTTAGAAGAATGGTATGGTTTTTATCTTGTAAAACCCAACTACAAATTGTAAATAAATGACTTTTCACTTAAATTAATATTAATATTAAAGTAAAAATGAATCTAATTTTTTTAATATTACAAAAAATTAAAAAAATTTAAATGAAACCACATTGATTCAATATTTAGAGAGGTAACATACCAAAAATTCATTGAAATGGGCCCACAACTATATGGATTTTGTTCACTAAATTGAATATTTTGGGAGGACCAAATTAAATGGTACAAATTTAATAAATTAAAGGGTAAAAGATATGAAGTTAACTTTGTGTTTAAGTAACTTTAAAAGAATTTAATTTTTAAAAATTTATTTAAATTTTAAAATTTTTAAGAAAAACTCCTTTTATATTTTTGTTAAAAAATAATAGTGAAACATACATGATATGAATAACATGTATCATCTAATCTAATACAACTCAACTCAACTGAATCTAATTTAAATAAATAATTTAATATAATTATAGTAAATTAGCAATTTAAGTTATGCTTAATAGTTCATGTGAGATTTAAAAACTAAGTTGAATCATCATGCCAACATTGTTTGAATCATCATGCCAATATTGTTTGATTGATCAATCTGAGATATTGATGTTGTATATTTTTTACTTTTATTTTTAACAAAAATTTAAAAGAATATTATTTTAAAGAAATAATAATTACAAAAAAGATAATATAAAAAATTAAAAAATGAGTTATTCACTTAAAAATCTCTTCTTTTTTTACTTTAAATTAAATAAAAAAATTATATGGTTTAATTAATTTTGTATTCAAAGTTAATGGTATGTAGGAATGCTTTATTTATTAAGATTTAAATTCTAATCAAGATTTATATACTTTTATGTTTTTAATGTACCGTAAATAGTTGTCTCGTTTGTATAACATTCTGTTTTCTTAAATTATCTGTGTATAGTGTTTTTGGTACTAAAAAAGGGTGTTGTTTAGTGTGTACTTTCAGATTATCTCCTTTCACTTGCTGGGTTGCTGAGGACAACTCCAAATAAAGTTATGAATACCGTATCGGGTTCGGTTTCGGATTGAGTTCTAGAATAAAACTGTACCGATACCAGTCGGCACCGGGTACCTGGTACCGTTTTAGGTAATATTTCAAATTTATGAAATAGTCCCTAAATTTTTTAAATTTTGCAAAATAGTCAATATTGATATATTGTATAATTGTATTGTATATTTTACTAGTTTATTGTTTACATCAACCATGCTTTCAAAAAACTTAATAATAAATAATAATGACAATTAATATAAAATAACAAAAAAATTTAAATATTTTATATATAAATAATAACCATAATTAATATAAACAAAGACAACAATCATCAAACAATTATAAAATTAAGAATAATACAAAGTATTTACAATATTACAATATACAATTTCATCATTTTAATAAATAATATTACATCAAAAGATTAAAAACATCCAATAAAAAGAACAATAAATATTACAAAAAGAGTTGATGACGAAGAAACAATCAAGCAGAAGTTAAACCTG
>JANJEY010000235.1:39482684-39493354 GCA_024703695.1 Erythroxylum cataractarum
GTACGTCTGTGACTAAGTTCGTCTGTGTCTGTTTTGTTTATCTTGTATATGCTCTATTTTTGTTATACATCAAAATCGTTCCTATGTAAAGTCATTCTGACTTAACAAAAAACAGATCTGATGAGAATTAAAAGTAGGTTTTATTTTGTCTTATTGTGTTCTTTATAAGGGTTAAAACATCTTATTTTACTTCTTTTTATTCTTTATAAAGATAAAAAATGAGTAATATTTTATTCTTCGTAAAAGTGGACTTGAGGGTTGAAATTTGAACCCTTTTAACAACTTGCAAGTACAAAATGCTGCAATTTGAAGATTTTTCATACGTTTTTTTTCTATCAATTATAAATCATAAACAAAAATATATTAAATTTTGATAACATTAAAAATTTTATTTAACTCTAATTTATTAAATAATTTATTATTCTTTACTAAGAATATCCAACAAAATATTAAAATATATAATATATATATTTTTATAATTTTTTAAAGTTATATCCTCATAAGTCATTTTACACATAAACAGCTAATATTAAATTGCTAATTTTATCAAACATTTTTAACAAATAATTAATGCAATCTACTGGTCAAATCAACTAATTAAATCAGCTACCAGCTAACAGCTAATAGAATCAACTAATAACTAATACAATCAGCTGTTTATCAAACAGGACTAATACCTAATATACTCTTAATAATTTTTCATAATACCAAATCTAAATAAATCATAATATTAATATATTAAATAGAATATAATAATATTTAATATAATAAATTTTATTAAATAACTAATGATAATATTTTTATATTATTAATAATAAATTTTATATATTTAATAAAATTTTATATTTAAAAATTATTTATTTATATAGAAATATATACAAACAATTAAATAATAATTTTTATATATTCTTATTTTAATAAAATAAATACAATTTTTATTAATGAAAAATAGAAAATATATTTTTAAATTGTTTGTATATATTTCTATAAAAATAAAAATAAAAATAAATTATATCATATATAAATCACATAGAATAAATTAAATTAAATTAAATTAAATATTTTGTTTGAGGGGGGGGATAATTAATAATAATATTTATATATAATTAATAATAAATTGTATAAAATTAATAATAAAATAAAAAATTTAATGAAATTTTTATTACTAAAAATAGAAAATACATAAAAAAATTATTCTTTAATTGTTTGTATATATTTTTATATAAATAAAAATATAAATAAATTATTTTCAAATATAAATCATATAAAATAAAATAAAACATATTAAATAATTAATACTAATATTTTAATATGATTAATAATAAAATAATAAACCTCCTGCAACAACTATTTTAATATAAGAGGTATAAAAATCATTATACATTACATTACATTCCATTCCATTCCATTCCATTCCATCCATCTTCTAAACAATATTTTATTATATTATATTATGAACCCTTTCATCCCTCCCAAAACAATTTTTTACTATATTACATTCTATTCCATTATAAACAGTTCCGTTCTGTTCCATTTCATTAATTAACATCTAACCAAACAAGTTATGGAATTTAGAACCCAAAACTATTTGCAGACATAATTCTTGAACGTAAGTTTTTTAACAAAATAGATACTTAGCTCATAAAGAGGAAGCATGGCTTGTCCAATGATGACCCAACATCACTGGAGCCAATGTGCATTTGAAGGAAATTGTCAAAAGTAGCACAGCACCATTACTTAGAATGAACTAGGCAATCAATCCCTCAATAAGCATTTTGGAAAATGGCCATATTTCCTTTCTTGAAATTCAATCTCAAAGTGCCATGACATGTCATAATCATACCAATAGCTATTCATCCATGAAAGACAAAATCAACTCAATAACATCCACGATAACTAAGCCACATCAAAGAAAACATTATATTTACATTCAAAACCTGAAATTCAACTATCCAACCAACACCAAGCACTTACACACCAGACTGTCCAAATCCGCTGCTTTCATGACTTCATCCTTGGCCACATTCATTTGCATAACAGGGATGTTGCTGGTGGCAACTTACCCTATGCTGTTTACTAGAATTCTAGTCCATGAACTAAAAATGTTAGTATTCCAGCTGTTTTCAACTGTCTATGATCACTTAATTAGACCTTTTTATGAAATGTTATATCTAAATCATGCATTTAACTAATATCTAACTAAAATGTTTTTTTAAACTTTCAGATTGTTAAGTTGTACGTTACATAAGCTAAATTGATGAAAAATTGACATAAACCTAACTCTGTAATAATACAGTTTTAAAAATTTTAAGGTGTAACATAAAATTATAAATATCGATAAGAACTTCAGTAAACATTTTAGAGTCCTTAACATGCAGTTCAAAGCATCGAACTTCTGCTTCATATTCAGTAGTTTTCCCATCATCATGATAATCAATCAAGGTAGCAGTGGAAAGAGGGACAAATAAAAGACAATTAATAAGAAATCTGCATATATTATGAACAAAAAACAGAGGAGAAACGAAAATTGTGCAACGGACTACTTCTATTTAACTACATTCATACTGAAACATAAGTAGGCACCTTGTCAAATCATAGGCTATCATGTCAAGCCAATTATTACATAACTTCGCAAGGACCTTGGAAAATGGAAACCAGACAAGAAATGGTCCGCATGAAATCTTGTTAGACATTGCCAGATTTATAGAATGAACTAAAATATGAGCCTGCAAATGTTAATGATGCACAAGTATAATGTAATTATCATCGCACTGTCAAGGCACTACACTTCTCAAGTTGTCTTTACCTTTATTGTTCAAATATAAACAGGTCAGATGTTAAGATAATACAAAGATTTACAAAAATAATTTCATTCGATTTACTTCTTAGTTCAAAAAATGGATTCTAACCTCATGTATGGTACTAGAGTTTTTTGTTTCTGACATGTATGGTACTAGATACAATTTACTCAGCCAAAATTCCAGCTACGGAAAATTCCTACAAAACTGGAACACTGCCATTTGATTGCTGCATGTTTCCAAGTGATTTTCCTACAAATAAGAGAGATTTAACCATCAAATCAAGAAATGAAGAAGAGATTCTGCTAGGCAAGCTAAACATGAATGAGTGGCAATGGTGAAAGATTTCCATGATAGTGTTTCCATTGACCAAAGTTATGCAACATTTTTCACATACGAGGAATAGAGAGGCTTTATGGTGAAAATTTCATCTATCAAACGTTGCAGAAACACTTACAGGTAAATCACAACCTTTTTGAGATCAAAGCAGCATATGGACCAGTTATTAATATATAAAACTGTTATTAGCAGCCGGTAACCAAGATGTCCAAAAATACTGTCTACTACCTCAGTTTACTTAAACTAGGGAGCTCATCAGAAAGTAGAGAAACTCTCAAATTAAAGAAAAAGCTGGGAGGGGTCATCAATTTGATGACCTTCATGGTTATCATGGTCAATAAATTACTTCTACAAACCATAAACCATGGTGTTAGTGCACAAGGGTAATTTATACAAAATTAACAATGATGACCATAAGAGCCACCAAATTGATGGCCACCTAATTGGCTCCTCAAATTAATAACAAGAAACGTCTATCAAAATACCTGAGTTGCCAGCTAAAGAATAAGGGCGATTTGAGAGATATTTGCTTTGGAGCAATCCAACTGGAGCAGTCTGTGGCCTCTGAATATTGTCCATAGATAAGTGACTTGAAAAGTTAGCTGATGGTATGCATCCTCCTGATTTTTCCATGCCCACATTGGAATCTTGTTTGAAATCTTGATCAGGTTTACTAATAAAAGGAAGTCTCTGCTTCATCAGAAATAGAGATGGCAAGTCAGTACCCACTAAACCATGGTTGAAGTGCAACAATGACAAAGTGAGCTGTATTAAGAACCATAAAGAATTTATAGTTCCTTCTAATTTGGTCAAACTGTATTGACTTCAATACCCATACATAATAAAATCCAAGTATGCTCATATGTCATGCAGAAAAACTAGTAACAGTACTTACCAAAAAAAAACTAGTAACAGAGTCCACTTTATTGTCCATGCAAAAGCAAAATAGTTCTTGAAATTTTTTTACAATTAATGAATTGTTTTATAAGCTTCATCATGTAACTTGCCTTCCAAATCATACAGTATGTTTGTGCTCCAGATGAAAAAGTACAATATCTGTTTTGGCATATTAGCTATTTGCAAGAACGACTTGATGGGCTGCCGTGAGTCTTAAACAATACACTTCCACTAATATTAATGAGAGAAAAACAAGAATTAAACGTTGGGGCTAACCTTCTCATTAAACAAGTCTTCCGATTGTTCACTTGAAGCAATCCTCTGACACTTGGATCCCATTATGACTCCATTTGATACTTCTGGACTCACTATCCCAACACTTGATCCGTCAGCTGATACTGCATGGTATAAATTAGCAATTGCTGACTGGAGACGATTGTTCCTTTGAGAATAATATACTTTGGTAGCAATAGGAACTGGAAAATCTGTCGAAAACAATTTATGGGATCCATAAATCAAACCGATAAGTGAGAAAAGGAATGGTTCAACAAACTTCAAAAACAACTCTTAAAGAGACTGCTACCAGAAGTAGAACACAAAGCAATAAGAGACAGAAAAATACCTTTTCGCCTCTGGTAAGGTTCATAAGCTTGTTGACAGATTTCAGTAACACCTATAGCACCACTATGCAAGTCACTTCCTGAAGTGGATTGCCTTTGAAATTCCCTACCTGGTCAATAAATGAAAATAATCCCGAAGATATATATATTAAAAATCCACAAGATCGTCAAGCATATCATTAAGGTATATAATATATGCATGCTAATTTGACAACATGACAAACAACAATTCTACACATTGTTCAAGCAATATTTCAGCTTGATGAAGCATAAACTTAAACCAGCAGAGAAAGTAGACAACAAGGAACTGTATGTAAAGAAAAAATAGAGGTCAACACTGAAGGAGCACACTACAATGTTTTTGGCAAATAGACGGCCAAAGGGAATAACAAGAAAGCAATCATCAAATGATACATGAGACAACAGCATAAGTATGCAACAATATATGTTTACTTACATGGATAAAAACCCTGAGTGCTCTCAGTGTTTGCTAAGCGAGAGGATATTTCTGGATAATCTGGTTGAGGCAGAAGCCGATTCAATGCACTAAATGAAAAAACAAAATCAGTGAATAATGTTTCAGAAGGCATATCAAAATATATACAGGTTCGTCACAGGAGTTTTAAACATAAAACTTTGTGATGAACAGAGAGATTGGTATTGTTAGCATGTGTAAGTAATCAGAGTTTAAATTAAAGCTAGAACTGTAGATCATAAGACTGATAAGAGCAAAATAACAAATTTGTGCAAGCATCAAGCAATCCCAATTTCCATAATAATCCTAATATGGAGGCACAAGGATAGAAAACTCAATTTTAAACACTAATGATGCATGAATGCAAGACTCAAAAGATGCCATCACAGCCACTCAAAAACGATAATTATTCAAACAGAATTTGCAACTCACTGTATACAATTGTACAGTAAGAACAAAGATCATAGATAAATGACATCAGTCATCAAAAAAGTGAGCACATAGATGAGATTCCGGGATCACAATTTCTCGAATAAGTAGCACACATAGATCAATGAAATTTAAAGTAATAGCACCAGGAAAAGAACAAAGAAAGCATACAGTTTGGAGCGTTTTGTTGCAGGTCTCATCACACAGGCTGAGGGATTTGTATTCTCAGGACTCAATACTTTACTGTCCATCCTTGATGTAACATCTACACATGCGAAATTTCCTAACAAGCATTTTAAAGCAAACAATCAAGCTAAACTCAGAAATCAGAACAATATTTACATCGCAAAAGGAAATTGTACACAAATTATAAGAAACATATATCACACTCCCTAGTTTGTAGCCCAGAAGAAACAATACAACAATGGCAAATATGATGCCCTAGGATAAAGGGCATGACTATCCTAGCACATCAGAACAGCTGTATGAAATGAAGCTGAAAGGACATCAACTTATTGGATAATACTTAATCCCAGTTCAAGCATCTAGGGTTTGTTGATTCATAAGAAAAAACATTACATAGACAATATCACTTCAAGATAAGATGAAACTCATGAAAAGAGATCACTTTCTTGAAACTGATTGACAAAGCGTTAGTTCTTGGATGGCAATCCCAAGTTGCACTACAGAAGTACCAACTGCTGCAATGCAGGCTACTTGCCTGCTCACAGATTCAGCTGAAATCCTTGCTTCAGATGCCAAGAACAGATAAGCACATGTTCTTGTGTCACTACAGAAATAGTTAAAACAAATACAGAGTGATTAAGACTGCCTTCAACAAGTGACAATCAACTGTCAACCCTAAGAAATGTAACGAGCTATACCCTAAAAAATAAGTGCTGCCAACTAACCAAAGACGTTAAAATGTCAAAAAGTTAACTGCACATATAAGAAACCAAGCATAAAAATACTTTAGTTTAAGAAAAAGTAAGATATTAAAAGACAGAAAATAAGAAGT
This sequence comes from Erythroxylum cataractarum, assembly GCA_024703695.1. Taxonomy (NCBI): domain Eukaryota; kingdom Viridiplantae; phylum Streptophyta; class Magnoliopsida; order Malpighiales; family Erythroxylaceae; genus Erythroxylum; species Erythroxylum cataractarum. The sequence goes on from JANJEY010000235.1 coordinate 39,489,261, forward strand.
AAATGGGAATCACTTTTCGTATCGATGGTGAAGGGAGCAGGCAATACAGATCGCCTGTCAAAATGAGATTCTAATGTAGCTGTGTCATCAGCATCTAAAGATTCAGACCATTCTTGCTCCCCAGCTGGTGTAGCTTGATCTACGTATGGTTAAGTTCTAAAAGGTAAAATACTCAATCAGCAATCAAATGCTCTATCATTTAGTTAAAAAGATATGACCATAACATCATTAAAGTTACGAAAGTCCTCACCAACAAGAGCATGATTACAAATAAAAGAATTGATGAAGAAAACTACATTCAAGACTCTGCAATTTTTTCCTATATGGCTAGAAATGACATGAAGATTTTAGAGATACCACTGAACTCTAGATTAATACAAAATACATCAAAGGATACTAGAACAAGAGCTTAATGACTTTTTTCTGTCCTTCCTTGGAGGCTTCCTGTGACCTATACCACCAGAAGGCTGCAAGAACATTTCTCCAGTAGAAATTAAGGACCTACAAAGTTCTGAAACAATAAGAGGGAAAAACGAAAAAAAGAACCAAACTCAGAGCAGCACCTGCACCATCAGATTTTAAAGCAACAAAACTAAGGGTTTTCAGATGGCAAAACAGTTGGCACGCCTCATTTGGACACACCATTAAACCACAAATATGCCATTAACTAGCAGGCATCATTTGATGTACAACAGTAGAGCTGACTCCCTAGTGAACTTATTGCTGCTTGGTGAGATTCAATGTTGAAACGCAAAATAATAGAACAATGGCATCAGATACCAACTCTATCGGCTAAAAATGGTACCATGTGTCCCTGGTTAAATAACTGCAAGTGTTGCAGTTTTGATTTCTATTCCATTTTATGGGAATGTCTAACTAATTGTAGGGGGAATAAAAGCATCTCCATACCAACTAAGAAGAAATTGAGAAATAAAATGTTCAAGCAAATGGAAAGGAAACTGAAATGAGAATGCCTCAAAACCTGCATGAACGGCATATTGACTGGCCTTCATTGGCTTCTTACATGCATTGCAACATACCTTCACAATGACATTCCATAATCAGATCAACTGCATGATGTCAATAAATTCACATTGTAGATACATAAAAATAAATATATGAGCAGTCAAGTATAATAACATCTTAGAAGTTATAAATCTTAATCATTTTATTAGAATTTTAATATGGGTAGAGTGTAAAGCCCATTAACAAGAATTGGGCCTGAGTTAACCATTGTCAAAATGACTAGAACTAGTCATTTGGATAGTTGACCCTTACCACTTATAAACTTTTAATATTTTCATGTTTAGTCAATATAGGATACTCTAAGACTCCCCCTCAAGTGCAACTAGAACTGGACATCCAGTTGTCACTTGAAATAAACGCAGCAGTAACTGGAATGGATTGCTAGAATTGAACATCCAAACGGGCAACCGAGAAATTAATAATCCTGACCAAACCTGCTCTGATTTTATATTAGAATTTTTAATATGGGTAGAATGTAGAGTTCATTAATATGAACTGGGCTTGGGTCAACTATCGCCAAAATGACTATGTTAAATTTGCAGTAGGCCTAGGGCCTACACGAGGAGAAAAATTAGACTACACACAAGCCCAAGTAAGGTTTCATCCTAAAACCAGTTGACAATAGGTGAAATAGCCCACTAGGGTTATATGTTAATCTTCTTTCTCCTCTTTCTTCGACGTGTCACATGTGGATATTCTCAACACTACCCCTCACATGTGAGTTCCTTTTTATTTGAGCAATTTGTATAGGTACGTAAACAATCCTCATTAGGCCTAGACTTGTGATTGAAGTCAAATAGGCCCCCTCCTGGGGCAAACAATACTGCTGGCCCACTTATTCCATGCAGACTTCAAATCTTTCTCCGATTGCTTAAATGATGGACCTCTTCTGGGGCAAACAATAGGCCAAGATCTTCACTGACTCTAATACCATATTAGAATTTTTAATATGAGTTAAGTGTAGAGTCAATAAATTTGGGTCAACCATTGCTAAAATGACTACAACTAGTCATTTGGATAGTTGACCTTTACTACTTATAAACCCTTTAACATTGTCATGTTTAGTCAATATAGGATACTCTAACACTCCCTCTCAAGTGCCACTAGGACTGGACATTCAGTTATCACTTGAAATAAACACAGTGGTAACCAAACCAGGTCGCTAAGATAGAACATTTAGAAGAGCAATCGGGAAATTAATAATTTGGACCAAACCTACTCTGATACCATATTAGAATTTTAATATGGATACAGTGTAGAGCTCATTAACAATAATTGAACTTGGGTCAATCATTGCCAAAATGACTAAAATTAGTCATTTAGATAGCTATGCCCTTACTATTAATAAACCGTTAATATTTTCATGTTTAGTCAATATGAAATACTCTTAACACATTTGAAATGTGTGCCACAAGGTGCATTTTGTCGTTCAAGGTGTTGAACTGTCAAACACCATAATCTAATAACAGACACAGGCATCTACAAACACTCCAGCAAAAAATTGCCACCAATAGAATTTTACACCCAAAAAGGAACGTATAAATATTCATAGCACATACATTTGCAAGACTAAAAGATACATAAGAAAATGAGACAAATTAAAAGAAAATCATAGCAATATCAAACCTTACCAAATCCAGAGGGTCAGTCATAGGCCTCAAACCAAAAACATGCATATCTGCCAAAGAACATCAAGCAATAGAAAAATTGAAACTAACAAACCAAAATATTTACAGGAAGTTTATAAACCATATAAAGAACTTTTGTAACCGTTGGAGCCTAGAACTCCTAATTTAGGATATTGGATTCCAACTCAACTTATTGATCCAACTAAGGCCCTTTACATTTGCTCACAAAATGCTGCGGAAAGCAACTACCTTCTTCATTAAGGAAATTTGGATCATCTGCCTCACGTAACTCTCTATTGATGAATTGAATAGCTAGTTTTGGTTGGCTTACATCATCTGCCAGAAAGTGGGCATTTTATGAGTACAAAACTAAAACACCTATATGACACCAGTAAGGAAATGAAAACTGCTTCATATCATTTTCTTTTACCAGCAAGAGTTTGTGATAAGCTTCCTTCGGCCAAAAGCCTAACCATGACTGCCATTTTCCCACTTCCAAGCGAGCATACCATCTGTACTGAATAGTGAACACTAATTGTATATACCTATACACTGCAAAAAGCAATTACATCAGTTAGAACTCTTAACAGCACTTCAAAGTACACCGTCACACAACCAATGCCCAACTGCATTTCCGAAGCAACCATTGAAAATCACGAACCATAAAAGTAAAATGGAATAGTACCAACAATAATTAAACCCAAGAAAAAAAGTTAAAATTAAAAAACACCTGCCCCAAACATGATTGAATTTCTTAAATACGATCAAAGTCCAACAAAACAAGATTGCATTATCACTAAGAATTTCGAGCGACATGCAATCCAACTCAAGGAATCACCAACCTTTGTATCAAACAACCCATAAAACCGAAAGAAACCCACCTAGAATCAACTATAGAAACAGATATTCCGCAATAATAAACGAAAAGAAAAACTAAAAATCGACGGGAAAACGGCAAAGTCGGGACGAGGCAATGCAGGTTCACTTGGAGGTCCGACAGAAAAGGAGATATAAAGAAGCAAAAGGGGAGAGGAATAACCCTAGTTTCAGAGAGAAAGGAAGAGAATTTACAGCTTTTTTGGATTTTTTAGTTCTGTTCATCTGTGTTTTTTTTTTTTTTTGTTTCTGCTTCTTCTTCTCTCCTTCGAGAGGAGAGAGGAGAGGGAAGAGATGTTGCGAAGAAACAGAGAAAGTTGGGAATTGTTTGTTTAGGAACGTTTGATTCCATTTTATCTTTTTCCATTATAGATTTTAGTTTTGAATTTTGAATTTTATTTATTTTTAATTTTTAATTACTATAGGTGAAATATAAAGATACATTATTTTTGTTATAAAAACGAAACTAAACTTGAAGAATATTTGAGAGAGAAGAATTCTTCTTATGAAAAAATGGTGTATCTTACATCAAGTTCACCCTTCTATTTATAGTACATTTTAACC
>JANJEY010000235.1:39508116-39520314 GCA_024703695.1 Erythroxylum cataractarum
CTATCAATTCATAATAAAATGAACATCAAATAAATGAAATATGCCTTGCTTTATTTATTCATAAAGTCTGTACATGAATATGAACAAAATGCGCTAAAGGGGATTGCCTTTAGGGCACTACTCTAACAGATTTAACAAATAAATGTCTGCGTTATTTCTCTATGCCTCCACTGTGCTTGATTGGACAATTAAACTCACTCCTCCTTTAAAACATTTCATGCCTACCTACTGCTGCGCTCCTGCTTGCTGCACTCTAGCCACAAGCCGCAGCCTTCACTCCTGCGTCTAGTTGAAGCCTTATTTTCCTTCCTGATAGTTTGTTCGTTTTGAGTAGATTAATCAGCTTAAGTATCGAGGTGGATATTTTGTTCATCAGATAGTTAACCACAAACTCTGAATAACTATCAACCCAATCAGTCAGAATTAAGTCTATACTTAATTCATGATCCATTATAAAATCGAAACTGGCTAACCTCTCAATGTATCCATTCATCTTCAGCGCATATTGCACTAGAGATGATCCTCAGCCATCTCAGAGCAAAAGAGTAACCTTAAGGTCTCGAACCTTTCGTACCGAGCTTGCTCATCAAACAATTCCCTTAGATGGTAGTGTAACATCCCATTTCCCACGTTGAAGCTAGAATAATAAATATGAGAGAATAAAAAAAGCATTCCATGCTCATGCATTATATGATATACACATACACGTGAATGTTAAATTTTTGCTCATAAAAATAATTGTACATGTATTCATTGACGAATTCCAAGTATGATTGATTTATATATGTGGAATGTGATTATAATTGAAAACTGTGGTTTATTTGTATTGAAAATTAAAATGGAAGGTGTGTTTAGTGATTTATAATTTTTGGAGAATTTTAGGAAAATTTCCAAAAAGGTTGAATACTATTAGACTATGGAAATGCCACTTGGCGAGTAAATTGATGGATGAAAATAGAAATAAGGAAACAAAGGATATAGGAGAATTTTTAGAAATGACCTCGAAAATTTGGAGATGATTTTAGAATTTGTGAGAAGATGTTATTAAAAAATTTACAGATAATTTGAATAAAAAGATGAGAGTATGGGACTAGGTTAATAAGAACTTAGTTTAATGTCTTAGAATATAGATAAGTAACAAGTGTCACTTTCCTAGTTAAGATTTACTATTCGATTTTTTTAGAAAGACCAAGTTAAGTGTCCTTTGAACTTCAAAGACTAAGTATATAGTATTTTCACATTCATCTCCTTCCTTGTAGCCTTCTCTTTCAATTATTCTCTTTTACACAAAGTTTTTCATCAAACCTTCACCAAAGCCTCACCTTGTTTTTATCTGTTCATTTCCACTTCCACTTTGTTGTTTCCTTCAATTTGCATTAAGAAAAACCGAAGCTTGCCAACTTTTACAATGTGTACGTGAGTTGCATGAAAATTAGGGATTCTTGAGGTTTCAACAAGTTTGGAGTTTTGTTAAGTAAGTATCTTGTTAATCCTTTAGAGTTATTGGTTTATGAAGAAAAAATGGTATTTACTAACATTACACATTCATGTGAAAAAAACAGACATTTTCATGTACACCGTGTATATGGGAGGAATATATTGATATTTTTGTTTGTGTGTTTTGATGATAAAAAATGTTATAAAATATAATAAAAATGATTATGGAGTTTAAAGATCAAGGAAAACGTGTATGAAATTAGTGCAAAAATTCATAAAAGATGATAGAGAAATATATGCTCATATTTTTCTTTTCACCATGTGTATATGTATACATACGTGAATATCTTTGTTGATTGGAGACATGAATAAAAAACGAGTATAGGGTTAAGATGAAAGGTGAATTAGTGATATATAAAAGAGTTAAGATGAAATGGAAGAGTTGATGGAACTGAATGAGTGTAGCAGAAAATGTGAAATGCAGAACATGAAGAAGATGCATGACTAATATTTGGTTTTTGATGATTTTAAGGATTTTGAGTAAACTTGTATATTTAGTTGTACTATGAATGTGTTGTGAATGAGTTCAATGGAAATGGAGTAGAAAGAGTAGAAATGAATTTGAAGTGTCGGATTTAATGAAAGAAGAGAAAAAAGATGAACAAATGCATAAAAAAATGAAGACATAGGTGGAGAATTTCTGATTTCTGATTTTTTATGTTGATGTTAATTCCTTAATTTATGATATGTTGGGTTGCATGGAAGAAAAAATTGGAGAGAATTTGAGAGAAGATAAGTTAGAGAAGTTGGTTTAGAATAAAAGAAAGAAAAGAGAAAAAGGGGTAAAAATGTGATCAGAAACATCCATGATTAAACTGTATTGATCTAGAAAGGTTTTGACAAAATTGTCTTCATGAACTTTGTAGATCTTTCTTTTAGCTTTTTAATGATATAAAGTATGAAATTTGTGGATATCAAAGTTGAGAGATATGATCATTATAAGTTAGTGATGCTACATGGGATGTACATATGGGACAATTATATTACTTTGAAATTTTGACCCTTTTTGAGGCAAAAAGTTTCTTCAAGGTCTTCACAGAAATTGTAGGTCCAGAAGTATTCTTCAAAACTGTCTAAGAATGACCTTAATCCAACCTGTTTAATGAAAGCTATTTCTAAATATCTACCTAGTGCGATGGCGGGGAACAACGGTGCGAGCGCGACAGAAGATGTTGATTGAAGGAAGAACATCATCACATTGGTGTGATTGCGAGTGTTTGGTGCGATCACACTCGGGAGTTTTAGCCATAACTTTGTCATTCGATCTCCTTAAACCAAAAAATTCCTAACACATGTCTTTATCTCTCCTTAAAAATTTGTGGCCTTTGGAGTTGATTTGAAAAAGATTAATGGAAAGAAAGAGAGGGAATTAATTGGAAGAGCATGATTTGGTTGTGAACATACTTTTTCTTTTTAATCATACCTTGAACTATTCAGCTCTGAATGAGATGGTTTGTGATTTTAAGTAAACTAAAGGCATAGACTACAAATTATATGCAAAAGTTGAATTTTGATCAATCTCTAATACTTTCAATTTCTGGATGAAAATTGGGTATAGTGTACGGTTTCAGTATAAGAATAGTCCAAAAACGATTGAGGTATAAATTTTAGATTTCTGAACCAAATTGAATGATTTTAGTGTCAGTAGAAACTTAAGAGATATGAGAACACTTTTCTAGAAGAGAGTATTGCCAAATTAATTTGTTGTCATTGTCTAAATGATCAAGAGCAGTAGACCTAAAAGTCAATTGTTGGAGAAAAATCTGAAAGTGATTCAATGTTATGAATTTTGATTTTAATGGTTTTATTGAGGTATAATCCTAATAACAAATTATACTTAGGTGTGTTTTAAGATAGGATTGATTACATGATGAGGATAATAAAAAATACCTGGGATTGTCATGAACATGCATTGTGCATATTTTAATATGTGCATTAAGAGGATCAACTAAAATGTTAACCTCTAGACATTGACGAAACTTCCAGGTATTAGCTTCAGGAGCGACCTGTGAGTAACCTAGATGGTCTCACCCAATTACTTGTTTGCTTTATATTATGTTTGAATTATTAAATGAATATGAATTGATTGTGTTGATTCTAGAAAATGAAGGTCTAATGATTCTAGTGTATGAATGAGTTATTAAAGTGCTCCTTATATGTGAATGTGATGAAATAAATGTAGCTCAACAATTCTGTTGAATGATGGACTAAGGTTCGATAATAAACGTGATTTGAATGTGAATATGCAATCATATGATTGATTGAGAATATGTTATGTGAAACATTCAATACATGAATGCATGTAAGATAAAGGAAGTTATAATTGGAGTTGCTAAGATAAAGAGCTTAAAGCTCAGATTGTGATTAGAGCCTCAAGCTCGGTTATAAATGTACTTGGTATTCACTAAGAGATATGGGCTAGTAAGAAGGCACTCGGTCACAACGACATTAATAAATGAAAGTGAGTGTTATGTGTATTACAATTATAATTGATATGTGCTTTTTGTATGAATGATATGATCAATATGATTGTTCTGAAAGTGACATTTTATGCATATACAAAGATGTGAATAATATGTTACGTGTATTGATGTAATGCATGAATTGAGTGAAACCATCGATGATGGTTACCTCATTGAGTTCGCAAAACTCACCAAAATTGTAATGTTGACTTTTTAGGACCAAGAGACGATTTTAGTTACTAAGAGCGTGACAAGCATTTTAGTCTTATACTTTTAGGAACAAGAAGAAATGGCTCAAAGGTCGGTCAGTTGGGTTTAGACAGATTAGATAGATTTTGTGTATTTCCTCTTTCATGTAGCATCTTTTGTATTAGGATACAATGATGTACACATTCGGATGATCTTGGAAACTATCAATGTAGACATTCGATTTTTAAGAAATGAAAAGAAGAAATTGTTTTAAATTATTGTGTTTTTCCATATAATGTTTTATAAGTGAATAAAGAATGATGATGCCATGTTAAATGAACTTTATGTTTGAACATAACGCCCTATTATTATAAGTTATGTACGAGAATATCTTCCGGGGTTTCCAGTATGTACCCTATGGTATTGGGGTGCTAAATTTCATGATATTAGAGCATGGTTTGGCATCCATAGAGAAATCTAGGAATGTTAAGCATGAAATATTGTAAAAAATTAGGATAATGACTGTTGTTTGTTATAGGTCATCCACCATAGGTGATTAAGTGGGAGAACCAGCTGACCTAGGATCGGTAAGAGCTAATAGGGAGTCCTCGGTACCTCAATCAGAGGAGATGCCTTCGAGAGTTCCCAAGGGAAGGGAGAGGAGATATAATAGGCTACGAAAGCAGGGGGTTATGAATTTTTATGATAGCATAGACCTTACTGAGGTCGAAGGATAGTTAGAAAGGACTTAAAGGGTTTTTAATCAAATGGATTGCAAGCCGGACGAGAGGTTCAACTATGTAGTGTTTTTATTGTAGGGCCTAGCTTATCAGTGGTGGAAGATTGTCCCAGGCAGTACCATCAAGCCTTGCCACCTAAATTGGGAAGGCTTTCTAAGGGTCTTCAAAGAAAACTATATGCTTAAGATCTACTTGGACCAGAAGATGAAGGAGTTCAGTAGGATGTCAATGGAAGAATATGAGATTAGGTTCAATGAGTTGATGGGGTACGCTACTACTTTGATTCCTACTAAAGAAGAAAAGTGTAGGAGGTTTGAGGATGGACTCAATATGGAGATCATAACAAGGTTGGCAATTTGAAACTTGAGTAGTTTCACTGATTTGAGGGATGCTTCGATCCGAATGAGCAGCTACTGAGAGAGGGACAAGCAGAGTCCAGGCAGTGATCTAGAATAAAGAGTTCTAGTGAAAGTCAAAGTGGGTCTGGCAGAAGATCAGTAAGCACCGTAATAGCACTTTTAGACCACCAGCTAGATCAAGGCAATCGAGATTCAGATAGAGGGGTGACTTTGTACAATTAGGCAGTGGAAGAGGTACAGTGCAGAGTTAGATACCCCCCTGTGAGCAATGTGGGAAGAAACACGGTGGTTAGTGTTGGACTTTGTCAGGAGCTTTTTTTAATGTTGTTTTTTGGAGCATAGAATCAGAGATTGCACTATTGTTGCTAGAGTCCAATTTGGTGTGAGTGGGAGATCAGTGAGTGAAGCCACTATTCAATAGAGTTGAGGTAATGGGATTGGACAAAGAGGTTGTAAGAGTGTCAGAGTGAGCTTTGGGAATCCTTCTATCAGGATTGAGGTACGGAGCAGCCAATCATAGTCTTAGGCTAGGGCCTATACTACTACTAGAAAGAGGTTCAGGACTCTCCAGACGTCATTGCAGGTGCGCTCCTTATTTATGATCATGAGATATTTGCATTGCTAGATTCAAGAGCTATACATTCTTTATCACACCGAATCTGACATATGGGCTACATTGTGATATGGAGTTACTATAGTATGGATTAGAGATGAGTACACCTCTAGATAGTACTACAGCTATAGAAGAGGTCTACAAGAGATGTTTGATTAGAATTGATCAAGCCGAACTATAGGCATACCTGATTATATTACAGCTGAGGGGGATAGATATTATCCTAGGCATGGATTGACTCACTACTCATAGGGCAATTATGAAGTGCTATACCAAGGAGGTAGTACTAAAATCTCCTGGTCAGCCGAGAGTGGTCTTCAGAGGAATTAGTCAAGCAGTGCCAGCTAGGTTAATATCTTTTATGAGTGCACTGAGGTTGATGCAAGGAGGATATGAGGCTTATCTGGCCTACGTCATTGATACTATAGCTGAGCAAGATGTGCAAGACATTCCCATGGTTAGGAAATTCTTAGATGTGTTTCTTGCCGAGTTACCTAACTTACCTCCAGATTAGGAGATAGAGTTCACAATTGATCTAGTTCCATGTGCTACTCCTATATCCATTCCTCCATATAGGATTGAACCTAAGGAACTAAAGGAGTTGAAAGCTCTGGTTCAGGAGTTGTTAGAGAAAGGGTTTTATAAGATCTAGTGTTTCACCTTAGAGAGCTCCAATCTTGTTTGTGAAGAAGAAAGATGGGACTTTACAGTTATGTATTGATTATAAGCAGATGAATCGAGTGATAGTGAACAATAAGTACCCATTACCTAGGATCGATGATTTACTTGATTAGTTGTAGGGAGCTTAGGTATGTATTAATCTGGATTTGAGATTGAGGTATTATCAATGGAAGATAACAAAGGCTGGTGTACCTAAGAGTGCATTTAGGAGCAGGTATGGGTACTTTGAGTTCTTAGTATTTCAGTTTAGGTTAACTAATACCTCAGCTGCTTTTGTGACCTTAATGAATAAAGTGTTTCAGCCTTACCTAGACCGATTCGTGATTGTATTCGTCGATGACATTTTAGTGTATTCCAAGAGTAGAGAAGAGCATGCTGAACATTTAAGAATTATTTTACAGATTATGAGGGAAAAGTAGTTGTATGCCAAACTCTGGAAGTGTGAATTTTGGTTGGATCAAGTAGTGTTTCTGGGACATATAGTGACTAGACAAGTTATACAGGTAGATTCAAGGAAGATAGAGGAAGTGATGAATTGGGAAGCTCCTAGGAATGTGTTTGAACTCTGAAGCTTCCTATGATTGCCCAGATATTACCAGAGATTTGTCTAAAGGTTTTCTTTTATCTTAGCCCCTCTAACAAAAATTTTGAGAAAGAATGCAGTGTTCAAATGAAATGAGGAACAGAAGAGTTTTGAGGAGCGGTTGACTACAGCACTAGTGTTGACTATTCCAACGGGGACTGAAGGATATGTGGTATATAATAATACTTCGCATCAAGGATTGAGATGTGTATTGATGCAGTATGGGAAGGTGATTGCCTATGCATCGAGACAATTAAGATCTCATGAGACTATTATCCGGTACAAGATTTAGAGCTAGCTGCAGTTATCTTTGCTCTAAAGATATGGAGACACTACTTGTAGGGAGAGACCTTCCATATTTATACAGATCATAAGAGTTTTAGGTATCTACTGAGTCAAAAAGAGTTAAACTTAAGACAGAGGAGATGGATTGAGTTGCTAAATGATTATGATTGCACGATTGAGTACCACCCAAGGAAAGCTAATGTGGTGGCTAATGCTTTAAGCAGAAAGTCTAATACTAGTGTAGCTCAGATTCAGTTATCGAGGTTATCGAGCTTAATTTAGTTGATAGATTTGAATATGGAGTTGAATCTAGAGCAGAATGAGGCACTGATTGCTACATTAAAGTCGAGAACGATGTTGCATGAAAGAATCCAAAAAGTTCAGAATAAAGATCCCGATATGGTAAAGCTTATTAAGAAAGTGAAGATGAATTCAGATTCTGAGTTTGAGTTGAGAGATAAGACTTTGTGGTTGAAACAGAGGCTGTGTATGCCTAATGTGGAAGATCTGAGAAAGGAAATTCTTGAGGAAGCTCACATGGCTGCCTATGCTATTAATCTTGGTACTACCAAGATGTATAACATGCTGAAATAACATTTTTGGTGGCTCGGAATGAAGAAGCAAGTGGCGGAGTATATTTCTAAGTGTATGACATGCCAGTAGGTTAATGCTAAGCATCAGGCTCTAATAGAGAAGCTACAATCGTTGCCTATTTTAGAGTGGAAATGGGAACGGATCACTATGGACTTCATTATGGTATTGCCTAAGACTCCAAGGCAGAACGATACGATATAGGTTATAGTGGACTGATTGACTAAGTCGACTCACTTCTTACCAGTGAGAGAGAATAACTCACTAGATCAGTTGGCCCAGAGATATGTGAATGAAGCAGTGAGACTACATGGGGTTCCAGTGTCCATTGTATCGAACAAGGATCCCAGATTTACTTCAAGATTCTGGAAGAGCCTGCAGTCTACTATAGGTACAAGGTTGAACTTCAATACTGCATTTCATCCTCAAACAGGCGGACAAAGTGAGAGGACAATTAAAACTATTGAGGATATGCTCAGAGCTTATGTATTGGAGTTTTAAGGAGCTTGGGATCAGTATATGACACTGATAGAATTTGCATATAACAACTATTATCACAGAAGCATTGGGATGGCGCTATATGAGGCATTATATTGTATAAAATATCGGTCGCCATTATATTGGGATGAAGAGGGCTTGAGAATAGTTGAAGGCCTAAAGTTGATACAAGATACAATTGATAAGGTGAAGTTGATCTGAAGCTGAATTAAAGTGACTCAAGATAGACAGAAGAGTTATGCGGATCAACATCAATGTGACATGGAGCAGTATCGGAGACAAAGTGCTTCTCAGAGTATCACCTTGGGAAGGAGTATTAAGATTCGGTAAAAAAGACAAGTTGAGCCCTAGGTACATTGGTCCCTATGAAATCATTAAGAGGATAGGACCTTTGGCATATAAGTTGGCTTTACCGAATGAAATGTCTCAATTGCATAATGTGTTTCAAGTGAGTGTGCTCAGAAGATATCGATCGGATCTGACACATGTGATATCGACTTAAGAGATTATGGTTACTAGTAACTTAAGTTATGTTGAGAAGCCGATCAAGATGGTGGGATCTCAGATCAAGCAGTTGAAGAACCGAGTCATTCCATTGGTGAAAGTCCTTCAGAGGAATCACTAAACTGAGGAAGCAACATGGGAGACGGAGGAGCATATGCGGAGACAATATCCCTACTTATTTGAACAATTGGGTAAGAATTTTGAGGATGAAATTTCTTTTAAGGAGGGGCGAATTGTAACATCCCATTTCCCATATTGAGGCTAGAATAGTAAATAAGAGAGAATAGAAAAAGCATTCTATGCTCATGCATTATATGATATGAACATACACGTGAATGTTAAATTTTTGCACATGAAAATAATTGTGCATGCATTCATTGACGAATTCCAGTTATGATTGATTTATATATGTGGAATGTGATTATTATTGAAAATTATGGTTTATTTGTATTGAAAATTAAAATGGAAGGTTTGTTTAGTGATTTAGAATTTTTAGAGAATTTTACGAAAATTTTCCGAAAAGGTTGACTACTATTAGAATTGGAAAAATGCCATTTGGCAAGTAAATCGATGGATGAAAATAGAAATAAGAAAACAAATGATATTGGAGAATTTTTGAAAATGAATTTGAAAATTTAAAGACGACTTTAGAATTTGTGAGAAGATGATATTGGAAAATTTATAGATAATTGGTATAAAACGATGACAGTATAAGACTATTTTAATAAGAACTTAGTTTAATGCCTTAGAAGATAGATAAGTGACAAGTGCCACTTTCCTAATTAAGATTTACTATTCAATTTCTTTTGAAATGCCAAGTTAAGTATCCTTTGAACTTGAAAGACTAAGTATACAGTATTTTCATCTTCATCTCCTTCCTCGTAGCCTTCTCCTTCAAGTTTCCTCTTTTACACAAAGTTTTTCATCAAACATTCACCAAAGCCTTACCTTGTTTTTATTTGTTCGTTTCCACTTGCACTTTGTTGTTTCCTTCCATTTACATTAAGAAAAATCGAAGCTTGCTAACTTTTACAAGGTGTACGAGAGTTGCATGAAAAATAGGGGTTCTTGAGGTTTCAATGAATTTGGAGTTTTTTCAAGTTATTATCTTGTTAATCGTTTAGAGTTATTGGTTTATGAAGCAAAAATGGTGATCTACTGATATTACACATTCATGTGAAAAAAAAAAACAGACATTTTCATGTATACCATGTATATGGGAGGAATATATTGATATTTTTGTTTGTGTGTTTTGATGATAAAAAATGTTATAAGATATAATAAAAATGATTATGGAGTTAAAGATCAAGGAAAACGTGTATGAAATTAGTGCAGAAATTCATGAAAGATGATAGAGAAATATATGCTCTATTTTTCTTTTCACTGTGTATATATATACATATGTGAATATCTTTGGTGGATGGAGACATGAATCGAAAACGAGCATAGGGTTAAGATGAAAGGTGAATTAGTGATATATAAATGAGTTTAGATGAAATGGAAGAGTTGATGTAACTAAATGAGTGTAGCAGAAAATGTGAAATACAGAACATGAAGAAGATGCATGACTGATATTTGATTTTTGATGATTTTGAGGATTTTGAGTAAACTTGTATATTTAGTTGTACTGTGAATGTGTTGTGAATGATTTGAATGGAAATGAAGTAGAAAGAGTAGAAATAAATATGAAGTGTTGCATTTAATGAAAAAAGAGAAAATGATGAACAAATGCTGAAAAAATGAAGACATACGTAGAGAATTTCTAATTTTTGATTTTGATGTTAATTCCTTAATTTATGATATGTTTTGAATTTGTTGGATTGCATGGAAGATGAAATTGGGGAGAATTTGAGAGAATTGGTTTAGAATAAAAGAAAGAAAAGAGAAAAAGGGGGAAAATGTGGTTTGAAACTTCCATGATTAAACTATATTGATCTAGAAATATTTCGACAAAATTGTCTTCATGAAAGTTGTTGATCTTTCTTTTATATTTTTAATGATATTATGAAATTTTTAGATATCAAAGCTGAGAGATATGATCATTATAAGTTAGTGATGCTGCATGGGATGACATACGGGACAACTATATTACTTTGAAATTTTGACCCTTTTTGAGAAAAAAACTTTCTTTAAGCTCTTCAAAGAAGTTGTAGATCCAGAAGTCTTCTTAGAAATATTCCAAGAATGACTTTAATCTGAACTCTCTAGTAAAAGTTATGCCTAAATATGTACCTGGTGCGATCTCAAGGAACAACAGTGTGAGCGCGACAGAAGTTGTGCATTGAAGGAATGCAATCCCTAGAGTGTCTGGTGCACTCACACTCGGCAGTTTTAGCCATAAATTTTTCATCCAACCTCTAAATGACTTTATTCTTAAACCAATAGATTGCTAACACATTCCTATATCTCTCCATAAAAATATGTGGCCTTTAGACTTGATGTGAAAAAGATTGATGAAAAGAAAGAAAGGGAATAAATTGGAAGAACATGATTTAGTTATGAACATACTTTAGATTTTTAACCATATCTTGAGATATAGAACTTCGAATGAGATGAGTTGTGATTTGGAGTAAACTATAGACATAGGGCTACAAATTATATGAAGAAGTAGAATTTCAATTCAGTTTCTAAGACTTTCAATTTCTAGATGGAAGTTGGATATTACGTACTGTTTTAATATAAGAACAGTCCAAAAATGTTTCAGGTATATAACTTTCAGATTTTCGAACCAAATTGAATGATTTTGGTGCCAATTTGCTTCATTTTCATTTTTTAATTGATCAAGAACAATAGACTTGAAAGTCAATCATTGAAAAAAAAATCTAAAAGTGATTCAATGAGTTATGAATTGTGATTTTAATGGTTTTATTGAGGTATAAACCTAAGTACAAATTACACTTACGTGAGTTTTGAGATAGGATTGATTATATGATGAGGATAATAGAAAAAATACCCGGGATTGTCACAAATATGCATTATGCATATTTCAATTACATACATGTGCATTGTTAAAAACTTATAATTCTGCAAATTGTGATATGTGTATTGTTGGACCCCAATTTTTGAGTAAAAATAAGAAATATTCAAAAGTGAAGGTGTTGATTGAAATAGAGTTGAAAAACAAGAACTAAAGAGAAAAAGAGTGAAAATATGAAAAATTGTGAAAAGTTTGACTTTTTGACCTTGGAGGGTTGAC
>JANJEY010000235.1:39520414-39531014 GCA_024703695.1 Erythroxylum cataractarum
TTTTCGATTATACATCATGTTGTTGTATGGTCTTTTCCGCAGTGTATTGTGAATACTCGGACCGTACGCGATCCAACAATCCGGTCCTGAGATCGGGTCCCAACATCTAGTCTTAGTATTAGACATTGGTTTTGAAGAATAGATAGTGAGTTTTACTTAAGGATGACAATAAGGTCCAGGTTTGACATTATTTTTAATTTTTTTTAAAAACAATATAGTTTTGACATTGCCTGTAAGGATGCCCAGTCGAACACAAAAGACTGGGATCGAGGCCTAGTTAACCCAAGTCTGGCCAGTCGACTTCGAGCCAGGCTAAGTTGAGCCCAATTGCTAAGCCTAATTTTACTTTTTATGTCTAATTAAAATTTATTATGCTATATTTTACATTATATTAAAAATAGATAGTAAAACTTAAAAATAAGAATAAGATATAATTTTCAATTGTTTTAGGACATTAAGAATATTAGTATTTATTGATTAAAATAAAAAATTTTATTTAAATTTTAAAGTCGTATATTTAAAAACAATACTAAAAAATTATTAATTAATAATTTAGTATAGATAAGAAAAATTGTTTAAAATAATTTTAAAGTATTTTAAGGAGTATTTGAACTTTAAAGAAGTACATTGAAAGAAGGAGACTAAAAAAGTTATTAATTAGTAATTTAGTACTGTTTAGGATAATTTAAGATTGTTTTAAGGAGTGATACTTAAACTTTACAGAAGTACATTTAAAGAAGGAAACTAAAAAAGTTATTGATTAGTATAAGTAATTTTGTTTAAGATCATTTAATAATAATGTAAAGAGTGAAGTTTAAATTTTAAAGAAGTATGTTTAAAGAAGGACACTTAAAAAGTTATTAGTTAGTAATTTAGTATAGATATATAATTTTGTTTAAAATAATTTATGAGTGTTTTCTATAAACATACTTAAAACTTTTGAGTTTTTAGATATATTCAATATTGGAAAAGACTTCAATTTCTGTTAGAATTAATGTTTTTAATGTTTTCAATTTTTAATCGCTTTTTTATTTCTTCTATATATACTTTTATTCCTTTATGACAAGAACATAAGATTAAAAATATTTTATTTTTACTTATTCTTATAATTTTACTTCTTATTTATTATATACCACTTTTATAACAATTTAATATCGATTAAAACTTTAAATCTTTAAATATTTCCTTTGATTAGTTCGATATCTGGTTCGGTTTTTAAAACATTAGGTAAACTAGAGTAGTTCAGTCTGGGATAAGAAAACATAAGTGAAAGAGAAGTGAGGTAGGATGAGCAGGTAGTAGAGTGAGGATTCAGTGAATAGGAAGGGGAGTTTTAAAAGGATGAAATAAGTTTAGAGGTATTAGATTGAGGAGAAGGGAGGAAGGTTCCTTATAAGGGTGGTAGCTGTGAGCAAGAAGCCAGCCAAGGATTTCTATAGAAAAGGAGCACCTCATTTAAACTAATTTTAGTGTTAAACCTAAACAACACCAAGCTATCTTCAGACAAGAGAACTTCCTTTAGTCTAACTCTTTTTAAAACCTAATTACTGATTAATGGAAATGATGACTTCTTTTCAATAAGGAAACCAACTAGTGTGGTTGTCCATATGTTTGTCGCTTCCTTAAGGACATCAATTTTAAGGGCCACTATGGTTCTTCCACTAAAGTCTCTAGAGGGCAGTACTAGAGTGAAAGGATTGAATGCTACCACATTCTTTCAATCCAACTTAGGGTTATAGATAGTAGTAAGGTTAGATGTTGTACTTGGTTTGGAGGCAGAGTTGAACTAGGTTCCTGTAGGTTAAGTTCAAAGACTTCAGTGCTCAGAATTAGATTAGGAGGGGAAAACACCAAGAGGGTTGCAAAAGCAATTGGGTCCAAGAGATTTAGACTCATTAGGATTATGGAATAGTCTGACAAAAAAATGGAATGGGCTAGGGTGCTTTTGAAAAGATCATTACCACTTAATGCTAAAATAGAGAGGTAGGAAAATTAAGTTGTGAAGAAGACCTTTTATTCCCTGAGGTAGGGTAGATCGAACTCCCAAAGATGTGAGTGAATGAATCAAGTACTTAAGATAAGGAAGATCTAGGGGAAGGATTTAAGCTAAAGAAAGGAAGAAAAGGGACAAGAGCTGGAGCAAAGAAGGAAAAATAAATAACTAAAGTTATTGAATGGGAGTTTCATTGTTAAAGACCTTCCCAACTTCTCTCTCCTACTATCTTCACTAAATATATTGTTTTACTAAGAAAGAAAATATAAGTAAAGATTTTAAGAAAAAATAAAAGCAAATAAAATAAAAATCACAAAAATAACTTACAAGTGATATCAAACTTTAGTGTGTTGTCATATGCATAAAAAATAATACCTTACTCCCAACAACCATTTTAGTGGAAGCAATGGTTGACCTCATTGAGAGAATTTAGCTTCATTTTATGCTTTACAAATAAGAAGAGATATAATAGGTTAATGATTTTAATAATGCAATAAAAAAGTAATTAGTAAATCACTTAAACTATTAGAGAGAAAAATGAAATAGAATAACATAAAGCCTATCATGCTACGTTCAATTCAATCGATTATCCTTTCTAAGATTTAAGAATTTTTTAAGA
Source organism: Erythroxylum cataractarum (assembly GCA_024703695.1). Classification (NCBI taxonomy): domain Eukaryota; kingdom Viridiplantae; phylum Streptophyta; class Magnoliopsida; order Malpighiales; family Erythroxylaceae; genus Erythroxylum; species Erythroxylum cataractarum. The sequence continues at coordinate 39,523,027 of JANJEY010000235.1, forward strand.
TTTAATAAAAGTTAAGATGCTTTAGAGATTAAAGGGATTAACCAATTATATATTTAATATCAAACCTAAAAATATATTAAATAAAGTAATGAACAAGTGGGGTTCCAAGTAATTAATCAATACATTCATAAAGATGAACATAGAAAATTAGTTAATACTCAATATGTAAATTGAAAAATGAAAAGAATATGTTCTCACAGTTTAATACATCCTAAATTTTTAGTTTCATTTGACCAAGTATAGATGATTAGCCACATATAGCCATAAATGAGAAAAATAAGAAGACAAACTAATGATGATTTCTCTTAGAAACCCTTAAAATTCAATATAAAAAACTCACTAAAATTTAGGAATTCTTTTTCTTTTTAAATAAAATGTCCCATATCAGATCTATGCATTGCCTTGAAATATATGCTTTGATACCAACAGTCATAAGGGTGTTTTGAAGAAAGACGGCTTCAAATGTCTCATGTCGCAAATTAGTCCTTTAACTAAGTTCTCAACAAAATTCTACCAAATAGCTTTAGTGCAGTTCACTTAATCAGTTTGTCAAACACCTTATAGGAACTCCTTTGAAGCATTTTGTCAAACAATTTTTAACCTTATTTCCACTCTTTATATGTTTAGCTAACTCTATTTGAAAGGTTAAAAGTGTTGGAATAAATTCTAGAAATTCATAAACACGAATACAACCAAATTTGGACAATTGAAAATGTAGAAGTCTTGCTTTACTATTTGAGACATTTCAACAAATAGGTTCTGTACATTCGATTTTATGGTATTTTGGGGCAATAAATAATAAAAAATCAGATTGTATATATGTAATAAATGTTTATTAAAGTCTCATAATAAAGGTTACACGAAATGAGGTTTGAAAAGAGGCAAAACCAAGCCATCTTTCAGCCTACATCACACACATATATAAGTAATAGTTTTGGATAAGTTCCCACAGTTTTTTCACCAACCATCATGTCTTGTCATGCTAAACTTATCTTAATTTCAAACATACAAATATTTGAAACATTATGACCCTTTCAAATATTCAAATTAAGACAAAAAACTTGCAAATAACATAACAAACAAATCGATATAATTGACATAATCAAAAGTAACCATCATTTCATAACTGTCATTTTGTAACTATCACGATCATAAGCTTAAGTGACCTTTAACTTATCCTAAACTTGAATTTCCATCTGCTATGATGCCACGATCATTATATTCCCAAATGTGGCTATATTTTGCTAAAATAAACAGTTTGTGCACTTTTTCATTTTTTTATTGACTTGGCAATTTTCTATAGAGCTTTATTGCATCAACTTCTTTCCAAAATATGCTACCATTATGTTGCAAAAGTTGTCCATTATTAGTGATTATCGAACATAAAAAAACTCTCTTAAAAAAAAGGTCTCATAGTAGCCATGTCTTACTATGCCACCATCACCCAAAAACTCATCTTTCCTTGGAATAGACAACTGTTCATAAGAAAATGTATTGTTTAAAGTTGTTTGATTTCGTTTTTCTTTTTTATGTTTTTTGTTGATGTTTTTGTAAGTTAAGAAATGACCGTTATAATCATGTTTGATTAAACTTGTTTGTATATTTCATTTTTAAAAATTAAAAATGGCAACTATTTTACGAAAATGTAAAAATTATGTTTTCGTGGTTTTTGAAAATAGGTTCTCATCTATTTTTGAAACTTTTTTCACAAAAACAAATCATATTGCTTTCTCTCCCTCTGCACCGACTTCATCTTCTGTGTCTTGATCGATGTTGCAATTTCTCCAAGTTTGTTTTCATATATGTTGGTTAGTGCGATTTCTGCAAGTTTGTTTTATCTGTTGTTTATGTGTGTTTTCATATTTGTTGGTTGACTAGCTATTGTTGTTACTTCGTTCATTGATTTCTTTTGTTTCGCTTGTCCATAACATGAGAACCATCATACTTCTTGTGGCCATCAATACTTGTAACATCCCATTTCTCACGTTGAGGCTAGAATAGTAAATATGAGAGAATAGAAAAAACATTCCATGCTCATGCATTATATGATATGCACAGACACGTGAATGTTAAATTTTTGCACATGAAAATAATTATACATGCATTCATTGACGAATTCCGGGTATGATTGATTTATATATATGGAATGTGATTATTATTAAAAATTGTGTTTTATTTGTATTAAAAATTAAAATGGAAGGTGTGTTTAGTGATTGAGAATTTTTGGATAATTTTAGAAAAAAAATTCCAAAAAAATTGAATACTATAGACTAGGAAAATTGCCACTTGGCGAGTAAATCGATGGATGAAAATAGAAATAAGAAAACAAATGATATTGGAGAATTTTTTAAAATGATTTTGAAAATTTGGAGATGGCTTTTGAATTTGTGAGAAGATGTTATAGGAAAATTTAGAGATAATTGGTATAAAAAGATTAAAGTATGGGACTAGTTCAATAAGAACTTAGTTTAATGCCTTAGAAGATAGATAAGTGACAAGTGTCACTTACCTAATTAAGATTTACTATTCAGTTTCTTTAAAAAAACCAAGTTAAGTGTCTTTTGAACTTGAAAGACTAAGTATACAGTATTTTCATCTTCATCTCCTTTCTCGTAGCCTTCTCTTTCAAATTTCCTCTTTTACACAGAGTTTTTCATCAAACCTTCACCAAAGCCTCACCTTGTTTTTATCTGTTTATTTCCACATCTACTTTGTTGTTTCCTTCCATTTGCATTAAGGAAAATCAAAGCTTGCCAAATTTTACAAGGTGTATGTAAGTTGCATGAAAATTAGGGATTCTTGAGGTTTCAACGAATTTGGAGTCTTGTTAAGTAAGTATCTTGTTAATCCTTTAGAGTTAGCAGTTTATGAAGCAAAAATGGTGACTTACTGACATTACACATTCAAGTGAAAAAACAGATATTTTCATGTATACTGTGCATATGGGAGGAATATATTAATATTTTTGTTTGTGTGTTTTGATGATAAAAAATGGTATAAGATATAACAAAAATGATTATGGAGTTGAAAGATCAAGGAAAACATGTATGAAATTAGTGCAGAAATTCATGAAAGATGATAGTTATAGATACACTATTTTATAGTGGATATACACAGATGTTGATCACTGTATATATATATATATGTATGTGTGTGTGTAATTGTTGGGGTGCTTTTGTAACAAATTGGAAATGAGTATAGGGTTAAGATGAAATGGAAGAGTTGATGGAATTGAATAAGTGTAGATGGAAATGTGAAATACAAAACGTGAAGAAGATGCATGACTGATAATTGGTTTTTGATGATTTTGAGTAAATTTGTATATTTAGTTATGCTGTGAATGTGTTGTGAATGAGTTGATTAGAAATGGAGTAGAAAGAGTATAAATGAATTTAAAGTGTCGAATTTAATGAAAGAAGAGAAAAAGATGAACAAATGTAGAAAAATGAAGACATACTTGGAGAATTTGAGAAAAAATAAGTTAGAGAAGTTGGTTTAGAATAAATGAAGGAAAAGAGAAAAAGGGGTGAAAACTTATGTTCTAATTTCAGATGAAAAATTGTATTGATCTAGGTTGAATTAGATAAAGTTGTCTTCTTAGAAGTTGTAGTTTATCTTTCTAGCTTTCCAATGATATAAAGTATGGAATTTTTGGATATCGGATTTGAGAGATATGATCATTATAAGTTAGTGATGTTGTATGGGATGTATATACATGACAACTACATTATTTTGAAAATTTGACCCTTTTAGAGGCAAATTTTTTTTGGGTCTTCATGGAAGTTGTAGGTCCAGAATTTTTCTTCAAAATGGTCTAATGCCTAAATATTTACCTAGTGTGATCGCACAGAACAATGGTGTGAGCGCGAAGGAAGCTGCAGATTGAAGGAAGAACATCTCAATGGTGTGATTGCGAGTGTCTGGTGCGATCGCACTCAACAGTTTTAACCATAACTTTGTCATCCGACTTCCAAATGACTTGATTCTTAAACCAATAGATTCCTAACACATTCCTCTATCTTAAAAAAATTTGTGGCCTTTGGAGTTGATTTGAAAAAGATTGATGGAAAGAAAGAGAGGGAATAGATTGGAAGCATGATTTAGTTATAAAGATACTTTAGCTTTTTAATCATTTATTGACATATAGAGCTCCGAACGAGATGATTTGTAATTTGGATTAAACTAGAGACATAGAGATACAAATTATATACAGAAGTCAAATTTTGATTCAATCTCTAAGACTTTCAATTTGGGTATAGTGTACTATTTCAGTATAAGAATAATCCGAAAATGTTTGAGGTAAAAATTTTAAATTTTTAAACCAAATTGAATGATTTTTATGTCAGTAGAAACTTAATAGATACGAGAGAACTTTTTTAGAAGAGAGTATTACCAAATTACTTCATTTTCATTATCTAAATGATCAAGAACATTAGACCTGAAAGTCAATTATTGGAAAAAAAATCTGAAAGTGATTCAAGGAGTTGTGAATTGTGATTTTAATGGTTTTATTGAGGTATAAACCTAAGTACAAATTATACTTAGGTGAGTTTTGAGATAGGATTGATTATGTGATAAGGATAATGGAACAATAGTCGGGATTGTCATGAACATGCATTATGCATATTTCAATTACATACATGTGCATTATTAAACACTTATAATTGTGCAAATTGTGATATGTGCATATTGCTTGTTATAGAGGAGCAACTGGAACGTCAACCTCGAGATGTTGTCAAAACTTCCAGGCATTACCTTCAGGAGCGACCTGTGAGTAACCTAGATGGTCTCACCCAATTACTTGTTTGTTTTATATTATGTTTAAATTATTGAATGAATGTGAATTGATAGTGTTGATTCCAGACAATGAAGGTCCAATGATTTTGGTGTATGAATGAGTTATTGAAGTGCTCTTTGTATGTTAATGTGATGAAATAAATGTTGCTCAATAATTCTGTTGAATGCCGAACTAAGGTCCGATGATAAATGTGATCTGAATGTGAATGTGCAATCATGTGATTGATTGAGAATATGTTATATGAAACATTCAATACGTGAATGCATGTAAGATAAAGGAAGTTATGACCGGAGTCACCAGGATATAGAGCTTAAAGCTCATATTGTGATTAGAGCCTCAGCCTCGGTTGTGAATGTACCCAGTATCCACTAAGAGATATGGGACATTATGTGACACAGCTCGGTATCCACTAAGGGATATAAGCTAGTAAAAAGGCACTCAGTCACAATGACAATAACAAATAAAAGTGAGTCTCACATGCATTATAATCATAATTATAATTGATATGTGCATTTTGTATAAATGATATGATCGATATGATTGTTCTGAAAGTGATATTTTATGCATATGCAAAGATGTGAATAATATGTTACGTATATTGATTTGATGCATGAATTGAGTGAACCATCGATGATGGTTACCTAATTGAGTTTGCAAAACTCACCAAAATTGCAACATTGATTTTTCAGGATTGAGAGACGATCTTAGCTACTGAGAGGCACGACAAGCAATTTAGTCTTGTATTTTTGGGAACAAAAAGAAATGGCTCAAAGATCGGTCAGCTGGGTTTAGACAGATTAGATAGATTTTGTGTATTTCCTCTTTCATATAGCATCTTTTGTATTAGGGTATGATGATGTACACATTCGGATGATCTTGAAAAACTATCAATGTAGACATTCGATTTTTAAGAAATGAAAAGAGGGAATTGTTTTAAATTATTGTGTTTTTCCATATGTGTTTTATAAGAGAATAAAGAACAATGATGCTACATTAAATGAATGTTATGTTTGAACGTTGCGCATCACTGTCATAGGTTATATACTGGAATATCTCTAGGGGTTCCGGTATGTACCCTACGGTAACATGGAACTATAATACTAATTTTTTGTTTTCTCTTTGTGTTACTTTAAGCTAAGTATATTGTTAATGAGTAGCAGGGTCAGTAATATTAGTTTGGTAGTAAAAATGAAAATAGAGGAACTAGGCGTGATGGTGCCACTTTGACTTGCATTTTGATGAATAACAATATGAATAGTTTCAGTTTTAAAAAAGTTGAGATTTGAAAAGGAAGAGAGATATGAAGAAAATAACAATACTATATCTGTAGCAATACTTACTAAAATGTCTTTGATAGAAAAGTTAAAAAAATTGAGTAATCACAAGAACTAAAAGACCATGTGTAGAATTACATCAAATGTTGGAAGAGACTAGGGTTGTCTGCTTTCAACATAAGCTTCTGCATTTTTTTGTGATGACAAAGAAGATGATGCACTCTCATTTTGTGTTCTTCCTTTGAACAACAATTCTTCTGACTAGAATGAGTTATTTGTTGATTACCAAAGCTATTCGTTTGATCATGATATGTTTAAGTTCTTTAGTTAAGACTTCACCTCTTCTGCTAAACCTACCGATAACTTCATCTTTTTGTGGCAAACTGATCCTTTATAAAGAAGCAACACAGAACCATAAACAAGAAGTGGAAACAATAGTTGGAATAACGTTATTAAAAATAAAACTTGACATTTATAAAAGATTGAAATGTTTATGGTTATAAAAGTACGTTTTCTTTTTGGTCCTCATGTCATTTGAAAGTGGAGACAGCTAATGGTGTTTTCTTCTTAGTCCTCACGTTATTTAATGTGGCATAGAGTGGAGCATAGAGTGGGGCCTACTTCACTGAGTTGCAATCAATTTATATCCCATGTTAGTTTAATAAATGAACTAAAATATGCATATTCACGCCTGAGTTGCAATCAATTTATATCCCTTGATTTAATAAATGAACTGAAATATTAAATGCATATGTACAACTGAGTTTCAATAAATTTATATCCCATGTTGGTTTAATAAATGAACTGACATATTAAATGCATATGTACACCTAAGTTGAATTTGATTGTATCTAACAACTGAGCTTTAAAGAAATTAGAATCTAAGTTGAACATTGGGCATGATAAATAATCAAAACTAGAAGCTACATGTTGGGTAGGTTTGGTAATTAAAAGGAGTTGGGAAGTTGTTGCTGGGTTGTTAATAGATGACGCGTAGCTGGGTGTGACTAAGATGTTAGTTGATGTCTAAGAGCAACCAACTCCTTATCATCTAAGTCTAACACCCAAAATGCTTCAAAAACTCTCTATATATTAATCTCATTTGCAAACTCATCAATGCATCCATATTCTTCGTATTTATAATTCATATTTACAATATTATAACAATAAAGTAATTATAATATTTTTAGCAATTGTTGTGGATGTCGCATGTTTATTTTGAATCATGTTTAACATTTAATACTTTGTATAAATTGTTGTGATTGATGTCACTTATATGTTATTGATGTCATGTCTCTTGCTGCTCATCTTCTTCCGTTGGACGGCTACTTGTCCAGGTTTCAACATGGTTTGCTAATGGCTTCCCGTTGCTTAAGGAGAAGTGCGTTTGGTGTGAACTTCTCGAGATGCTTCCCGTTGCTTAAGGAGAAGTGCATTTGGTGTGAACTTCTCTTCTCGAGATGCCACCTTAGGAGTTGTCAATATCATCTGACAAAGACGCGGCATAACTGAGTGCAAGATCTTTTTTTCAATCTTTTCCAGGCTTTCTTTCTTTTTCTTTGATAACACATCACTTCACACTAACTCTATTACTATATCAAATCTGCAGTTATAACATTGCAGGATTGTCATTGTTAAAGGAAACTAAACAGTTATATTTTCGTTAGGCTTTAGTCTTCATTCATGTAAGTACGTAAGATTACAAAAGCCCCATCCTTAAAACACAGGTATGGTTTGTCATTATTTATTTTATTAATTATTGTATTATTATTATTATTATTATTATTATTATTATTATTTTACTATTATTATTTTTTCTTATTAATAGAAGTTCTACTATTATTATTATTACTGTTATTTTTATCATTATTATTACTTTTTTTTTTTTATTTTTTTCATCACTGTTATCTTGTCAC
>JANJEY010000235.1:39557156-39567220 GCA_024703695.1 Erythroxylum cataractarum
CTATTTCTGACTTTGCTTCTTTAAAAGTAGTAGGCTCATCATGTATGAGTGATACATTATCCTTTCCTTGCTCATTATGTAGATCTAATCTCGTGGGAGGACGATGTATCCTGTTGGACCCCACATGCAAAGCCCAACTTTGGATCATGAAACGTGAGCTTAATCCAATGGAATTTCCTTAACTGTCATTGGTTCATCTTCTTGCTCTGATAACATAAACTGTTGGGCAACGATTTTAGAGCCCAACTTTCGGAGTCATCATAAGACTTGAGCGTGCGTATTACCTTGAAGGATTATTTCTATGAACCTGTATTAGCCATATCCCAAAAGAGTAGTGTGTCCACACTAGTCAAACACCAAAATCATAGTTGACTTCTTCAAAAAAAATTTAGCTCCGAATCTCTAGTTTAATTTGAAGCAAGAACTATCTCAACTGGAACTCTATAGAAGAAGTTATGCTCAAAAAGCCAAAATGTGATCATGTCCCAATCATGCTCTCCCAACCGACCCCTCACTATTTCTCATCAAAGTTTCTCAAATCAAATCCAAAAGATCCCAATTTTTATGGAGAGATAGATACATATGTTAAGAAGCTATTTCTTCAAGAATGATTTCATTCAAACATGTTTATATCCTCAATCATATTGTACCTATCTTGGGAGAATTGACATAAATTTTTCTACAAAGTTAGATTGAGGACATTTTTGAACCATTTGAAAGAAGACTTCTACATCTATAACTTTTATGAAAACCACAAAATGAGATTCTACCTCTAAGATAGCCAAAATTACGATTTACTATAGTTGTCCCGTGAATGTCCGTTTAATGGACACAGACTAGCTTGGGAAGTATTTTTCACCAACTCTTCTAGTGCAAACTCACTTCATATCAACTCAAACACCAAATTTATTTCATAAAACTCTCAATTCTCAACCCATTTGATTCATCAAAACCACAATTTCCCATAATTCTCCATAGCTGTCCTATAGCAGCACCATATCTTGTAATGATCATAACTTACCACTACGATATCCAAAGATTACCAACTTTATATCGTTGGAAAACTAGAAAGATCATTTACAACTTTCAAGAAGAACACTTTATCTAGTTCTATCTAGATCAGTCCTGTTTTTTCTCTAAATTCAAACACAATTCTTATCTTTCTTTTCCATAATATATTTCACTTATATGTAACAACAATTTGTATTCAAAATTTATCCTCTCAATTTGGTAACTTCCTTAAGTGCACCTAATTCCAACTGAACCTTATCCTTAATTAATTCATATTTCAACTCCACCTCATTTTATAACCATTTAAATTCTAACTTTTCTTCATCCATTCTTACATCTCAGTTCATTTGACTTGTCACGTTTAACTACATCTTATCATTCATAATTCCTATGTGTCTTTTCCATAACATCTCACTGATATAACATCCATTCATGCTCAACATCGTCATCCATATATCATTTGTGATTCATTAACAACAAAATAAGAATTTACAAAACTTTAATGGCATTCCAAGCCACAATACATTAATATTCCAAAATCCCCAAATTACACAAGATACTTGAATAATAATTGGTCAAAATACAATTACAACCTTATTTTTACATAAACTACTCCAAAACAAAACAAAACATGCAAATTCGGAGACATGTCTTGACTTTCTTTCACTCGATCTCATTCTCTTCACCTGAGGATGGGACGAAAAGTGAGGGTGATTTTGGGAGCTCATAGGTAACAGCTTATAGTGGAAAAATAAGCAAAATCATTCAAAAGTTAAGTGTCATAGAAATTTTTTGTTGAAATCCGTAAAACACTTGTTTCTCAAATTCACATCATGTAGTCAAATTTACAAACTACAAAATATGAATGCATCAAACTTGTTCATATATCATGAGCACATAAGCACATTAGAATGGTTTGGGTAGATCCATAAACATGGCAAACTACGTAATTCTACATAATGGTCTTGTGTAGTCGTAAACTTAAGGCACTATCACAATCCCACATAGTGGTTTTGCATAGGTGTAAACTTGAGGGAGTCCATAAAGGAGTTCCGTGCCACTAGCGGGCAAGTGGGAGAAGCCTTAACTTGATCAATGTGTACGTGACAATTCTTGAATGGATTACACCAAACTCACATAACATGTATTTCAAAACTTGTTGCCCAAAATGGCCTTTTTTTTTTAAACTTGATTTCATATACTTGATATATTTCGAAAACCCTTTCCGAAAACATGATTTCATAACATGCGATCTTTTCAAAATAAATCATTTTCATAAATCATCACACAATTCACATATCACACATGTAGCAATTTCTCAATTCATTCAAAACACAATTAATGCAACACTTATGATGCAATTTAAATCATTAAATTTTCTCGATTTAAAGAAAACAAAAGTGGCTTATTTACTCTATTATAAACATATACCTACCTTAATTTCCTTGATTGGAAACCTTGCTCAAAAAGCCTTTACTCTTGCTCCTCTTGCCTCTCTTGATTTTCTTTAACATTGACAAAAATCTCCAAATCAATAGGCATTCCAATTGAGAAACCTATAAGACATTCATAAAATTGATCCTAGAATCCTTAAACCCATTCATTTCTTAAGCTATATGAACCAAGACCCTTTCAAAAATCCAACAAATAAAAAATACTCTTACCTTGATTCTTTACCAAACAATGTGTTGGCTCCAATGGAAGCCCTCATCTTCTTCTCCCTTTTTCCCTTCTTAAGCAACCTCAAATTTCCTCTTGAAAGCCAAACAAAGATGAAACCCAAGTTTCTTTTCTTCTTTTTCTCTCCTTTCTTTCTTCTCTACGACTCTCTCTCTCTTCTCCTCTCTCAATTTTGTTCTTGCTTCTTTTAATTGCAAGACACTCTTTTTTTCTCCCTTTTATACCACTAATGGTTGTACAAAGACCCTTCTACACTTCGTTATATGTCTTGTAACTTAAATGCTTAAGTAACTTGCCAATTTTGCCCCTCATGCAATCTTACCACCTTAACACTATAATTCAATTAACCCATGCGATAAAATCTTATTCACATTAATATGATAATTAACTCCACAAAAATACTTTATTAAGACCTCAAAATTTATTTAAGTCATTGCCTAACTTCTTCCAAAAATCAAGAAATTTTTTGATCCGGTAATTGAAGGAATTTGATAACACTTCCTTCTAGAAAAATGTTCCTCATTGTCTCAGTTTTCTAATGGCATCAAATTCATTCAATTTGGTTTCATAATCTAATTTATATCTCCTGTGCATACTCGCATAGAATATCATGTGGATCTAAGTTCTCCTCATGTTAGCCATATTGTTACCTCAGCTTCCAAAAATCCACTCTGATAGTTAGATACACTACATTAATCATAATGTATACCTCTTAGTAGCACGCTTTACCTCTTATGCTTGAGTCTCCACTAGGGATATGACTCTAATATTTCCTTTTGATTCAATAAATATTCATTTCTAATTTTTTCTTTCATTGATCATTCTTAATATAAACCATCTGATCTGCCTAACCTAATTCAGGGAAATTCTTCTTCGAAAGAAGATTTCTTGTTACTTTCATCTATACTGTTCAAGTAATCCTTATCAGTCAACTGTCTTTATCATTGCTTATCAACCCTTCTTAGTACATCATGAAGATCAATTTCTATCATTTCTTACACGGTCATAGTATTCTATTTACCAAGCCTGATGAAGTAGTAGACATCATTATTGCCACATATGCTTAGGTGAGTATCATCAAAGTCATCCCATTTTGTCCACAGATTTATCTTCGACAATTCACCAATTTATATCTTACACAAATGGTGCCCTGATCTCCATTTATCCTAGACAATATTTCTCTGTAGCAGTTACCTTTTCAACATAATCACCTAAACCATACTTCCATCGCATTACTGGGATTCATCTCTTACATTATTCACCAATGTAACTACATTATCGGATATGTACTCATAATAACTGGTCAACATAACCTTGAGAACTTCTACATATATCACTATCATTTAATTCATTTTGCATGCATGCATTCTTAATCAATTTAGAATTATAGACGTATAGCCATCTTGAAATTCTGATCTCAAATTCCACTAATGTACTCTTATGGTAGGTCGTAACTCTTGTCATATTAATCAAACAACCACTCTGATCCCAATTTCATCTTCTTGAGATCACAACAATTTATGTTTTCAATACATTCCACTTGTATACTTTAATCTCATCATTTCTACTTGTCTATCTATATTCCTTAACAATCCATGATAATACAGTCAAATCTTTATCACATTCAGGGATATACACCACAGTATAATATTAATGTCATATTCAATTTCCACCAATAAAAAGTTGACTCATTATCTATCATATTTAACCATGTAATATTTCCCATTTCTAGTCCTCCAAAACCTTCAATTTTATGAAACTCTAAAAAGGCATCATTCTTCTCATTAATTCTATCAACTCAAACTCTTAATCAATGCCCATACGTGTGACATACAAATGTGACTCATACGAGGGATCAGTCACTGTGGCATACTAAGATTTGTCAAAAATGCAAGTAACTTGATACATCTTTCAAAAAATGCCCATGTAAGATCTCAATTTTGGGCTCTAATACCACAAATATTGGGGGCCATTTCTGGAACCCAACTCTTGCTCTGATGCTATACATGTTGGGTCCCGAAAAATGACGTTCAACATCTTTCCACCAAATTTTGGTGTTTTCTCTCCACTTTTTCCATCATTATTCACTCAACACTTATTTCACATTACCCACTCAAGAATCCAAGGATTTAGTAAGTTTTTCTCTGTTTCTCTCTAAAAAAGTGCTAATCTTTCTCTTAACTCTGTTTGTAAGTTTTTATCCTTAAATGTCTCCAAGGAAGCTTCTAGCCTATAAACCAACTGACCAACTATGCCTCCAAGTCTCTAGAGAAGGTAAATGTAATATGGTGGCCAATTTTTGCGCCCCAGACCCTATTCTTTTGGAAGAAGAAGGTATGAGATTCCAAGATTTTAAGGATAAAGAGTTATTGCCTCCTAAGTACTTTGATTTTAACCTATTAGAAACTCTAGGACTAAGGTGTAACATTGAAAGATTAACTGCAAATATTGGTTGGGGTCATTTAATTCATTGTGATATATTGATATACCTCATGATGATTATAGAATATTTCACCACTATGCACTACAATACTAAAGTGGACACATTCTGGTTTAGAATAGGTGGCCATGCATATAGGCTAGATTATACTATCATTCGTGCACTCTTTGAATTGTCTAGCATCAAAGTTTTGGATGACCATGATAATTTTAATATGGATGATTATTAGAAGATCCTTACGGGTGAAAACACTTTTGACCTTAGGAATGCATCTAACACTTTGATTCATAGCACCGAACACATACTTCTTCACAAGTTTATGTGCATAATTATTTTTAACAAAACTGAAAGCAACAAGTGTTTGACTAAGGAACTTTTCTTTCTTTAGTGCATGGATTATAAAATTAAAGTGATCACCTCTTATCACATTTTTTGATTTATTGTGGGTTCCACTACTAAGAAAAGCTCATATTTTGGCATAGCTTACATTGTTACTACTTTTTCTTTGCACTATAATCTTGATATGGATGGTGTACGCATAGCTAGACCTGATATGTTTGATATGCCTTATTGGAGATGCTCAAAAATCTTGGAGCCTCATTCTATAGTGCTCCAAAATCCTCAGACATGCACTATTATTAAGAATAGGAAGGGCAAGGATGTAACCACTTCTCAACCATCCTCCTCTTAGGTACCCTCGGAGCCCCAAAAAGAAGTAGTTGAAGACGAACCAACTGTAGCAGCAGACGTCGACAAGTTCTAGCAAATCCTCAACCAAATGGCCAAAAACCATCAACAAATGATACTGGAAATTAATAAGATTGGCACCCATAAGAGACAAGTGCATAAGGAGCAATGGTACATTGAAAAGAAATTCATCAAGTTCATCTGGATGAAAACATTGAAGTCTGTTCCCCTATTCCTTCGCCACCACAATCTCTATGAAGCTCACTTACCTTTTACTTTTTATGTTGTTTTATTTACCTTATTAGCTAGTTTACTTTCTTTTTTTATTTGATGTTTTGTTTTATGTTTTAGTTTCCCTTTATAGTTTCCTTGTCATATTGAGGACAATGTATTGTCCAATTGTAAGGAGGTGACATTTTCTTTGCCAATTACATTGTTTTAGTTTGTTAGGATACATGTTTTAGGCATATTAGGTTGTTGTTTTATATTGTTTTGTGTTAATAATGGAACTAAACTTGAATCATTTTGATTTTTTTTGCCATGAGATTTTTTCATTTTAATTGGAATGAGATTGAATTCATGCTTAAACTCGAATTAGGCTACTTGAGTAGAGAGTGAACCATGTTGAGTGATGAAAAGTCATTAGTTGCATAAGCTTAGTTGACACTTGAGCAATGAGGTAGTGTAGAGACGCATAATAAATTTTCACTTGATCCATGTGAGGATTGAGTGTATATGACTCCATCTATAGTCATTTTATTTCTTCATTTGTTTGATGAATCCTTAGGTTATTACCTTTAGAACTTCCTTTAAATTGATTTGAGCCTACTGGATGTATGCTTAATAGAGATGATTAAAGCCATTTTGGTGTTAACCTTTGGCTTAAATGACCTACCTTTTATTATCTTTGCTACCCCTGTTGAGCCTTAACCCTTTTATTTCTTGAAAACACCCCACATTTTAAAACTTGAAACCCAATTAGCCTACCCATTCACAAGCTTAGTGGGAGTATCAAGTGATGTATTAGCTTGGGATTTTTGCTACATTTTTTTCCAAGATGAATTAAGTGATACTTCTACTCTTGGATCATTGAGTGATACTTTTACTCTTGGATCATATTGTATTTAGTTGCTATTTTGTTCATTGTTTCTTCAATTGTTGAAAAAAAGAAAAAAGAAAAGAAAAGAAAAGAAAAAGGAAGAACATTTTAGAAGCATCAATAAGTGTGGAGTAGTAGTATATTTACATTTGTGTATCTCAGAAATATGTTTTGTTGTCCCTTTGTTCACTTATTACTTTATGAATGCTTGTGTTAAACCCTTTACCTCGTTTGAATCACCTTAACCCTTACCACATTACAACCCGAAGTAAGTCCTTTTGATCTATTTATGCATGTAATCATTGTAGAGGAGAATTGGTGTATTAACAAGCCTATGGTAGTATAGTTTCCTATAAGGAGCTTGAGCAAAACACTAACAATTAAAGTATTCATGATATGTGTAGTATAAACAATAAGTATAAATGCAAACACTAACTATTTTACATTTATACTTATCTTTAGGTAATGGTGCCATAAGTTGAATTTGCTTATATACACTAATGAAAAGTATTCATGATATGTGTAGTAACTAGACATTTGAGTTGGCCAAACTTTAAGGGATTGCATGTTTTGATCTTTGTAAAAATGAAGTGATGGAATTGATTGGTTGTGTTTGATTTTGCTTGAGGACAAGCAAAAATTTAAGTATGGGAAAGTTGATAGTTGTGCATTAGTGTGAGTTTTTTCTAAGTGTTTGGCATGTGTTTCTTGCATAATAGGTTATTATTGTTGTATTTTAGGACTTATTTTGTATGTTTTTGTTTAGTTTGATCTCTATGCTTGTTCTTTTTATGTTTGATGTTGATTTAAGGTAAGAATTGATCATTTTTTATGTACGAATGGAGGGTGGCCACCTTTGTGATTGAGCTGGGGACCAAGAGAGGAGTTGTAAGACAAGAACCCACAATCATGAGATTTATGCTAGTTCCCATAATTGTGGGATCCTTAACTTGAAGAGACATGCAAGTTTCACTTATTTTTAGGTTCTTGTGTCTATATAAGGGCAAAAATCCCTAGGGCCGAAGGGGATGTCATGAAAACTTGCCTCCTTAAGCTAAAAAATAGATTTAGAGCACAGAGAGAGGTAATGAATCAAGATTTCCATTCCAAATTGGGCAAAGAGCACACTAACTCCATATTTTCCAGATTTAGGCTAAAAAGAGGAGGAGCTTCCTTCATCTAGTTCTTATTTCGTTTTTCTCTTGTATCATCTTTATTATGGATTTTCTTATTGTTGGGGATGTTGATGACATTATGAGTGGCTGAGTTATTTGTAAAGATTACTTTTGAACTACTTATTGAAGTCCTACTTTGTTGATTTGAATGAATGATGCTTTTGATGAATGTTGAGCTTATACCTCTCAATATATATTTAGAAATTGAGTTGGATAAATTGTGTAGGGCTTTACAATGAGAATTGGCACTCTATAGACCTACATTCATCAAGTTACTTGATTAGTTAGAGAGAGATCTTGGCTAATTAGTTTATCACCCATATGATAACTTCATAACTAGCTGAATTGGTGGACTGATTTTCTAAATTGAGAGATTGCCTAATCATTTCCATTTAATTTGGCTAGGACAATTAATTACATCTTGAGATAGGGTAGTTAATACATTAGGATATCTTAGGTGAGGCACAAGTCAATTAACAAGGTAGGAGGGAGATATGATATGGAAAAGTGATCTCTAATTGTTAAATCTTGAATTCCAAGTTTTTGCACTTTTGCTTTATAATTTGTTCATTGTTAGTTGTTTGATTTAGTTTATTTTTTAGTTTATATTTATTAAAATTAGTTCTCAAACAAAGCAACCTAAATTAAGTAGCGTCTAAACACAATCTCTAAGGGATCGATATCTGTTCTTTACTACAAGTTACACCCCGTATACTTACAATTTTGAGTGTAAAACTAGTGAATTGGTTTTGCAATCAACAATTATTCCCTTATTTTAAATTTTTTTAGGTTACTTGCAGGAATTAGCAACCTTTGTTCATTTCAGTCTGAGTTGTAAGAGTTTCCAAAACCTTAAATTCTCAAAACCTAATTTGTGGAGAATTGAAGTCTCTAAACAATTTTCGATGATTGCCTTTAACTTGAACCAAAAAAGTTTTGGTGAATTCTGGTGAATTCTTTTGTTTTGTATGTTGCCTCCATGTTTATTTGCTTTTAACTTGAACTAAAAATATTATGATGGATTCTTTGTTTAGTATGTTAACTCCATGTTTACGAATTATGAATTGTGCTTTTATATTTATTAGTAATGGTGTTTACTATTAAATTTAATGCTTATTATTTAATATGCATAATAAATATTTTTTTAACGAACCAATATAATAGGATCATCCTACTTTCTCTTAAATAATTACACTAACCATTTTTTAAAACAAGGATTCAAGTATTTTAATTATTTTATTTCTTTTTATTTAACAAGTAAAATACTAATATATAAAAGGAAAATTTTCACCTACATAAACACAATCTTAAACATGCTTACTTGAATTAAATTATAAAAAGTAAATTAGTGGCTTCTCAATGATTGACTATTATAAAGTAAATTAATTTTTTTTAATATATATTATACACATAGTAAGAACATCTTAATTACCTTTATAACTTTGTAAGTTAATTAACTCGTCGTCGTCGTCATCATCATCATCATCATCACATTCGGTCTAAAATCATGCAATGAAGTAGGATCTGAAGAGGTCTGATAATACGCAACCTTACCCCTATATAGTAGAGAGGTTGTTTTGCAGTAAACCCACATGCAAATTTGACAATAAAAGAGTGATAAAGGTTAAAGGGTAAATAAGTAAAACTGGCACATTAAAAAAATTGTAACTAAAATTTCAATAAATACATAAATAAATAATAAATAATAAATAATAAATATAAATAAAATAAAACTTGGCTTTTAAAAATAAAATATATTTTAAAACTAAAATATAATGAAATTTAATATCTCTTTATTTGTAGAAAATAGGGATGGCAATTATACCCGAACCCGATGGGTACCCGATAAAATTACCCGAACGGGGGCGGGTATGGGGAGCAAATTTTTACCCGTAGGGCGGGTATGGGGGGTTAACAACAATACCCGTCGGGTATCGGGGCGGGTATGGGGATACCACCCCCCATACCCGTT
>JANJEY010000235.1:39567320-39578728 GCA_024703695.1 Erythroxylum cataractarum
TTTACAAGGATATCAAGGTTATGAAAAGCAAGTTTACAAGAAAGTGCCATTTTGGCAACAAGTTTACAAGATTTTGAGCTATGTATGTTATGTGGGTTTGTGGTAGTCCCTCAAGAACCATCACGTGCACATTGACCCATGTATAGGCTTCTCCCACCTATCTGCTAGTGGCATGGAGCTCCCTCAAGGACTCCCTGAAGAATTTTATGACTACACAATACTATTACATGGGAATGTGTAGTGTGTCATGAACCCAGACTTACCCAAACCATTTCTGATGTGCTTATATGCTTATGATCTATTGACATGTTTGATGCATGCATGATTTTAAAATTGCTCATGATTAGTTTGAAAATCAAACATTTTGAGATAATGATATATCTACATGTGAAATTTCTATGGTTTCAAGAGTGTACCACGACAATGAGTTATCTTTTGAAAATAGTTTTGCTAGTTTTTTCATTATGAATGTGTTACCCACGACCTTTATAGCTCACCCCCTTTATCCTCCCCTTATTCAGGTGATGAGCAAGAGAACGAGTAAGTCAAGAGTTATGGCATCACTTCAAATTGTCGTATTTTTGTATTTTCAAGTTATCTTTTAGAATTCAAAGCTTTAGTCACATTTCACGTTTTATTAGTTCAAGTGTATTTTTTATTTTTGGTTCTTGAACTCAAATGATGTATTATGGCTTGAAATGCCATTAAAGCTTTGTAAAACTCATCTTTTGGTTATCAATGAGATATGGATGATGTTGATTTTAACTTCCAACCTTTCGCATTAAATCGTTTATTCATGAGGATAAGTTTTGGAAGGTTATGTTTATGTTTAAGTTTATTTTGGGTTGGGTTGTGTTAATGAAAATGGATGAAAGTTTTAGTTTTAGTTTCTGTGGGAAAAAAGCGCTTTCACCGCGACGAGACCCTCTGCTCGCCGCAGTGAAGCTTATCTCGCGGGTTCACCGTTGTAAGAGATCCTTCGCTTGCCATGGCAAGGGTTCGTTCGCTCGCCGCGGCGTAGCTTCCTGAAGCGTTTCGCCACGGCGAGACAACACAAGCCGCGGTGACGCCCGCCTTTGCTTCCGAGGGGTATTTTCTTCTAAATTTTCAACTTCAAGGTCTCCCCTCCACACGCAAGCATCATGCTTTTGTTTCCGATGTTGGACTCTGGAAATGGGGTCCAACACAACTTCTCACAATGAATCAAAAAAATCATGTTTCAAAGAAAATTCTTCATACATTAAGAACAAAAATCTAAAACCATACTCACCCCTAAAAACATTTAGAACTCCTTATATGGCTCCTCTAGTTTCTTTTCCAAGTAAAAGACTTTAAGATTAAAGCAAGGGAGCTAAAGAGCTACACATTTATTGAACATATCACACAAATAGATATGCCACTAATTTGTTTGTTTGTTTGGAAACTACAACCAAAGAAATGAAAGTTCATTTAGCTTCACGATCATCTTCTATGCCCATAAGAACACAGATCCTAACTAACTAAATGCCGATCAGAATCTCGATCCGAAGTGAATCGTGATCCATTTAATCAAAATTGTTGAAATATCACCAAAAAACACAAAAACCCTAAACAGAAACATAAGATAAACAGAAATAAACATGAAACTGTCGCAGATATCAAATCACATGGAAATAACCACGGAACCATCGCATATAGCAAATCAATCTTCCATAATTTCATAATCTCAATAGAAGCAATGAGAAACGAACTGTTAATGGGATTCCAATCTAAGTTGTAGGATCAGATCTTAGATCTAGGTTTCGAGAACTTGACAACAGTAGAGATGAGAACAAAATAATGCCCAGAGATGAGAAACTCACCTGAGTCAAAATCATGGAACTCATAGATCTAAGAAATTTGATTTTATCAACTTTGACATATTTGTTCTATTGACTCATATTTTATATAAAAAAATAAATTTATTCTGTACATCGAGGTATATCACAAAAATTTGACATGAATAGTTATATTACAAGAGACATTATAAAAATATTTAAAAAATATATATATGAAATATGTTAATTTAATAGATTTTAATTATAAAAATTATTTTCTTAAAGTTCCAAACAAATATTTAACAATTAACTAATATTGAAAATTTCACAATATAATATGCAATTATTTTTTTACTTGAAATGAACTTATTGTTAATGGTTAATACAATGCATTCATTACAAAATTCAAAATTCATATTCGTGAGTAGTAATACAATAAAAATTACCCTTAAATTATAATCCATATCATTCTCATAAGTAAATTCTCTTTAAACCACATATAATTAGGGGAATATAGAGAAAGTAGGCAACTAAGTTATATTGTGGCTTGTAATTCTAATTTTTGAGCAATATAAATTATTATTGTTTGGTTTTGGGCTTTTGTTGACTTGTGGTGGGATGGATATGGGAATGCTAATTGAACCTAAAAAGTGCCTTATGAAAAAGAAGAAAAACATAATTTACAATTTTGTCAAGTTTTTTTCAAATCAAATTCTTAATTTCAATTGTTAATTAACTACAATATTATTCACTTTAAAATGTTGATTTAAGTTAAAAGTTTAAACCTATATGACATATGATATATTGACCCTAATTTATAGTAATGAAAGACTATATGAAGATATGCAATTATAGAAAATTTAGGGATTATTTTATTGTTTTAAAAAATTATTTAAAATAATATTCAATATTGATTGATATCAATACTATACTATACCAGAACCAAATCCAGTATCAAGTGTAGTATAGTATTCGCAATATTGGTTCATATGACATAAACGCAAGAATCTATGGAGTAAAGAGGTTCCATAAGTTGGTGTATTACTAGTGCTCTCTTTAGATTCTCTGAACAACAATATCAAATTTATGGACTCATTTTAGTGCTATCTGTCTCTACTCCTTATAACTTGATATTATATGTGTTTTTTAGTATACAAAACACCTTTAAAGCCTCACCCTTAATGTGTTATAGGTTACAGTTATAATAAAAAATTCCAATGACACCATTCACAGAATAAAAGAAGAAGAGTATAGAGAAGAAGAAATATAATACAGTGATAAAATGTTTTACTTTTGGATAATTAATCATTAATAATTGTTGGCCTTTTAAGTACTTACACTAGCTATTACAACCTTAACATTAATCTTATTACACCTGCCAACATTTTTCGCCCTCACTAATTTCTATGACATCATTCTTCTTTTTCATTCTTTACAAAAACGTTGTTGTATCTTCTATTCCTCATCTTTTACTTCCTCTATTGTTCCTTTTATTTAAGTTGTAACATTATCTCTCTTCTTTAGAACCTTATAAATAAGATTCATATATACATAGCATTGTTGAAGGTCATACGGGTACTCCTAAGAGAGATCTAAGTTAACATCTACCAACTACTACATCAATGTATGGGCCATTCATTGATTATGGTGTTTCATAGTTGCCAATCTATGATAGCAACTAGATGTCAAAAATTTATTAATAAGGATGCTGAAAAGTAAAGATGAATAAGTGTAGATGGTGAAACATGGGGTTTCAATAGAGAAATGTGTAAAGTAGAATGAATATGAGAATATTATAGAAGTTTCATTTTGTAAGCAATATAACCAATACATTGAAGAATTATGAAAGGAACAAAATAGAAGGATGAGAGCATCTAGTTAGGAAAGGAGGTTACACTTCATTGGCAATAGGGTTGTAACTTGAGATAAACTAAATTGTCAACTTGAAATTGGCACTCAATATGATGTTTATCAGTTAATTGATTTATATGATTTTAAACTCTCTTTATGTGAAATTGAATTGATTTCAAAGTGATTTCAAAATCTTTGGTGAATTTGATCAACCTGTAGAACCTTTGAATCACCTACTATATAAGGCATATACACAGGAGGTATATATTTATAAATGTCTGGGATGGAGAATATTGTATCACAGAATGATTGATAGTGATACACCACAACTTAGCTAATGATAACTAGTAACTTCCATTGCCTTAGACTATCTCCTATCATATACCAAAGATAGATCTCTAAGATTTTATTAAGACTTCACTTTGACATCTTACTGAGGATTGATAAACTATAGAATAAATCAAAGAAGCTCCTTTAAATTTTAAAAGAACTTAATCCAAAATGTGATGATAAAAAGTGGGTCTTTGCCACTGATTATTCTTAAAAGCATGCCATGGAGTTTGTAAACAATATTAATATGAGCTAAGCTAGTTGTAAAAGGATAAATAAGAGTAATAAAATGTCCATGCTTAGTAAGGTAATTGACCACTCTCATGATCATCGTATAAACTTTTAATTTTTGTAATCTTTTTAAAAAGGATAAACTTACATCAGTCCAAAATTGGCTCGTAACCAATAATGGTTGAAGCTAGCCTAGAGTTGCCATAGTCTCATACTTATTCCTGTAACAAGCATCACACTAATGGACAAATTCTCTAATATAGATTTGCATTTTTTCTAAAATAAGTACAATTAAATGCATTTGTAAGTACTTGAAATGCTCGAATAACCTCTAGTTGTTGATGCATGAAAAGGGGAAATAATGTGATTATGTAATGATCAATAATTTCCAGCCACTAAACTTCCCTTTTCACTACAAAGTATTATTCACCTTAAGTATAGGCTAACTTCAGAGCATGGACTTACTTTTATTTTTGACTTAAGAGAGTGGCCTTACTTCAGTTTCTCAATGAGTGGTTGAAGACAACGATCACCAGTCTAACTTTGTTGAATTTGAGGAAGTAAGTTAGTTTCAATGCTAAAAAGTATTAAGGAATAAAATTTAGCACTGATATCCTAGATTGTGCATCAATTGCTCGATTCTCCACACCCTTTTTATACTTTATTTCAAAGTTGAATCCTAATAGTTTAGGTAACCACATTTGTTGAAAACAGTGCTTATTTTTGCTCTAAAAGATATCTTTATGTGATCTTTTTTTTAATAAAATGTCTTCTGATAACATGAAGGGACCATTGCTTAATTACCAAAATCAATCCCATTAACTAATTTTGATATGTAAATAGATTTAATACTTTAGGGACAAATTTTTGTGACAGGTTTTAAACTTAGTATGTTTTCTAGGTGTTAGACTATGTTTTTAGTATTTTATTAGATGATAACCATGTGTTTAGGATTTAGATTGTTAGCATTTACGTGTGTTTTGTATTATTATTGTTATTTAAAGAAGGATTATGATCTTAAATATATATTTCAAGGATTTTTTGATGTGTTTAGTGAGGAGTGCAGATAGGAAAAAGTAAGGAAAAGATGAAGAAGATTGGAAGCTTCTGGCATTATTGTGCAACTCCTTGCATGATCATGCCAAAGAGTTTGGGCAGTATGCAGGATCATGAATGGTTATACACAATCGTGTAGGGTGTTTTTTAGGATATGAATTTTTTTTCATACTTTTGATTCTTTATATTTTTGGAAGACATATGCCTGAAAAAACCCTAGAAGACTTAAAAGTATATAAAGAAGCTTAAAACACCATTTGAAGGCTGCACATCGTAAAAAACAAAGACAAAAGTGGAAACATCAAGATCAACTCCAATTTTCCATATTTTTGAAATCAAGGCTTCATGTTAATTTCATTCTCTTAGCTTCTTCAATTTCATTGCATTGTATCCAAATCTGAATGGTTGTGTTCGAAACTTGATTATGGATTTGATTTGAGAGATGGAATTAAGATATATTTTTAAGCTGCGCAATGAGTGTTGGTACCTTAATAAACTTACAAATATTAGGTTAATAAGAAATTAAAGAGAGATATTAAGTATAAGTTAATTATCCTTACGATTAATTTAAATCTAATTGATTAGTTAAGAGTAGTTTTGAGAAATTAATAGATTACAACTCAACTTTTATGTATTTCAATTAGGATTACTTACTTAGATCTCAAAAGAGGATAATCAAAATCTTTGGATATCTAGGATAAAGTAGAATTGAATTCACAAGGTGAAAGGAAGACAAAAAAAAGGATATAATAATCCCTAAGTTTCTATCATTGAGTAACTTCAATTTCACTCTTATCCTTTACTTTTTCATTTATCAAGTTTTGGTAATTTACTTTAATTTTCATTCAATTCAATCTTTTATTACTTTATACAAAGTGTAATTCAAATTTTTAGGTGACTATATTCAATCCTTTTGGGAACAATATTAGTTATACTACAATATACAACTCATATACTGGCAATATAACATAAAACTAACAAACAAGTTTTTGGTACCATTGCTAAGAATTGCAATTATAACATCTCATATAATTTGAATTCTTTTGATCTAAGGATTTTGATAATTTGTTTCTTGTATGACTACAGATTCATGAACATAAGAATCAAAAGGATCAAATTAGGAGATACATCAATTTCTGATATCATTAACATCATCAAACAAGAAAGAGAAAATAACAAAGTGTCAAGAAACTATAAATAAAGCAATGACAAAAGAAGGAAACAAAGGTTTACACCAAATGACCCTTATGGATTTCATGAGGCCAAGTTTTAATGTGAATCAATAAGGCATCACAAAAACCCATGTCTTAGCTAACAACTTTGAGATAAAGCTATCCTTATTAATTATACGACAAACTAATATGTAATTTATGGATTGGACAAATGAAGTTGTCACAACTTGGGAGCAATTGGTACAAGCCTCTTTAATGAAGTATTTTCCATTGACAAAGACCCCAAGAATCATTAAGGAGATAATAATTTTCTAATGGATTGACGGAGAGTCCTTATAAAAAGCATGAGAGTGATTTAAAGAATTACAAAGAAGCTATCCACACCAAAACATACTAAAGGAATTATTGTTGTAAATATTTTATAATAGAGTTAATACATATACAAGGGGGCTATAGATACAACAACTGGTGTTTCTTTGATGAGAAAGACGATTGATGCCACACAATGGTGAATAATAGTTACCTATGGACAATAGAGAGGGGCAACCAACAAAATTTCAAAGAGCATAAGGGAGTGAAAGCTACAGATTCAGTGTCAGCTTTGCAAGCTCAAACTTTAGCCCTTAGAAAGAAATTAAGAAAATTACTTCTTCTAACCAAGTGAAGGTTACAATGATGTGACTTTTGTGGGTAAGAAAGACATATGTCAATTGATTTTTTTTAATGAATAGCAATGGTATAAAATAGGTCAATTTCATAGGAGCCCAAAAATGGGGAGTTAACAATCCATACTTTAACATATATAATCCCAAGTAAAAGAACTACCCAAATTTTTCTTAGATTAACAATGCAACCACTAGGTTTTCAGTAGGATAAGCTTAAATCCTTAGGGTCAAAGATAGACAAGTTAATAGACATGCCAAGCTCTAAGGTTAATAGCCAAAATGAAAGTCAGAAGAGGATGAAAACCAAATTTGATTTAAATGTGAAGAACCACTCCTCTTCCATTCATAACTTGGACGTTCAAATTGGGTAACTTTCCAATGCATTATTAACAAGGAATATGGGGAGTCTCCTAAGTATCAAGGAACCCAATCCAAAGGAGCAATTGAAGGCTATTAAACTAAGAAGTAGAAAGGAGATAGAGGAACCAAAAGAGAAGGAAGCCATTCCCCACAAAAAAGGAAGCCAAAATAAAGAGGAGGATAAAAATGAAAGAAACTTTATATACCACCATCACCATATACTCCAAATATATCATTCCTATAAAGGTTGAAGAAGACCCAAATGGATGCACAATTTGGCAAATTCTTAGAAAATTTAAGGAAGTTTCATATGAACTTATCCTTTACGGGGGATTTGAAGAACATGACTAAGTATATCAAATTCCTCAAGGAAATCTTAACCAATAAGTGTACTTAGGAGGATAGCCAAATAGTGTCATTGTTGGGGAATTATAACCCTATAATTAGTAGCCACATGCCCTCAAATTTGAAAGATATAGGGAGTTTTACTATTCCTTGTGTAGTTGGTAATCTTGATTTTTCCAAATCTTTATATGACTTAGGGACTAGTATTAACTTAATGCCTTTTTGCATTTTTAGGAAATTAAGGTTCAAAGTTATCAAGCTAATCGATCAAGAATTTGTTTGAAATGATGGAGAACATATTATTTAAAGAGGGTAAGTTTTTCATCCTGGTAGACTTTGTTGTTTTAGATTTTGAGGAAGATCAAAATTATTTGCTAATTCTTGGAAGGCCATTTATAAACACCAGAAGAGCATTGATTGATGGGATAATAGGAAATCAATTCTTATGATTGGTGATAAGTATGTGGAGTTTAGTATAAGCAAAACATTAAAGAATCCAACAGAGGGGAGCGCTTGTATGATAATTGATTTGGTTGATGAATGTGTAAAGGAGGAAAAAGAGGAAGCTGAGGAAGAAGTTGATAATGGCATGGATAAGAAAATTGATGAAGTGATTAAGGAGGAAGAAGAGATAGGTTAGATCTTAAAACAAGAACCATTAGTGTGAATTAAAACACCCCCACTCCACCTCTGGAGTTGAAGCCCTTATGTAAACACCTTAGGTATACCTTTTTAGGTGAGTGCCAAACACTACCCACTATCATCCCAAACTAGCTAGACTTGGAACAAGATAAAAATGTGGTGGAGATCATTAAAAAGAGATTGAGAGCCATGAGATGGAAATAAGAAGCATAAGTCTTAAGTTGATAGTTATGCATTAGTGTGTGTTTTTATAAGTATTTGGCACGTGTTTCTTGCATAATAGGTTATTATTGTTGTGTTTTAGTACGTATTTTGTATGTTTTTGTTTAGTTTGATCTTCATGATTGTTATTTTATGTTTGATGCTGATTTAGGATAAGAATTGATCATTTTAATGTACGAATAGAGGGTGGTCACCTTTGTGATTAAGCTAGGGACCAAGAGAGGAGAAGAGAAGTGGAGGAGTTGTAAGACAAGAACCTACAATCATGGGATTCATGCTAATTCCTACGATCATGGGATTCATGCTAATTCCCATGATCGTGGGATCCCTAACCTAAAGAGACATGCATGTTTCATTTATTTTTAGGTTCTTGTAACTATATAAGGGCACAAATCCCTAGGGTCAAAGAGGGTGTCGTAAGAACTTGCCTCTTTGAGCTAAACAACATATTTAGAGCCTAGAGAGAGGTAGAGAATCAAGATTTCCATTCCAAATTAGGCAAAGATCACACCAACATCAGATTTTTTCAAATTTGGGCAAGGAAGAGGAGAAGCTTGCTTCTTCTAGTTCTTATTTCGTTTTTCTTTTCTAGCATCTTTATTATGGGTTTTCTGGTTTTTTGGGATGTTAATGACATTATGAGTGGCTAGAGATTACTTTTAAACTACTTATTGAACTCCTACTTTGTTGATTTGAATAAACGATGCTTTTGATGAATGTTGAGCATATACCTTACAATATATTGAGAAATTGAGTTGGGTAAATTGTGTAGGGCTGTACAATGAGAATTGACACCCTATAGACCTTCATTCATCAAGTTAATTGATTAGTTAGAGAGAGATCTTGGCTAATTAGTTGATTACCTATAGGATAACCTCATAACTAGTTGAATTGGTGGACTGATTTTGTAGATTGAGAGATTGCTTAACCATTTCCATTTAATTTGGCTAGCGATAATTAATTACATCTTGAGAGAGGGTAGTTAATACATTAGGACATATTAAGTAAGACACAATTCAATTAACAAGGTAGGATGGAGATAAGATAGGGAAAAGGTGATCTCTAATAGTTAAATCTTAAATTCCAAGTTTTTACACTTTTACTTTATCATTTGTTCATTGTTAGTTATTTGATTTACTTTAATTTTTTTAGTTTATATTTACTAAAATTGATTCTCAAACAAAGCAGCCTAAATTATGTAGTGTCTAAGCATAATCTCTGAGGGATTGATATTAGTTCTTTACTACAAGTTACACCTTGTATGCTTACTACAAGTTACATCTTTTTCAAACTTTTATCGTCATTATACCACACCTCTGTAACTAATTTATTTTGATATTTGAGGCTTGCATACTTTTCAAACTTTGAAAACCACAAATGAAAATTTATTCTCCACTGCCATGAAAACCTTTAAATGTGATGGAGCCTCTAAACTCATCAAAGGCGCTTTTGCTCAATACCTTACCACCAATGATATCACTTATCACATTTCCTATCTCCACATCACTCAATATAATGGTCTTATTGAATGTAAAATTAATCGTATCACTGAAACATGCCTCACCCTACTTGTTTATGCATCTTTTGAAGTTTTTTGGTTTGAAGCCTTTTCCACCATTATCTATCTGATCGGCGGCTTATCGTTCAATTAAAGAATTGATCCTTGGAAACCGGTCAAATAAAATTTGTACCAAGGATTGCAATACAGGATGCAACCTCGGGTCGACTCTCAAGGAACCAGTGTACTAACTGATCCTAAGACTAGCCTAATGTTCGAATGATGCATGCAATTAAAGCAATAAAAGGGGGGTTTTAATCTGATTAACTGAAAATTAATCTAAGCCAAAGTAAGAATAAATGTTTTTGGGATTTTTAGAAAACTAAACGATTGAAATTAAGCAAGTGTGAAATCAAATTACTAAAACTCTCTTGAAAATGCAACTTAGATTATCATCGTTCAAATAATTTTCAGGGTTTGAAATCCACTAAGTTTCGAAATGTGAACCTTAACAACTCGTTAAGTCCAAGAATTTGATTAATCAACTCGATTAGTCAAATCTTGTTAAAACCATTAGTGTGAAAAATTGGATAAACAATTGCAATAAGTTAATCAGATAATAACACAGCTAACCCAACCAAGCACAACTAGGCAGATCAAATTAATCAGTGTAAAAATCCGAATAACATACATGAAACTTCATGTATTTTGGCACAGAAAAATCTACAAAAGTAATATCCAAATCTCAACATAATGTCAACACACGGCTAAAACTATTAACCACACTAACCTAGCTATATCAATGCATACTCCAACTCGGATCTATACATAAATATACCTAGACTTCAGACATTAGTGATTACCCCTATTAAGCTTTCGGTGAACTCCAATCCTTGCTACATGTTCAAGAGAATGGAACGCTTAGCCGACCATAACTCTGGATGAACTCTTCGCTGTTGGAATATCACTGTGGTTCATGATTCCAACGACGAACAGGGAAGGATACAGCAACAAATGGTGGACAGTGGAACGGATGAAGAAACTGGAAACAGCGGACGTAGTCTGGTGCGGCAGCGAACCTGCAAATAAAAACAGAACAAAAACTATTAGAAACGAAGGAGAAGACAGAAAAGAAGAAGTTAACCTCAGGAGTGCGGCCGCTTGTTTTTGCCCTAAATGGCAAGATTTTATAGGGAGTTGTGCGGGCCGGGTCAGAACAGTGGATTAATTTCCATTTATA
>JANJEY010000235.1:39651203-39678018 GCA_024703695.1 Erythroxylum cataractarum
CGGCGAGAGGAGCATGGCCCACAGGTCGGTCAGCTGGGGATCCTTTGGGATATTTTGGGGATGACCTAGATAGGAGTTATTACTGTCTATTTTGGATCTGTACAGTTGTAATTATGACAGAAGCATGTACTGATGGTTTTTTTTAATGAAATGAAGGATATCTTTTGGTTTTAAAATTTAGTGAATGTGATCTTATTGCTTTATTATTATTGATGCCATGAGGTTTATTAGAAGTGATCGTATCGTAGTGCACCCTCACCGTAGGGTATGTATCGGTATGACCTACGGGCATCCCGATGTATACTCTACGGTAAGGGGGCGCTACATAAAGCATCATATATCTCTACCTAAAACTCCTACAACTTCGTTAGTTTTTTAATCAATGGCTACCAAAAAAATCAATATCCTTTCAAAGAGAAATTGAACTAATTATAATTGAAGACAATATTATTTTTTTTATTTTAGAAATCTCTATGATTTTAAATTATAGTTTACTAAGATTATAGGCCATGTACTATATGAAACACTCATTGTGTTAAATAGTCATTCCATTTCATGAATTTGACTAATTATATGCATTACAACCTCAATTTAATGGGACATATCTAAATCACTTCAATGGGATTTGCCTTGCTTTTGAGGTAGTATCATCATCCCCATTATATTCACTACAATAACTTTGTTTCCACCTAGATACATCATATAGTCTGTAGTTGGTTGCTTTCTACTTATCACCAGTCATTAGGATATGCATATATCTTTTCATAGTAAAGTCCTAAATCTTTCATAAGTATCTTTATTGCATTAAAAGATTTAAGAATCTTTGCATTGGAAAAGGCCTTTTTAAGTGTCTCTATGAGATTATTATTTGTTACATTACTAATTCCATAGATATGTTTACAAAGAAATAATTGAACGGTTAAAGAAAGTTAAGAAAAACTTTAACAACCATGATGTAACTCTTGTTTTCGCTATACTAGCCTAAAGAACTTCTTAACATTAACATTTAGTCCATTCTTAACTCTTACATAACTATTGGTTCTTTCATCTATATTTATAAAGGTGTCATATAGTAATCCACCCATATTATCATACATAGACCTTCCATCAAATTCATTATTATCATCCATATCCATACTTGTGTTAATTGATCCCTCCTTATTAAATTCCTAACCATCATATCCTAGAGCAAATCCACCAACAATTAAACAATCATAAAAATTTCTAATAAATCAATAATGATTACAATACTTCTTGTATGGATAATAAAATTCATTCTGTTAGCCACCTTAGAAAAAAACCTTTTAAGAAAATGATCAACTACACTCATACACTATATTTAAGGTCATCTAATGTGTATTCCCTTTTCTATAGACGAATTGTTGTTTATTAAAAAGCATCGCAAGTCTAATTTTTAGCATTGCAAGTCTAATTTTTACTATACTTTTCTAAATGAAGAGGAGGATATAATACATTACAAATAATCTTAACTTGAATTTGAGGTGCTAAATCAAGTCTTAAAAAGAAAATTTAACGATGTTAATGAATCAAACCAAGACTATAACATGTATAATGTCTTAAAAGAATGTATAAGTAAAATTTTCAGTTTATGGTCTACTCTTGCAACAAGTTGCAATATCAATGTTAGCATAATAGAAACCATTATTTAAAGTAACACTACTATAAATGCATAAACTTTTAATTCAAACAAAGAAACTATTACTAGATAGATACATAGCTGCAAAATAAAATAAAATCAATGTGATTTCTAAATTTGGATAACCTCGTGAAGCTTTATGATGCATAATGTACAGTTGGAAAATATTATTATGACATAATAAACTAATTCAAAGTGCTATTAAATTGTTTAAAAGAAATATATATAAAGTATCCCAGTAGTAAACTTGTCAATTTGGATTTTTTCTTCTATTAGATGCAAATCCAAATGCTTTACTAGTAATTCTACGATTTGAAAAAAAAGGGTAGTGAACTTATATGTTACTTCCATAATGAAAGTAATTATTTTTACTTGGGAAGTTACAATAGAATCATATGGAAAGTAACTTATATGTTTATATTATTATTTTAAATATTATGATAGTTAATTAAGGTGTTTGATAATTCAATTGAGACTTGTGACTTATTTTTTTCTATTATTAGTTACTAATTTTTTAAGCAAAGAAAAAGAAAAGAAACATGACATTGGTATATTATTAGTGAGACTATGATGAATTTATTTAGAACTATTTTTTAAATCAAATTTTCTTTAAATATTAATATTAAAGTGCTTGAAGTTTTGTAGAAGATAAAAGGTATTAGGAAGACAGTTTGTTATTTCACTTTGAAATAACTTAGATGTTGGGAAAAAAAAGGTGTTACTGCCATCTTGCCTTTATTTGGAATAATCATTAGGTTTAGAGTTAGAATTGAAAGTTCTTTAGAACTACAAAATTTGGTTTTTATGTGTTATTAAATTATGAATTGGACATGTTTTCTTTCATTTTGAATGTTATAAGAGTAAAATTGTCCCTTTATGCATAAGAGGAAAAACATTTGTGAAGAAATACAATAGGGATTTTACTTAAGGAGACAAGGCACAAGAAAATGATTAAAGGGCAAGAAAGAATTCTTGATCATATATTTAAAACCTAGGATGTTATGTAAAGCATTGTTCGTGCTTGGTTGCAATTTTAAATATACTTCTCCTTAGTAAAGTTATTTTAAATTGTACATAATAAAATTCCTTAACCATCTTTGATTAATTTCAAATTATCTTTTTCACTTTTCTTTCCCAATAATAAAGTTATTTGGACCAAAATGGCATTTGTATGATTTAACACTAAGCTTTGTTTGTGTATCATATCATTTGATATAATCTATGTCTAAAACACATCGTTAGTGCCAAGATGTATACCAAAAAATTTTATTGTTAGCTGAAGTTGCATAAAGTAGTAGTAGAAATTTTGAGAAGATAAGAATTATAATTTTTCAGTGGTTTCTTATATTGCTTTATGAAAGAGACACTATATTTGTGTATTTGGTTCTATTTCTTTTTAAAATATGAATGCGTGTTTGAAATTGAATTCTTATTTATGATTACAAAGTTTTTAAGTTACTATAACTTGGCTATATATCTTGTAAACAAGAATCAAAACATGAAATTTTTTATGGATTTGAAAGAAATTATAATGAGAAGCATTTTTGTAGAACATATGACACATCAACTTTTGCTAAGGGTCATAGATTTATCTATACCTATCGTACCAAAACACAAAAACAAGAAGAAACTAAATAACTTAGAAAATGAAGCATAAAACTTACTTTGTTTTTAGTATAATCACTTAAAAATAATTATATTTGAACTGAATTTGGTATGAGACACTCCTTCAATGATAAATTCCTTTTTTCTTTACCTCAGACAATCCCAAACAAAAAGAAATACTCATAAAAAAGATTTATAAAAACACAACTTTAAAAAAAGTTACTATCTTAAAGTTCAAAGAATAGTCACAAAATTAAAGAAGCAATAAAAACGAAAACCATAAATGATAAAGGTGAAAGTTATAGTAAATGGAAGCATAAGCAATGGTATCTATAAGAATTGTTGTACTATTTATACTTAGAGACAACTGAACCTTTAAAAAGATAGATTCATAAGCAAATTCATATATTAAAATAGAGACATGTATATAGAAAAATGTCAAATGGCATTAATGTACTTAAGTTTATGTGACACCTATATATACCCCCTGGGAGGATATTGTGAATGCCACATACACAGAAACATTCAGAATACAAAACATTCCAAAACATACAAAACATTTCATACATGCATTTCCAGAATCTTAAATAAACATACATTATATATCATTCCAAACTTGTTCAAAACATACATAGATGATATCACATGATCTTAATAAAATTCATCCCAAAAATCGAAACCAGTTTAAAACATAGTTATTATGAAAACTTACAACAATTCGGAATCATGCATTTTACATGCAAGCCAAAATAAACCCAAAATATATTTTTATATAAAAAAAGACTCAGAATTTATTGACCATTGCGATTGACTCGACCCAGTCCTTAAGTCCTTCTCTCTGAACCTACACAGGGCAAATCCACCGTACTAAATATACAACTTAGTGAGTAATAACTAATTTACATTAAGAGATTGCTTTAACAAGAAATCAGACATATTGCATTTCAGAACAAGTTTTATAAAATTAACAGAACTGCATAACACAAGAGGGTATAAACCTTTTAGAATCAAAACACAATTTGGTTTATGTCAGAATCAAACAAATACCATAATACAAAATCAGATGATTGCTAAATCCATTTACAGAAGCTGGTAATGGGACTTATATAGAAGAGATCGAAGTCTCGACACCGAAGTGTCCAAAAGAGACCAAAGTCTCAACACCGAAGTGTCAATAATAGAAGACACTTAAATGCCATTAACAAAAGACACCGAAGTGTCACAGAAGCAACTGCAGATTCTTCTAGACATGTCTATTTACCCACAACTAGGAATCAACAGTTTTAAAACAAAACAAGGTCATTTCAAACATTTCATGTGCAAAGCAAGTAGTTAATCATATTCACATGCAAGTAGCACTTCCAATTATATAAATATGCATCAAATGCCTCGAACAATCATTGTCTGGAATTCAGAACACAATTAGCATAAATCAAGTTCAACAAGTAGAACAAAGTAAGGTGTGACCATCTAAGATTACTCACAAAAGCTCCTTTATTGCTTATTGCCTCGAAGTCTTAGCAATATCTGGAAGTGGTCGCTCTATGTGTTCCTCTATAACATTTAACATATATATAAATCACTATTGTGCATAATTAAGAATTCATTTATGTATACTGAATATGTATGATGTATGTTCATGACAAATTCTCGGGTATAATCCCTTACTAAACTGATGTAAACATAAACTGTACTTAAAAAGTTCTAATATTCATACATTCAATTACTATTCCAACTTTTGTTGGAAGCACCTCATTTGGGTCAACTTTGCATAATCAATAAGATTAAGAAAATGATTTATTTCTATAACGCTTTCTTCTAGAAAATTATTTCTCTATGTTTTAAGTCTCTATTGATACCAAGATCATTCAATTAGGTTCATTATTCTATGGGTTATGCTCAAAATACCATAGACTGTGTACATTTGAAATTTTAGCTAGATCATGATCATACATTCAAGTTGTACAACCCATATCTCTCAATTCCAATATCTAAAAATTACAAAATTTATACCAATTTAAAGCTAAGAGAAAAGCTACAACTTTGATGTAGACACCTCAGTCTAATTCGGCCTACAACAATATAGTTTATTCAATAACCATAGGACATGATTTCTGTCCCTAGTAGTGTTACAGTCTAAGCCAAGTCTCAATTTCATGCCAATTTTGAAAGTCTTAGAGATAGAATTAAAATTTGAATTGTTCAAGAAAGTTGTAGAAATATGACCCTAGTTTAATCTAAATCATGAATCAATCAATTTAGAAATCTATAGGTCACGTTATAATTAAAATACCGAAGCATGTTCATGAAAATTCTCCAGTTCATAACATTCTAGCACATACCCTCACTTTGAGTCAATCAATCTTTTTCTAATCAATTTAGATGGCTCTAAAATTTTATGGAGAGGAAAAGAAATGTCTTAGTAGTGTATTGGTTCAATATTCAAGTCATTTGGAGGTTGGGAGACAAAGTTATAGTAAAAAGAGTCAGTGCTATTCAGTATCAGAAAGCTTGATTATGCACTACTACCTTTCCATAATAGAATCATGAATTTTTGCACATTAATTCTCCAAATTTTTGCAAAAACGCTTCTCCTTCTTCTTCCTCTCTTCTACTTATTTCCTCATCACAAACTTATACCCTTTCATTTATCCCTCTAATTCACTTCTATATCAACTCAACTTAGTCCCAAAACAACTTAAATTCAAGTTTATATTCAAAACACCAAAATCAATCATACACGTATTTTACCATCTTCAACTCTCTCTCTCTCTCTCTACTATAAATTTTGTTTTCATGAACAGTAACATCCCATAAACCAAAACAAAACCTATAGCCACTTACGTATGCATCCATCAACAAGCATGAAAACATCATCTATAATACTCCTCTTTCAATTCAACAATACAAAACAACTAAAAAATCCAAGGTTCAAATATAAACATCAAAACTGACATCTCTCACGCATGTTTCCTATTTTCTACATTTTCTCCATGTTTCTATACTTCTTCATTCTCACTACTGAATTTATTTCTTCCCATATCACTCATGCATGAACCAATATACAAAATATTAAAACATCATCACATACATTCACGAAAAACTTACTTGGTTCAATGAAATTCTAGCTCAAAAGTCCATATTTTTCTCAGCCTCGCAAGCAAACAAACATCAACTCAAACTTATACTCATCTTCAATTAGTTCTCCAGCAATTGAGAGTTATAAACCAAATACATAAACATGCATAACAGTTAGTTTCGGTGATGGATGAAAAGAAAAAAGAAAAGAGTTTTAGTTGATGTTTTTCAGTGGTGAAGAAGAGATGTGAGCTGCAAAAGTGTTTTTATTCTACACCTAACTATGTGGGTTAACAATTCAATGACACATGGCACCCATGCATGTGGGTCATATGTTACCCTCCCATTTGTCTCTTATTATATTATTTTTTGGTTCAAAATACCCCAAAATTTCAAAATTTCTTTAAAATTCACCGAAAATTTTGAAATAATAATAACATTCTCCAAAAAAATTTCAACACCTAGAAACCACAATTCTCATCTTAAATCAAATTTTAAAACCATTTATTCCCAGACTTGTGAATGCATGCATGTACAAATATTTGTATGTGTAAAAAAAACATATGCACTTATCAACGAATACTCAATTAGGCAAAGTATATAGTGCACTGAAATTCCTTAATTTTCTAACCCCTAACATGGGGGGTTACAGTTTAAGTTATAGAAAAAGCACCCAAAGCATAAACAAAATCATTGAAACAACCATCACAATCATATATAAACCTTTAAAACCCAATACTATAAACCTAGACCCGCTGAACTAGTTCATTCATTAACCATCATTTACTTTTAAGTTCAATTGTGTGCCTATATTTATAACATTAAGAAAGAAAATGATGATTTATACGGAGGGGGAGAAGATGACAACGATGGTGCTTGGTGGGGGCAATGGCAAACTTAATGATTAGGTAGCCAAGGAAGTGAACTCATAAGAGGAGATTGAATAGAGAATGATTAATAAGGGATGTTGTATGATTTTTGTAGATAGATAGGATTAAGGGAATTTCTATTGAAAAATGAGACTAAAGAATATTATATATATATATATATAAACAGGATGGAAGTCAAAAGGGCAATGCTCCTTGATACACGTGTGAGTATATATGTATGTATGTATGTATGTATATAAGAACACAATCTAAAATAATAACATTTTGGTTATTACTCAAATACACACACATCCACACATATGTGTGTGTGTGTATGTACATAATCTCACTTTGGTTATTACTTAAAATTGGTACACACACAAATACAAACACATATGGATACACAATCTAAAATAGCTACACTTTGGTTGTTGCTTGAAGTTGTTCTAAGTAATAATGATTTTAGTTGTTGCATTAAAAGATGCTACTTTTTATTTTATTTTATTGCCTTTTAGATATATGTAAACAAATTATTATTATCATTTCTTTTTAAAATTATTAAAGGCCATATTTTAAAATCATTATATTATATTAATTTTAAGCAACATATTTTGAGACTCTAACTAGCGGATGTAGCCTAAAGCTTTTCTTACTGCAATGTCAGGCTAGATTGGTAGTTAGGAACTATAATCAAATAGAAGGGATTGATTTCAAAGAAAGATTATCTCCTATTGCAAAGTTGGTTATTGGTAGCATGTTTATTGCTTTGACCACAGTTGAACATGAATATATATATATATATAGATATATATATATATATATATCTATATATATATCTATATATATATATATATATACACTATTAATCACTACAGATCCTTTGATTATCAATATTAAAGAGCAAATTATAAAGAAAATTTTGAACTTTATTTAATTTTACAATACTAGCCTAAAATTTAAAAAGTTATACTAAAATGTTTCAACTTTCACTTTTTTGGAAAAATAGTCCAACATTAGACTTTCAATTAACAGTGTTGATGTGTCACATGACTTATACATGTTCTATATATATCATGTCAAATAAAATATTAAAAACTTAAATCCCTAAAACATTTGCAGCTCTTCTCCTTTGCAATTTGACAACTAATTCCCTATGGTTAAAATATAAAACTAGTTGATAATGAAGCTAGAAAATAAAGTGAAGAAGAAACATATAGAACTATTGAAGTTATAATAAGATTTCTTGATGAAAGTGAAGATTAAGGGTTAAGGAATTAATGAGAGTGTATGGGCTTTCTAATAAAGATTAGTGGAGGAGAAAGTCAAGTGTATCTTATCCTTTTTAATCCAACAACTAGTTCCTTAAAGTAGAAAAATAGAACTAATTTTTATAAGTGTCTTGCTATGGAAGAAAAGGTTTTTCATTCTTAGATATATTATAAACACAAAAAGATAAGGCTTTGACATTTTTTTATTTTTTTAGTATATGTATGTGGGAGTAGGTGATCCTGTAGCTGTGAAGCTTGATATGTCTAAACTAAAATAAAAAGAGGTTGGCACAGTGATTTATTAGATGTATGTACTATGATGCTCCGACGGTAAGCCATTTTTGTGGTGAGAGAGCTTGTAAATATTAAAGTAGAGAAGATGATGGATACATGGTCACTTATGTTCATCATGATATTTCTAGATAATCTAAGTTTTTTTTGTTATGGCTGCCAGATTTCTAAAGTTTGATATTGTCACTACGTTTGAACTTTTTTTTTAGGGAATCATATGTTTTTCTAAATTTTCAATCAGTGAGAGACGTGTCAGCCATGTATTTAATGAACTTGTTAATGTGATTTATTAGGTTAGTAATGTTAATTAAGAGTCTAATAACGAATGTTTTTAAGCAAAGTTAAAAGTTAGAATATTTTAACATCAGTTTTTAAAATTTAAAGTATTAAAATATTAATTTTATAATTTAATAAGAATACTTAATCCAATTGTCAATTCATTCTAAAAATGCCTTTGCGGATGCTTATCTTATGCTCTGGCTACTTTAGATTAACTTGGGATGATGGAAGAACTAATTTGAGATATGCAAACCGCTAGAATTTTCCTCTCACCCTAGTTTTCCTCAATATCATCCCCCTATTAACATGATTCAAAAGAAAAGAAATGAAAACAAATGGAAAAGTAAGCAAGAACAGCTGCCCAGCTCATAACTTTTCTATCTTAACTACTTCTCCATTTTTCACCTTGTCTCCTTCCTCAAACTTCCACTCTATTCCTTACCTACTCTTTACCCTTCTTCAATGGACTCCTTTGTTGTTCTTCCATCTTTTCACTATAACTCTCTCTCTCTCTAAGCTTCTTCTTTGTATGTTTATGTTATTGAATGTCTGAAAGTGTATCTAGATGGTTTCATTTTGCATTGAAGCTTGCTCGCATTTTGCCTACGTTTCTTGCTACTTCTTATGATACTGTTTTCAGAATTTCCTTTCTGCTTTTTTTTAATATATTTTCTTCATAACCAAATGACAAATTCCTTATGATTTTTCCTCTCTGTGTCTCTTTATGCTTATTAAGTTGTTAATAAGTCAAGCATGATGAGATCTTTTGATTCTTTTATTGGTTTACGTCCTATAGCCAGTCGCTTTGGTTGTAGTTTAATGACAAATTATGTAAAGGCATTCTTTATCTTGTATAAGTTTAGACATATATGATAAAGTCTATGAAATAATTGTACATTGCTAATGAAATTATAATGAGATTATAATTATGAGATTCATATTGCATTTATGTATTATCTCTAAATTATTCCTAGTCATTGTTCTATTAAGATTAGACATTAATGGAACGCAAAAAGACTAGCACAAGTTATATTTTTCCTTATAAAGAAAGTAGTCGATCTCATAAGCTAAAATATAGAGATACTTAAACAAACGTGTGGGTGTTTGTTAGAGACCAAGTTCACTGAACAGATCCGACATGAGAAATCTATTTGGAACATTACTTGTATGTCAGACCAAGTTCACTAAACAAACCCAACTTGAGAAATTCATTTGAAATATTACTTGTATATATATGAAATTCTCATTATGATGATTGCATAAGTGATCCTTTAACTTGAGGTCACCAAAATTATCTCATATAGGGATTTCTATATTTTGATACTACTTATGATCTATGTTTTTCGTTGCTCTCAGTTAGTAATAATTCAAGAAATCCTGGGCTAATTGGAATGGCACTTTCTAATAGTTTACAAATGTCATTAATTGAATCGATAGCTAATGGATGAGAACTAATATGATTGAACTCAAAATAGAGCAAACATTAATTTCATGCTCTATGTCTATGATGAAAGGATTTTTTTACGAAAAAATCATGCAAGGAAAGATTATTTAAACCTCTTTAACATTCCTAAATATTTAGATGGTCATAACGTATTACTGGACGTCAATCTTAATTTATGATTGTAAATCGTTTAATTGGAGAATTAAAAATGAATTAAAAGGAGTTTTAATTGATCTAATTCTAATTATAATTATAATCATTGCCAACATATTTGGGAACCTAATAGGTCTCACATATAGAATGAGTTGAAGAGAACAAAGTTAATTTAATCAAGTTGGACTTGATTGTAAAGTTTGAGAAACTTTATGATGAAATGCGAGATATTTGATAAATAAGGATCAATATGAGATAGTAAATCTTATATGGGCATAATTAGTATTTAATTAGAATTATTTGTAATTCTAAATAAAGTTTGATTGAAATTAGAATTTAATTTTAATTAGATTACCAAAAAGTCTAGAAACCTATTATAAATAGGCTTAAGTTCTAAAAAACTAACACTTCTTGCTTAACCTTCTCTGTAAGAGTTACATAATTCTCTCAACTCATTATGTAGATATCATTATAGGACGAACATTTATGCAATTATAGTGGTTGAGACAAATCAATTTCGAAAACGGTTTGAGGGATACGACAAGATAAAGATCAAGCTTCGGAATGAGGTACAAATAAGTTTTCTCTTTGTTATGATTTATGTTAATAATTTTATAGAATTAAAGAGATCTTGATTTTCAGGAAATGAAAAGTTATAAAAAAAGTCTCGTAAATATTTCGTTACACTCAGGATCAAATTTTGACCTAGTTTCCCAACATCTTCCTCTCTTTATCTCTCTTTTGTTGATAAATCCTTTAAGTTGAGCAAAGTTGTTGCAATTTGACCAAAAGGAGGGCTTAATAAGTGCCTCGCAGAAGGGGGGAAAATAAGATTTATATTCAAGAAAAGTTTCATGACCAATGATTTAAGGTTTAGATTGAGATATGATCCCTTACAGATGAAAAATTTATGAAATTTAAAAGTCATGTGGAACTTCTATTTGTATAAAAAAAAGATAACATTACCTTTTATACCAATTCAGAGATCCTGTTGCATGCAATATCAATTTGTTGAAACTAAGCGTATTGATATTATAAATTTCCTAAACTGAATAATAGAGTTAAATAGTGTTGTGAACTCATGTTGCCTTTTATACCAATTCAGAGATATTGTTATGTGCAATATAGATCCACTGAAACTAAGCATATTGATTCTGAAACTGAGTAGTAGAGTTAATTAGTGTAGTTAACTAGATTTGCTTTACCATATAGCATGTGTCATTCACTTACTTGTTTGGTAATGTCACTTGAAGTTGTTCTTTAAAATTCTAGAAGCAAAAGAGTGGATAAATGAGATTCCTCAAGCTAAATTGCTCTCTGAATTCACTTTTGTACTGATTATAACTCCTTCATCTTAGAAAAAAAACTTCAGTGTTGGCATCCATTTATTATTTTGCTTCATCGCATACACTGTCAATAGTTTATACTGTTACATTTTACAGTTATTATTGCTGATCTTTTTTTGGTTAGAAAGTAATAAGCTTTTATAAATGAAACAATAAGTAAATTAACATGGATAAAATCCTAATAACTTGACTAGACATCCCAATTCATACAGGATCAAAAGCTAGAGTAAAAGTACTACTAGCCACAAGACACCTAAACAACCAATGAGCTGGGACAAGGTTCTACTAATCACATTGGAATTAAACAAAACTAGATGGCCACGACCAAATAGATGAAAAACATATCAAGAAGACACTAGTACCTGTCAAGTTTACAATCAATAAGGAATTAACCCCAGTGTAAGATGCTTGTATAACTCCCGTATAGTTATTTCAACCCTAGGTTCAGCTTCAACCAGAGTACAAGCAACTGATTGTAAAAGATCAGGAGGTGTTGAGTCATCCTAGTCCCCAGCTGGTGGCTAGGATGCTGTTTTTTATATATCTCTAATTCCTTTTGCAGTTGCAGCATCTGTTGTTTGTTCAGTAGACATGTTAGGTAATGTTACTGAATTTGGTATCCATAAGAAAATTCACTTATTTATTATGCTTTATTTGGAGTAGTATGGTTCCTATTCATTGATGATAGATGCCATTATCAGGTAATTGCTATACAAATAGATTGATTGTTTACAAAAAACTTCTATCTTCTCTAATGAAACGAAATGTAAAATTGGTGTCAAATGTGAAGACAATTGAAAATGCTTTAGTATCCAAGTTTGTAACATCCCATCACCAATGGGAATGGTAATTTGGTCATTTGGGACGGGCTAGGCGAGTAAAAATATATCTCGGCATGAACATGCATCATATAGCCTTTATAATTATATAAATGGTAATTTTTGCACATGCTACATGCATTCATGACATTTCCCGGCATATGGGTCTAATTGTAATTTTGTGTGATTGATATGATAATTGTGCTTGAAAAATTGATTTGGAGTGGTTTATGTGTGTTTTATATTTTTAGAAAATTTCAGGAATTTTCCTGAAATTTTTCGGGATATTTTTTCGGACCGAAAAAATTGCCAAGAGCCAGACTGATGGGATTTCCGGTACCGAAAATTTCTATCTAATGACACTGGATTATTGGATATATTAATTTGGGATTGTAATTAGAGCCATTGGATTGGTTTAAACGTGTTTTGGGAATATCTTTTTCGTCCGACATCTGAT
Source organism: Erythroxylum cataractarum (assembly GCA_024703695.1). Lineage (NCBI taxonomy): Eukaryota > Viridiplantae > Streptophyta > Magnoliopsida > Malpighiales > Erythroxylaceae > Erythroxylum > Erythroxylum cataractarum. The sequence continues at coordinate 39,664,469 of JANJEY010000235.1, forward strand.
TGACCTGATTCTCGAGGCATCGGATTCGTGAAACTTTGAATTTCATTTATTTGTTAAATTGGAAATTTTTAGAGCCAAAATTGAAGGGTATTGGTTAGGTCGAAGTGAGGGGATCGGGTAATGATTTTTCTGATCCATGTTTTATTAATAATTGGACCTATAGAGGTCCAAATTAAGCGATTTTGATGTCTATGAGTTTTTAATGTTTAGAGGAAATTTTTGTTATGGGAATTTGTGAAATAGTGCCGAGAATGTCACGAACATGCATTGTACACATCTAAATTGCTACATGTGCATTGTTTAATATTTCTGATTGTGCATTGGTAATATGTGATTATTGTGAATGTTATAGAGGCACAGTTGGAACGTCATTCCACGGACGTTGCCGAGACTTTCCGGCATTAGCTCGAAAGCTATTGGTGAGTAACCTAGATGGTTTCTCAGTTATTAATTGTTTATATTTTGCACTTATAACACTAGGGAGAATAATGGTGGGCTTTGCGTTTGTTTATACTGAGTTTCGGATCGAAGGTGTTCGATATATTGGAAGATCATGACATAGAAGTGCTATATGTGATTTAGAATGTGATTAATTGTGACTACTTGTGTGAATGTGGTAATTTGGGACCGAATATGATGTGGGCTTTGCTTTATATTGCCATGTGCATTCCATGCATAATGCACGATCAGTAATTGACAGTTTTGACCGGAGCAACCACCGAGAGCTTAAAGCTCAACATAATTAGGCCTCAAGTCTACAGTGATTAAGAGCCACAAGCTCACAGATTAATGCGCCCTTGTTGGGACAGATTAGGCGCTCGGTCACAATAACATAATAAATTAGAAAAAGGGTCACATACGCATTGCATATGCATTTGATTAAATGTTTTTGATTGAGTGAAAGGCAAATTGCCTTGTGTTCGTGTGAATGACCATGTGATACTTCTGAATGAGCTATTATGCTATAATTTTGTTATACTTGACAATGCATGAATTGGGTGAGCCATCGATGATGGTTCCTCACTGAGTTCGCAAACTCACCTAAAATTGCAAATTATTTTTCAGGATCGAGAGAGTAGACTCCTAACTCCAGAGAGACTTTTCCTGTCGTGTAGATCATGTTGGTAAGAGAAGTCATGACTCACAGGTCGGTCAGCTGGGATCTTTTGGGGATGACCTAGTTAGGCATTTTGTATTAGATTTCTTTTGGGAGTATTGTACAGACAGTGAAAAACAGACTAATGTGTAAATGACTGTTCTTAATGATATGAAATGAGAAAAAAATTTATGGTTTCAAAAATTAGTGATTTTCAGTATTGATGTTTTATGATTTGATGTCATGTGAGGTACAGTAGTGATTGTTTGTAGTTCACCCTATTTGTAGGATATGTATCAGAATGACCTACGGGCGTCCCGGTGTATACCCTATGGTAATGGGGTGCTACAGTTTAGGTACACGGAAGGACAACATGGCTAGTAATGGTGGAGAAGGTGTTGTGAGGCCATATGGACATCCTCCTATCCTTAACGAGAGGATCCTTTCATCCATGTCACGAAGATCTATTGCTACTTATCCTTGGCATGACTTGGAAATTGGTAACTTGTCCTTTTGCTATATAACCCAAAAGTATCCTTCATTCTATGAAGTGTTAATAAGATAAGTTGTTGTTTAAATTCTACACCTTCTATTGATTATATTCAATCTTTTAATTTGTTCAAGAGTAGGTGCTCCAGTTTTCAACTGTGTAAGTTTGGTTTTCTTGAGGACTACTTGTTGCATGATTGAACAGAAACAAGACATTAACTCTTTATTTGGCGCGCAAGCCACTTGTGCAATTTATTCTTAACAAAACTAATTTAAATAGCACTAATTTAATCATGTACATGAAGCATTAGCTGCTACGGTATCAAGTCTTTACATTCATCAAGACTAGAATTCTTTATGAATTAAGGTTCTAAACAGTCTGAAGATCTAATGTTGAATCTGAATATTAGGTGGTGGAAATTGGTAAAGGCAGCAAGGTCAAATATGAACTTGATAAGACAAGTGGGCTCATAAAAGTAAGTTATTTTCCTTTTCTTCCTAACTCAGATAATTTAATCAGAGTTTTAATCTTCTTCACCGAATGTTATATGATATGACAAACTTCTTTCATTTTAAGTATGATATGTTCACCATAGATTGTGTATCTAGGCAGACTAGTGATGCTTATCCATCTCTTTGTTCATTTCTACAAAGATTCCAATCAAGGATAAACCACATTTGAACCATTCATAGGCATTGAACAAAAAGTGAACTTAAGGTGAAATTCGGGTAGACCAAATGAAAAGTAATCAACTAAATTTGAAAAATCATAACTTGAACTACAGACCTCAAAATTTAGTGATTGAAGTTGCTATCTCTTCCTCTTGATGAGCTCTAAATGCTCACCAAATACCATAGGAAGAGGAGGTATGTGCTAAAAGTTATGTCATGCAAAAAGGGCTTCTCCCCTGGAGGTGACGTGAAATATGCACCAACTTCAGAGAATAAATTGTACTAATTGGAAACCAAATTATGGGCCAAGAAAGGTGTCATTCTCTTCATCTATGTCTTAAATTTCAAACAAAAATTTTCTTGCTAAATTTAGACAACAATAAGGCGTTGAAACCATGTTTCTCCTGTAGCTACTCTATCAGACCCAACATTCCAGATACAACACCTAAGTTTGCACATGTATAACTTCATGTAGAAAAACCAGAAAAATGCTCAAAATATATGAAAAATTTTCCTTAATGTCTACTTTTAGGACATACATATCATATTTTCTTGTACTGAACATGTGTGCAGGATATAGTTGATCAACTGTACAGAGAAGCAAAAGAGTTGAAGCTATGAGAGCAACTTCCAATGTGGAAGCTAGAGCACATACCCAACTGGAAATAAAGTTTCTAGTGAACGTATAATTACATCTCATTAATCAGAGATAATTCTTCTTTGGGAACTCTAAGAAAAAACAAATGTGATAACCATAGCAATACGTTTGTATCAATCATATTTCCAATAGTGGAAAGATGTATCTAAAATCTCAATTTGACTTAGTCGGATCATATAAGTCGAGAGTACTGATCTTATATTATTATATTTCCTCTGAAGTCGTCAACAATTTTAAGTGGCAAATGAAAGTTGTTTTCATGGAATCAATTAGTACAGTATAAAGTTGTCATAGTAGTACAGATAGTAAATAACTAGAAATGTTCAACCTATTGAAGAAAGAAGCAATTGGCAAGAACACCATCAGGTTATAGGCATTTGACATTTGTATAACAAACCTTGCCAACTCTAAAGTGAAACAATGAGCAATCGTCAATGTGAAGTTTCCATGACATCGACCTATCTTGCAAACAACTTCTTCTTCATAAGGTAATGCAATAAATTTCCTAAATGATTCCTTTTAATCTCAACATCAAATGATCAAATTCAGTTTCGAGTCATACTAAGCTAAAGATGAATAGAAAAAGTTAACCAATGCATGTTCAAAAATTCTCTATAATTGAAATCTATTGCCACTGAATGTTAACTCTTTAGTTCCAGGAGAGAACCAACATAGAAAATTAGGAGATGGGGATCAAAAAATGAGAAATTTCAGTCAAAATCTATACCTTTGATGGGTCCACCGACCATGATTATGGTGACAACTCTTTCCTTCGAGCTACCCGTCTCCAATCAACAAAAACCCAAAACACCAAATCTTTAAAAGTCTTCAAAGCTCCTGTTTGCTTAAGCCCAGAATACCAAATCCCAGAGTACGTGAGTAGTTGATGGAGAGAAAAAGAGAAGATGCATCTAAATGTAATAGAACAAAGAAAGAAGACACATCTAAATGGAAATAAACACTGCTCTGTTTGGTTCCTAAGTTCCGTTTGTATAGAAAATGACAAATTACAAAGTTAAAAGTAAGATGGAAGAAGTAAAGCAGGAAGCAAAATCAAAAGGAGAAGATGTTGGCTTGGCTTAGGTACTTAGAGGAGACGTTGGTTTAAATAAACACATTGATGTTTTTGTTGTAGCACAGAATAGGTACAAAGTTAGTGGGATAGACGTTCTGATGCCCTGCAGTGAGGCGGGACATGATCCTCTATCCTATTTTTTATGTACTAATTTTGTTTTATTTTATCTCAACAATTCATTTTTATAAGACTCGTATAAATAAATAATTGAATTGAGATAAAATATAATTGGTACATAGAAAATGGAACGAAGGATACGAGGACCAGCGAGGCTTGTGTTTCTTAACGCTTTGAGCTGATTATGATACATATCCTTTGAATTTTCGGGAAAGAAAAGTATACGGCAATCCCCAAATGCAAATGACTCAACTGACCTTTTGTCAACCTACCACGCCTACTCAACCCACCAACGATCCGCACTTTGGATTCATTTGATATCTCTCCAATATTCTCTCCAGTATGTAATATATGTACACTGCTTCTCACTCAGCAAAATTCCAATTGTCGACCACCACCATCAACTAAGCTGCGGAGGGTATCATGGACTATGGCAATGTCTTGGTAATCTCCTCCTCTTCTCAGTTTTATTCCTATGTTCTTCACTTTCCTGTATGCTTTCCTTTCCATGTTCGTTTACTAGGAAAAATATACAAGCAAGGAACAGAGTAAGAAACAAGAAAAGTATTATGGAATCTCAGTACACTTGAATGATTATCCTATTTAGAATAATGGGTCTCTTAAGTTTTGCTAAAGCTTTTGTCCCACTGTTCAAAGCAACAACCTTTTCTTGTTGGTGTTCGGAACGGGGTTAGATGCCCTTATTGTTGGACTGCTGTCCTCTAAGTAACATGTCGTTGATTTCCATCTTAACTCGCTTCTTTTTCGTTGTCTATAAGGGATTAGTTGATTTTGTTGGTTGGTTTTTTGTGTTAAAGTTGGCTTCTTCTCCTTCGACGGTGGCTCAAATGGAGAGTGGAGCAAGAGGACAAATGAGGAGGAATCCCACTTTGATTTGTGCTCCGATCATGGCGGATATGGTGGATAAGATGGTGGTTGATACCGTTAAGGCCAAGAGTAGTGGAGCTGACCTCGTTGAGATTCGATTGGATAGTTTGAAGAGCGTCAATCCCATTGATGATCTTAACACACTCATCAAACACTCTCCTTTACCCACACTTTTCACCTACAGGTATTTAAGCTTACTCAATATCCCCTCGTGCTATTTGTTTTCTGATATATTCATCATTCCAACTTTTCCAAGTTCAAGTGAAGAAGTCAGTTCCTTTCTCTTTCCAGTGATTTAAGTTTACAACAACAGTTATTGAAATAGGTGCTTTTGCATTGATATCGAAACTGTTTTTTGCTTTTACTTAGCTGTTTCTTTTTAAAAAATTTCTTTGCAACAAATGTATGTACCATGGCTAAAACCATCAATGTTCTTCTAGACCCGTATGGGAAGGGGGTCAGTATGACGGTGATGAAACCAAGCGACTGGATACACTTCGATTAGCCATGGAGTTGGGTGCTGATTACATTGATGTTGAGCTTCAGGTTAGTTTATGTTCCCTAATCTTACCAAGGCTTTGGAATGATGTAAAGTTTTTTTCAACTGATGATTTCAGCTTGTTGACTAGTAAATTCTTTTGTGATGGTCTATAAGAAATGTTTTAGGAGATATAAGATTGTGAAGTCATTGATTATAATCTATATCGTGTGGACATTTGAAGATGTCCATAACTCTTTAATACTAATCTCCTTCTCCATAAAGGTTGTCCAAGAATTTAATGAGTTGATCCGTGGCAAGAAACCAGAAAAATGCAGAGTTATTGTTTCCTCACACAACTATCAGAATACTCCTTCCGTTGAGGATCTCGGTAATCTTGTGGCAAGAATACAAGCTGCTGGAGCTGACATTGTGAAGATTGCCACTACTGCACAGGATATTACTGATGTGGCACGGATTTTCCAAATAACTGTCCATTCTCAAGTAAGTGGCTTATATAATAAGCTGAAGCTCACTGGATTTCTGCCATAATTTTCCCTATCTATGATTTAGAAGAGTAAAAGGATTTTTCCCCATGTTTTTACTATACCCATCAGCCTAATTATTTGTAGTTTATGGATGATAAGTGACTGACTCTTTTGGCTTTGTTGACAAATTGTTAGTATATCCTCTAGAGATTTATGTTAATGGTTAAACAAGCTTAAAATCAAAGCATGTGCTTCAAATCTGAAATTTACTTCCTTCAGGTTTTATTCCTTAGTGGCAGCTTTTGATTCAATTTATTTGTGTTAAATGGCCTCACAATTTCATGCCACATTACCTTTTGCTTTCATATTCTGCCTCTTTGCTGGCACTACTTTGTTATTCTGTGATCATGTAATATTGAGCCTTTTAAACTTGTGTATTCCTAAAGCTTGAAGGGATTTATTTATAGTGGCTGTTCTTATTTCAGGTTCCAATTATTGGTATTGTTATGGGTGAAAGAGGCTTGATGTCAAGAATTCTTTGTGCAAAATTTGGTGGATATCTCACTTTTGGCACCCTTGAGTCTGGATTAGTTTCAGCTCCTGGTCAACCGATGATCAAAGATCTACTGGATCTATACAACTTCAGACAAATTGGACCTGATACAAAAGTATTTGGCATTATTGGAAACCCTGTCAGCCACAGCAAATCACCTGCTTTGTACAATGAAGCATTCAAGTCAGTTGGATTCAATGGGGTGTATTTGCATTTACTGGTTGATAATCTTGCTAATTTTCTGAAGACATATTCATCCACAGATTTTGCAGGATTCAGGTTCTATTTTTATATGCCTTAACCTTCTGAAATATATGTAGCGGTTTGCTGGTTTGTTTATAGGAAAGTAACAAAGTGTGTCAGTGGTTGGAGAAACCTTCCTGTGTGTTCTTAGTTGGGCATAAGCATTTTTTTAATGTTCTTAAGTGTGTCACATACTTGAATATGTATCTGTTTGGAGTGCTTGTTAACATGGAGTCCCTTAATATGCAGTTGTACAATTCCTCACAAGGAAGCTGCTCTAAAGTGCTGTGACGAGGTCAATCCAGTTGCAAAGGTAATTCTTATCTCTGGCAGAGAATTTGAGAAGGTTATAGTTCTCAATCAATCTTAGCCACTCGTATGTATGACTTGTTTTATGCATTTGGATAACAGTTTATTCTTGACAAGTTTTCAGTCAATTGGAGCTGTTAATTGCATTATAAGAAGACAAAACGATGGGAAGTTATTTGGTTTTAATACAGACTATGTTGGTGCTATTTCTGCTATTGAGGATGGCCTGCGAGGTTCTATTTTGCCTCCTTGTGCATGTTTTGATTTAATGCTTAATTTTAAAACATTCTACATTTCATTTCCTGTCTCTTTTTGCAGTTTCACAAAATATTAGCAGTAAAACTAGTTCACCATTAGCTGGCAAGTTGTTTGTGGTTATTGGTGCTGGCGGCGCTGGCAAGGCACTTGCTTACGGTGCAAAAGAAAAGGGAGCTAGGGTTATAATTTCTAATCGCACTTATGGTGGGTTTCTTCATTTAGTTTCTTTTTCTTATAATTCCTTCTTATGCATAAACATGGGTTTCGTTGAATGGAGAACATACTGTAACCTTTCTTATACACTAAGTCACAAATTTGGAGAAGAATGAACATTCTTCTAATGTGATGAGTACATCTCCTGTTACTTACCATTGCTTTTGTACTATCTGACATCAACTTGACATAAAGATCGGGCAAAGGAACTTGCCAACGTAATAGGAGGAGATGCTGTATCTCTGGCTGAGTTGGGCAGTTTCCATCCAGAGCATGGCATGATTCTTGCAAACACGACATCTATTGGAATGCACCCAAAAGTTGATGAAACACCGATTCCCAAGGTTTCATGCATTTCCTATTGTTTTATCTGTTGTCTATTATTTGGCATTTCATACATAACAGATGTTTCAAAAGTAAAAGTTATCTTTAGGTTCATCACGGATGTTACATTCTTACACGTCTCCCTCTGTGATTGTTACTGTTGGTCCATCTTGGGGATAGTCTGATGATTACCAATGTGTCTAAAGCCAAGTGGCTTCTTATGCCTTTAGTAGCATTCCTTAGTGCTCAGCAATAGTAAGCGTAAAGGCATGATGGCTGTTATAGAAGGACAATGAGACTGCTTCCTCTATTTGAAGAAATAAAGATATCATGAATTGATGATTTAGGTTCATCCACACATGGTGTTTCTATCATGTGCTAGGTTTTGCTAGTCTGATCCTTCGTGATAAATGGTGGAATCTTACAAATATCACCTTAACCCGATAGACGTTTTATGCTGAATAATGGATAAGTCATTCAAAAGAATTGGGTTGTTGGAATCCTGCTCTGTATGGTATAGCTCGTGCTTGTCCATTGCATTTGATTAAATAAACAATCTTGCGGATTGGGAAGTTAAAAAGGACTCGATTTGGTTTTGCAGAATGCTTTGAAATATTACTCCTTGGTTTTTGATGCTGTTTATACTCCCAAAATAACACGGCTATTGAGAGAGGCTGAAGAATCTGGAGCCGCTATTGTTTCAGGCTTAGAAATGTTCATTGGGCAGGCATATGAGCAATTTGAGAGTTTTACAAACTTACCTGGTAAGATCATAATTTTTACCTTCATGTGTATTTAACCAACCTTTTATCATTGTCATTTTGATGTGCAGCACCCAGGGAGCTCTTTCGGAAGACAATGGCAAAATACTAAGAGTAGAGCTTTTATGACATTTGAATGTGGTGGCTTGAATTAAAGCAAATTCTGTTCTGCATGGATCTAAGATTCATTTATAATCAAGAGCAAATGGAATATAAACCATGTCAACATTTCCAAGCAAGTTGGGAATATGGGAAGCTGTTTCTTGGCATTGGGAACAGAGTGTTAGTTATCAAATGCTACAGAGCATAGAGATTGTATAAAGGATTGGTGGGTTGGGTTGGGTTTATTGGTTGGAAGTTGAATTTGAATATGCAGAGACTATGGTTGCCTTGCTGCATTAAGTTCGATTTATTTATGTTTTTGTGTAAACCAGACATATTCAATGCTTTTTATCGAGACGAGCTTTACAGGTCCTAAGAGGAATACAGGGGCCTTGGATTTCATATAGATAACACCTGTGTTCTTACGTGTCTCAAGTTATTAATCATTCAGGTCCAACTCAATTAGGTAAACTGCGCATATATAAACCTAAAAGTTCCGTCTATTTGTTCTCGGGTTAAATAAAATTTGGAGGCGTGAAAAAAATTATTATTAATACCACCATAAGCATAACTCATTTCGTTTTTATAGTAATTAGTAAGGCGAAGCTATCTGTTCTGGCTAGAACTCCACTCTACGTCGAACAGATTGTGTTGAAGTATCAAACTGGCATGTTGGTGGACTTTGAATTAGGATGACATGCCCTCTTGCTTATTCAGAATCACCTCCAAGATTACTTCCCTGGCAAAATCAGGCTGTATTGAACATGCTCGCAAGCTGTTTGACGAATTGCTAACAAAAGACACAATCGCCTGGAATTCAATGCTCTCTGGCTATTCTCAACTTGGTCTTCACCGAGAGGCCCTCTTACTCTTTTACCAGATGCGATCCAGCAGCGCCAAGCCTGACCACTTCACTTTGACTGCAACTCTAAGTGCTTGTGCTAGTTCATGTTCGCTTGGCATTGGAGCCAAAGTTCACGCTTTCTCCATTGTTTCTGGGTATAATTCTTCTGTTCCTGTCAATAATTCTCTTATACATATGTATGGAAAGTGCTTGAACCCGTTTTCTGCTAGGAAAGTGTTTGACGAAATGGATGGGAGTAATGATGTGTCGTGGTGTTCTCTTTTGTTTGCATATACTAATTGTGGTCAGTTTGATCTAGCAAGCGAAGTCTTTGAAATGATCACTAGAAAGGTTGGTATTTCTTGGAACACAATGATATCTGGGTTTGGTCGAAATGGTGAAGTATTGTTATGTTTTGATCTCTACAGTAGGATGCGGAAGAGTTCTTATGAGCCTGACCAATGGACTTATAGTGCACTTATAAATGCTTGCACTGAATCTTTAGAATTGTTCCATGGACTTATGATGCATGCTGTTGTCATTAAGAATGGCTGGATCTCTGCAGTTGAGACAAGCAATTCACTTACAAGTTTTTATGCAAAACTTGGTTCGATATATGATGCTATGAAGGTCTTCGAATATGCTGAAATGCTATCACTGGTATCTTGGAATGCCATTATTGACGCGTATATGAAAGCAGGAGACATCCATAAAGCTTATATCACGTTTCAGCATGTACCTGAAAAGAATGTTGTTTCATGGACATCTATGATTACAGGGTATGTTAGAAACGGATATGGTGATGAGGCTCTTGGCTTCTTTATAGGCATGATGAGATATGGTTTGATCCCTGATGAATATTCATTTGGAGCCGTCCTTCATGCATGTTCGAGTTTGGCAGTTCGTGGGCATGGTAGAATGATTCATGGATGCATAATTCACTATGGTTTCCATGCTTATGCTTATGTTGGCAACGGATTAGTCAACATGTATGCTAAATGTGGGGATTTAGATGGATCTCTTTTGGCATTCCATGATATTTATGAGAAGGATTTGGTCTCTTTCAATGCTATGTTGTTTGGGTTTGGATTGCATGGAAAGGCTAGCCAAGCTGTGCAACTATATGAAGATATGCTAGCATCAGGAAAAAATCCAGATGAAGTGACTTTTATTGGTTTGTTAATGGCTTGCAGTCACTCAGGGCTCATAGAGAAAGGTGGTGCACTTTTCGCATCAATGGAGTCAGTTCATGGGCTTTCCTATGATGTTGATCACATTGCAAGCATGATAGATATGCTAGGACGAAGTGGCTACTTAGCAGAAGCAAAAGAATTGGTGAGTACGTTTTCAAAAGCAGGTAAGTATAAGGCTCGCTTTTGTGAGGTTCTGCTTGGAGCATGTTCGGCGTGGGGTGAAGTGGGGATGGGGACATACTGGGGGGAGGCATTAAAGGTTTTAAAGCCTCATAAAGAGATAAGTTACGTGTTACAGTCAAATTTGTATTGTGCTAGTGGGCAATGGAAGGAAGCTGAGATGATTAGAAAGGCTATGATAGATGAAGGATTAAAGAAAATCCCTGGTTTTAGTTGGATTGAAGTGATGAATAAGGTGGCAGTTTTTGCTGCCGGAGATCATTCGCATACATATATGGAAGAGCTCTGTAAGATATTGTATTTACTTCAATTAGAAATGAGACATACGTAAGTTAAATTCATTTTGAGAAATGATCTGAAATCTTCTGTTCCAAATGTCCCAAGCTTGTGCCATCTATTGTTAGCTACACATTCTACAATAAATAAATGAAATGTGCGGCTCATAGGGTACACACAGGATATGATTCTCTATCCCTTTTATCATGTTTCAATTCTGCTTCACTTCATCTCATGTGAATATACACAGGCCATAATTATGGGATAGCTTCAGGTTAGCTCCTCTAATTATGTAAATCTCCCGGATATAGTTTATGTTTCTGAATTGAAGCTTTGTATTGTCCTTGGACTGCTCCTTGAAGACTAAGGTTTTTTACTTTCAAGTACACCGAGCATCCCATAGCTACCGAGAGGAGCTTAACATCATCCTTGCGCACGTAAGGAAAATCCAGCATCCAGTGCCCTGTATCTCTCCAGTCTGTAAAGAGGCAGTGAACACCATATCTATATAACATCCTGCCATATGGTACTGGAGTAGGTGCATGCAAAGTATAGATGATTTAAAGGATTCAGGACACGCATTACACAACTTAACAGTTGAAATTCACAATAGCCCGACTGTTTTAATTCAATCATATGTTGACAGTTTCTCATTCAGAACTAACCACATCACAAATGGGATTAGTGGGGGCCAATTTGTTCCATACTAACTTCAACTAGGGAACCTTTGGAGCAGAGGGTCTGATGGGCTCTCTAAATGGTTTTTGTTGTGAATACACTTGAACAGCTCGTTAGTCATGAGAGCTCTAGAGCATTACCAAGAAACCACCTACTTAGAGAATTTGAGAATCTGCTTGATCTATTCCAATCTCCCATTCTGATCGAAGAGTTAACTTTTACCTCAGTAAGGAAAAGCAACCTTAAGGCATTGTAAGTTGAGAAGTAGGTATAGAGGCCGCATGGACTTCAATTATCAAACCATAAAGAGGCAGAAGAGTCACTTGAAACTATTTCCATAATAGTTTCAAATAATAAGAATTTTGTGTTTTAACCAATTGATACAAGTGTATTTCAAAACAATGTTTTCTTTTTTTGCTAGACCTAATTTGTTTGCATTTTTATTTCTATTGATCTTAAACAAAGTCGTCATTGTTTATGTCCGAAGTTACATGTTTAAGTTGAAAATGAGAGACAAAAAAGATGAAACACTGAGTTACCTTAACTACAAGATTGGAGTTGGAAACTTGATCTTTAATTAATAAGCTTATACAAATCTTAAAAAGCTTCATTAACAAGATATAAAGGCTATGATAATACCATCAATGAGTCGGAAGAATACCATGCTTAAATAAAAAAATATACCACACCTTCAAACATCCAATATTATGCTTATGCTAAAAAAAATAACATCACTCATAGTAGATAAAGTCAAACGTTTACCTTAAAATGAGTGTTAGGCCCCAAATCGTTTTTCTTGATGTTATTAAGTATGAATTTATTTTAATTTATGATTTATGGTCTATTTTGATTTTATTGAGAATATTCATGGAAAATTAGAATTTGATTGAGTTTAGTATGGAATGATGGTTATGGAAGAGTAAAATATTTGAGGGCAAAATGGTCAAGGCACTTGAGTTAGGATGTTTAACGCTTTGCATGTAAGGGCATTTTAGTCCTTGTACTCTCATTTAAGGCTTAGGTGGAAGGAATTAGAATAAGAAGAGGAGAAGAAAAATAAAAAGAAGAGAGGGAAAGAGAAGAGAGTTTCGGTGGAGCTAGAGGAAGAAGAAGAGATTTTGGGGTTTTGCCATTCTTGACAATTTCGAAGGTTTTCAAGCATTCTTAAGGTAAGTATTACTCTTCTACTCTTGTTTAGGTTGAATCTAACCTTAGTTTTGCATGGATTGAGTAGAAATCTAAGAAGTTAGGGTTTTGGTGAGAGATTTACAGATTTGCTTGGGTTGTTGTTTTGTTGATGTTTTTGGAGTTAGAATGAGGCTAGAATGGTAGTATATGACTTGATTTATAGCTTAGATGTGTTGTAGTTGAGAAAGGGGAGGATTATGGTTGAGAAAATTGAAAAAAATGAGTTTCGGGAGGTTTACGTCGTCGTTCGTCGCGACCTGCAGATGTGTTCGTCGCGGCGCGCGCTCGTCGCGGCGAGCTCCCTCCTCGTCGCGGCGAACGGCCATTTCCTGCTGCGACATGCTTCGGTATTTTGGGCATAACTTTTGATGTAGATGTCCAAATGAGGTCATTCTTTTTGCGTTGTAAACTAGAGACATAGGGCTACAAGTTTCATGAAGAAATGAAGTTCTGAATCAGTCTCTAAG
>JANJEY010000235.1:39678118-39692006 GCA_024703695.1 Erythroxylum cataractarum
TCAAAATAGACCATAAATCATAAATTAAAATAAATTCATACTTAATAACATCAAGAAAAACGATTTGGGGCCTAACAATGAGAATGTCATCACCAATTACGATGAATAGCTTAGTTCAATAAAAATTTTACTAGAACTTTATAAATCTAATATCACCTTTTAAGTATGAAAATATCATCATCCATTAACATATAAGTTACAATTTCACCTTAAAATTGGAATATCATCTCGGAGTATAAAGAATATCACGACTCAATAAAAACTAGACCAGACTTTCAAACATCTAATGCCATGTTTATGCATAAAAAATATCACACATTCACCTCAAAATGAAAATACCATCATCAAGTACGAAGAGTATCATGACTTTGTTAAAATTGTACTAGACCTTCATACATCCTTACCATGGTTGCTTAAAACAAAGAGATACAATACTTATTTATAGAAAATATCACCACACATAATAGATAAGTTACTCATTTACCTTAAAAATGGGAATACTATCTCTGAGTATAAAGAATATCATGGCTGAGTTAAAATTATACTAGACCTTCATATATCTAATAAGAAGCTTATTTATAAAAACTACCGGCATCTATAATAAATAAGTTACACATTAATCTTAAAATGAGAATACAATCACCGAGTATGGAGAACACTATATATAGCTTAGTAATAATTATACCATAAATTCATATATTTAATACAATGATTATGTACAAAAAATATCACCACCCTAATAGACAATACATATATTTACCTTAAAATGAGAATACCATCACTGAGTATGAAGAATATTATGGTTGAATTAAAACTATTTCATACTTTTATACATTTAATACTATACTTATGTATAAAAATACCACCTATAACAAATAACGCACATGTTAATTTTAATATGAGAATACCATTACTAAGTATGAAGAATATCATAACTTAGTCAAAACTATAACAAACACTTATTTACAAAATATATTGCCACTCATAATAGATAAGTTACACATTAACCTTAAAATAGGAAAATCATCATCGAGTACGAAGAATACTATTGCTCATGGAACTTCATAAATCAAATACCATGTTTAAGAAAAAGTAATTACCACTACCCATAATAGATAAGTCACACAGTTACTTTAAAATGAGAATACTATCTCTAAGAACAAAGAATAACATAGCTCATTTAAAACTATACCAAACCTTCGTACATCGAATACTATATTTATTTACAAAAAATATCACTGCACATAATAGACAGTTCACATGTTAATTTTAAAATGATAATACCATCACCAAGTATAAAAAATATCATGGATAAATAAAAATTAGATCAAAACTCCATACATTAGATACCAACTTATATACAAAAAATACAAGCATGTATCACAGATAATGCACACGTTCACCTTAGAATGAGAATACTATCATCAAGTATGAAGAATACCATGGCTTATTTAAATACAAGACCTTTATGCAATCAATTCCATGATTATATATATATATATATATATAAAGAATACTACCACCTTTAACAGATAATGATACGTTAACCTTAAAATGAGAAGACCATCATTGAGTACAAAGAATACCATAGATCAGTTAACACCAGACCTTCATACATGTAACACCACACTTATTTACAAAAAAATACCACAACCCATTATAGATAAGTTACATTTTTAACTTAAAATGAGAATAACATCACCAACTATTAAGAATACCATGCTCATTCAAAACTATACCAGAACTTTTTACATTTGATATCACGTTTATGTATAAAAAATATTACTATCTATAACCGATAAGTCACACTTTCACTTTAAAATGAGAATACCATCACTAATTACAAAGAATATCATGGATAAATTAACTAAACATTCATATATACAATTCGATGTTTAATACAAAAACTACCCTCATCGGTAATAGATAAGTTATAGGGTAATCTTAAAATAATGATACCATTATCGGGTATGAAAAAATCATTTTAAAAAATACATGTTTGTAGGAGTTAATATCAGTGTCACTAATATTCTTTCGTCTCTTCTACCTCTTTGTACGTAGTCCACTATATTTCCTTTCTTTCAGTATCAGCCTTTGCATTGGGTTATTTCTGTTAGCATGTGCATAGGCATAATTAACCCTATCTTAACTTCTATTCTTCGTATCATCTTGTCCTCTTGAATGACCCTATTAGGAGAATGGTTAGTTAGTTATGATTGTAGTTGATCTGATCATGATCAGATTAGTTAGAGATAAGATTAGATAAGTTGGTTATGATTTTAGTGCTCGTACTATAAATATCTGTACACATCTGTTGTATAGCATTGTCTGGAAATATACATAATTCAAACATTTCTTGGTATCAGAGCTTAACAAATGGCTCACTCCTCTTCCATTTTTGCTACCTCTGGTTCTTTGAAAATAGACACTGCTTCAATTATCATACCAACCATATCACATACACAACACACATTCTCCATCAAGCTTAAATCAACCAATTTTCTCACTTAGAAAACTCAATCCACTCCTATTTTGAAATGTTACAATCTCACTGGTCACATAGATGGCTCAACCCTTGAACCACCTCGTCAACTTTCCAATCTTGACACCAATGAGATCAAAATCAACCCTACTCACATTCAGTGGGTTCAACGAGACCAACTTCTCATCAGTTGGATTCTGTCATCTCTCACAGAAGAGGTTTTTCCTTATGTGGTTGGCTTCCACACTAGTCATGATATATGGCAGACACTTCAAAACACTTTTGGTTCTAGTTCACCTGCTAGACAAGTTTAATTACATCTTGCTTTACAAAATCTTAGCTTTGATGATAAGTCCACGACATATTTTCTTAATGAAGAAAAGCTCATAGCCAATGAGCTTGTAGCCGTTAGCGCATCGATGAGAACAGTAAAACTTACTGCAAACATTTGCAGGTTATTACCATCTAATTTTCATCCAGTATTTATTGTTGTCAACAGCAAAGTTAATGGCTTATCTTTTTCAGAGTTTTGTGGATAACTCATTTCCCATGAAATTATGCTGAAAAATTCAAAGAATTTCATCTATACTATGTCTCATTACACCAAATAGAACTTCAAGAATGGTAATTCAAACAAGTTTGCTAACTCTGGCAAAGGTACAAACGGTGATGCTACAATGTTCAAAAATGGAAAAAGGTGGTTTCCAAATCTTTGTCAAATTTGTGGTTATAATAACCATCAATATAAGTGGTGTAGGAAATAATATGATCAAAATTCAGAAAAACCCACTGCTAATGTTACCAAGACATCAGGTAATTCTTCTACTTGGATTGCAGATTCAGGTGCTAATAATCACATGACTCTAGACATGTTAAGCTTGCAAATTTCTGATGACTACAATGGCTCAGATGAAGTACTTGTAGGTAACGATCAAGGCTTACCTATTAAACAAATTGGGCAATATACTCTTCTCTTTAATAACAAATAGTACAAATTGAGAATTATCTTACATGTTCCACGTTTGCAACATTCACTGTTATTTGTTAATAAATTTGTGAGAGACAACCATTATTATTTCAAATTTTATGGTGATGGTTTTGTTGGGAAGGACCAAGCAACTAAGGCAAGACTCTTTGAGGGACCTGCTGAAGATGGACTCTACAGGTTGCCTAGGATTGCTTTACACAAGCTAAATCATTAAGCTAGGACTGCTGCAAGGAGACATAGTATTGACTGGCACTAGCGACTTGGTCATCCTCAGCACTCTTTGGTGGTTTCCATCCTTCATCATTTTAATTTACCAGGATCTTTGTAAATAAAGACTTCTCATCAGCAGTGTGAGGCTTGTTGTTTAGGGAAGCAAAGTAGGCTCTCTCTTTCACTTATTAATAGTGTTCCTAGTAAACCTCTTAAATTGGTTCACTATGATATATGGGGATCAGCTCCACAGTTATTATTTTCTGGTCATCGTTATTTTCTTCTTTTGGTTGATGACTTTAGTAAATTTTCATGGTTATATCCAATAAAACAGAAAAGTTGTGTCCTTTTTATTTTTGTTAACTGGTTAAAATTAGTAGAACGTCAGTTTAAAACTAAATTCATAAATATTCAGTCTGACTGGGGAGACAAATTTAGACATGTATCTCAACATTTAAAATCTTTGGGTATTCATCATAGAATTGCTTGTCCACATACCCATGAATAGAATGGTGTTGTCAAATGAAAAATATGACATTTAGTTGACACAAGCCTTACTTTACTAGCACATTCTGGGGGTTTTTTTTTTGTGTTTCTAGTCTTTTGCTTTGAATTCTACTGCTTATCTTATAAATAGGTTGTCGACACAAACTTTGAACAATATTAGTCCCTTTGAAATACTGTTTCATAAGCCACCAGATTACCCTTTTCTATGTGTCCTTGGTTGCACCACATATCCTCTTCTTCTTCCTTACAATGATCATAAGTTTTCTTATCGAACCACTGCTTATGTCTTTCTCTGTTACTCTTCTTCTCATTTGGGTTATCACTGTTTTGATCCTGCAACAAATAGACTTTATATTAGTCGACTTGTTCGATTTGATGAAGGGAGATTTCTTTATAAAAAGAAGCAACATCAATGTTCTTCACTCTTAGGTTATATGTCTTCTTCTCACGAAGCCTATGCTCCTTGGCTAGCCATTTCAATAGCAATCCCACAGCCTATAGTATCCACTTCAGGTGCCTCTCATTCCATGTCACCTCATCTGCTGGTCCCAGTCATGGGTCTTTCATTCCAGTATTCCATGATTAGCCTTCTGTTCCTATCCCAATCAGGACTCATCCTATGACACTTAACTCAAATCCTAAGAAGAAGGTTTTATACTCTGCTCATGTCAGCTCCTCTTCAATTGCGTCCTCTTGTTTTAGCAAAGTTGTGAAGCAGAAAGAATGGTAGCAAACCACGCATGATGAGATCTCAGCTTTGATCAAGCATGATACTTGGACTTTGGTTCCCCCTCTAACCTCTGCCAACATTGCGGGTTGCAAGTGGGTATATCGTATTAAGCACAATTTTGATGGAACTATTGAACGACACAAAGCCTTATTAGTTGCACAGGGATATAGTCAACAAGAAGGCATTGATTATGATGCTACACTCAATCCTATGGTTAAGGCCACTGCTATTCGAATTTTGCTTTCTCTTGCTGTCTCGAAGGCTGGTCACTCTCTCAACTTGATATTTCTAATGCATTTCTTAATTGCTATCTAGAGGAAGATGTTTATATGTGTCAACCCCATGGTTTTGTTGATTCTTGTTGCCTCAGTTTTGTGCGTAAGTTACAGAAGTCTATTTATGGTCTTAAACAAGCCCCTTGTGCTTCGTACCATCGGCTCGGTAGTTTTTGTTATCTATTGTCTTTGTGGATTCTCATGCAAACAGTTCTTTGTTTATCAAGCATTCTGCCACCCATGTTCTGTATCTTTTGGTTTATATTGATGATATTATTATCACTGGCAGCAACTTTGAGCTTATTCGTACCTGTATTCAACATCTTTCTCAAGAATTCAAGCTTTGTGATCTTGATAAATTGCACTATTTTCTTAGTGTTAAGGTTCTCTACGCTAAGTCTGGAATTATTTTATCCTAGCAGAAATATTTGCAAGACTTGTTATGTACGAGGAGGATGGATGGTGTTAAACCTATTTATAGTCCCATGGTTATTTCTACTCATCTCTCTGTTCATGATGGGGAGACTTTGCCCGATCCATACCTTTATAGGTAGATTGTTGGTGCTCTCCAATATGCTAGCATGACTTGTCCGGATATCACTTATACTGTCAATAACCTTTGTCAGTTTCTTTCCTCTCCCACTACTCTTCATTGGCAAGCCTATAAGCATGTGCTTCGTTTCATTAAAGACACGCTAGCTCAAGGATTACTCATCACTCCATCTTCCACTACTCATCTCAAGCCCTTTATGATGCCAATTGGGAAGGCACTAAGGACGATCCTCGTTCTAGAGGAGGCTATGCTATTTATCTCAATAATAATTTGATTGCTTGGTCTGCTAAAAAACAGTCTACTATTGCTCATTCTTCCACTGAAGCTTAATATAGGTATGTTGCCAACACTACCACATAGCTCATTTGGTTACAATCACTTTTGAAGGAATTAGGGCAGACCATTTGCAATCCTACTGTATTATGGGTGATAATGTTAGTGCTTCTTACATGGCTGCCAATCCCTATTTCAAAGCCAGGACTAAGCATATCGAGGTCGACTTCCATTTTGTTCGTGAGCAGGCTAGTCAGCAACTTCTCACAATTGAGTACATTTCCTCTTTGATCAGGTTGTTGACATCTTCACCAAGCCATTACCCACTTCTAGATTTCTATCTCTTAGAGATAAGCATTGAGTTGCTCCACGACCACCCTCTTCAGCTTGGAGGGGGGGGGGGGGTGTTAGGAGAACGGTTCGTTAGTTATGATTGTAGTTGAAATGATCATAACCAGATTAATTAGAGATAAGATTAGATTTGATGGTTATAATTTTAGTGCTTGTACTATAAATATCCGTACACATATGCTTTATAACATTATCTGGAAATATACACAATTCAAACATTTCAACTGACCCAAATTGAAGTTGATTTTTGTTTGATCAAGATGGGTTTTGATGCATTACTAAAACAATGATTCCCCATTCAAATTTGGTTTTCTGCATCACAAGATACTTACAGATAATGGAAACCAGAAAAAAATACTCAATAAATGATTGGATATATATAACATATTTACCTAAGAACTTAGGGGTATTTAAGACTCTTCCTCAAATAAACATTACATGTACAATGCCCATCCTTGATATTAAAGTTGTGTTCCATATGAGGATTGTTATGGTGGTTGGTAGAAAATATGCTTCGAATGTTCTTGAAGACCTATTACTTAGTGATGATGATCAAGATGGAAGATGACATTATACTACATGTAGAAAAGATATACCATGATGAGTCCTAATTCTTGAGAATGAGCATTGAAATCCTCACTATTAATTCTACATCTACAGGCAATAATGCCTTATGTAATACCAAAACATATTTATGCCCAAATATAGAATTTGAATATCCTATTAGTAAGAATTCTCTTACTAGCTCCAAGTGATGACTCCTCAAATGTTGTGGAGGTCACATATGAAGACCCTCTAGCTTTTCTAATATTATTAACTTGCATTCATATTTTTCAGTCAGGTTTGTCAAGTCAATTTCGAACATTTTCTAGGCATGTTTCCATAAATTAATTAAGGACAATAGATA
The DNA here is from genome assembly GCA_024703695.1 of Erythroxylum cataractarum. Taxonomy (NCBI): domain Eukaryota; kingdom Viridiplantae; phylum Streptophyta; class Magnoliopsida; order Malpighiales; family Erythroxylaceae; genus Erythroxylum; species Erythroxylum cataractarum. The sequence goes on from JANJEY010000235.1 coordinate 39,685,395, forward strand.
TATATACAAATTTTTTTCTTTTTCTCATAGATGAGATTTTAAATGATAGTAATAAACAAAACCAAATAATAATTAGTGGTTCAAGGTAAACAAAACAATATGCATCACTATTAATTAATGGATTTGTTGCAAAGTTTTAGAAGTGCCACCATTATTCTCAATCCATTGTTTTTTGTATTTATGGTTTTCTTTTATTTTTCCTTAGACAAATATAACTACAATTGATCGAGCCCAAAATAACATTAGAGGATAAATAATGTGACATGACCAATCAGGCCTATACCTACCTATGTAAATTGAGTTTCCCTAGTAAGTTCAAGGTACGATTAGAAATGACTAATTTATTGGAAATTGGGGACATTACACCTATTATAGATTAACATTTTCAATTTACTTATTATTTTAAATTTTCTTGAGCATCCAATATTTAGTTTATATTTATTTTTAATGATTCAGTAAGTCATTAGTACTTTATAGGTGCGTTTGGTTGCTAGATAATAATTGGGTTAATATAAAAAACGCCCAATCTTTCGTCAAATTTTTAATTATAACCATAACTTTAAAAATAGCAATAAAATATTTAAACTTTTAAAATTTTCAATTCTAGCCCAAACTTCAAAAAATGGTAATAAAATGTTTAAAATTTCAATTTTCTTCAATTTTAACCTGATTTTATCTATTATTTTCTCGATGCCCTTAACCTTTGGTTTTCTGTTTGTTCTTTTGAAACCCTAAGCTACTCTCGCATTACAGTGTAATATACCAGTAAGATTTTCATTTTTAGTTCATTCTCCTAATGCTCTTAGTGTGAGGGTATCGGAGTTGCATAATTCGAAAACTGAAGGGTGAGAGGATTGAGAGAACAAACTGAAAACGAAGAAAAAGCCTGAAATCAAAGCATAAGGGCATTGTGGTTGCATAATCTAATTGAGTTCATTTTTAAACAACGACATCTTGTCATTAATCTTCATTTTTTATGTTAATTTTGGCTTACGTGTATTAATACTTAAGGTTTCTGAAACACGCAACAAACCACGTTAACAAACTTACCGGAAACACTGATGTCTAACTAGAATTGAAAAAAATCAAAAGTTTGAGCATTCTATTGCTACTTTTTTAAGTTTGAGCTAAAACTAAAAAAATTGAAAGTTTGTGTATTATATTTCTACTTTTTAGAGTTCGGGCTATAATTGAAAAATTGACGAAAGTTTGGTCTTTTTTGATAATTAACCCATAATAGTTTCCAAATTGTATAAAAATTTATTTTTTTAATTTCATCCACTTTTGTTTAGCACAATACCAATATATACTTCGGAAAAAGCATAATATCAATACATTGTATTTACAAATATATATAGCAAATAGAGGAACCCTTCCTTTAGCTTTATTATAATGGGTTTGCTTCTGCAACCATACAGTATAGACTATCACAAATATAAACAAAATCATCTGGAAAAATTTATGCCTTAGCTAACTAGTATCACTAGTGAGTATGATAATCACCAATTGGTATTCTCAACCATATATATAATAATATAGAAAAGGATAAGAATTAAGAAAAATAGAAGTAATTATAACATTTGAAATAATTGACAGTTATATAGCAAATTTAAATAACGCCACCATCTATAATAATTAATAATACTATATACATATAAAAATAAAGATTGAATCATATTCATATATCATAATCTTAATCTTTAGAAGTTTAACTTTTTTGGTAATAATGTAAGCAACTTCCTTTAGTATAAATTCTCTCCCTGATTATAGCTTTGATTAGAAATTTACACTAGTGAAGTTCCATCTGTATTGTTTCAATATTATGTAGAGAAATTGAGAGGAGACATTGGATAGGTTGCAAAGTTGGCATAATGGAATGTGGTATTTTAATGCATAAATATTCCTTATCATAGTCAAAGTTTTGATGAGGAGTTTACATAACTAAAATTCTCCTTCCATTATCTTAATAGTTTTTTGTTTGAGTTTCCCTTGCTTTTATACTCTATTGAAATAATGATTTTTTGTTTATAAATTAAGTGGTAAAGGTTGAATGGAAGAATAGAACTAGCAATGCATAGTATACAATGGATAGACAGACATTAAATTATAGTAATTGTGTAAAGAGCTTAAGTAGGACACGATGATTTTTTAGTTCTAATGTATTTCATAATAAGTAGGACAAGTGATTATATAATAGTCTTGCATAAGAGAAGAACTGGATTTTTCAATTTAATAACATAAATTTTAAATAGTTATAAGGAGAAACAAAAATAAAGTATTGGAAATACATCACATTTGTTGGGGTCTTAATAAAGGGGACACCCATGTTATAACTACCATACAAGTTGAAGATGATTAAGATGCAATGACCATAAACTTAGTTCTCATTTCAAAATGAAAAGGGAAAAGGCAATCTTGAAACAATTGCACATCATAACAAACATAGTCTTTAAAAATCATAACAATTTCAAATTTGTTAAACTTGTAAGATATGACCATCTCTTCATTAAATACAAACAACATTCATTAAATAATGAACTGTGTACTATTCAATTATAACTGTTTGAATATTAATCTTGGTTTTATATTTCAATAGAATGGTTAGTTTACATTCTCAATGACTCCATCAATACAAAAAACCTATCATTATAAGAAAACTTATAATACTAGTGTAAATACTAATTAAGTCAACCATTTTAAAAATAATGAATCTATAAATGATATGTTTAAATAATATGATGTAACATATGGGAGTGTACAATCAATGTATAAATGTATCGTTTAACAATGTCAAGGTATGGTTAAGAAGCATATTTTCATAAAATGAAAGAAGTAATGGAGAAGCACCACTTGAATGACAATCAAATGTCCTAATAACATTATGATGTAACTTATGGGAGTGTACAATTAATGTATAAATGTATGGTTTAATAAGGTTAAGGTGTGGTTAAGAAGCATATTTCCAATAAATGAAAGAAGTAATAGAGAAGCACCACTTGAATGACAATCAAATGTCCCAATACCATTATGAGTTGAGGACATTTTAGTTTCAGAAAAATTTGGTGTTTGAGGAACAATGCTTATAAAAATTTCATTATCTAAAAATTTAATCATCTTAACACCCTTACATATCCTAAAATGTTAGTGATAAGTGATTAATTTTTCATATTTTAAGGTATATTGTAATATATTATTTCGATTATTGTACAGTGTAATATATTGTACATACATTTTATAGAGTATGTTCTATTTACGGTATACTAAAGTAATTTAAGTGTTTAAACGCATTATTGAGGTTAAAATGAAGATAATAGATATACTAGAGATGGTTTTGGAGTTGACCAAAAAAATTGAAAATTTTCCAAAAACTTTAAAAAGGTACGAAATGAGTCTGAACAAGCTTTAAAAGCCACAAAATGTGCTTTGGGGATTTAGGTGACACTTTTGAATGAAATATGAACGATTTTAGTGACATTTGGTAATTTTCATATTTATTCCAAAAATTCTTCCAAATAACTGAACAAGTTACCAAACAATTTCAAAATATAATGAAAAGCTCCAAAATTAGGATCGGAGTCCCTGGGAACTAAAACGGATGAAAATGAAGGTTGTTTGAATAAAATTTGGGTAATCCAAAAATTTATGGATAAAAAGACCTATAACAAAAAATAAAAGATTTTAGGGATAATGTGCCCAATTAAATTGTTCTATGCATGCAATTGAAGGGTTTTGGGTTTAATTAGAGTATATTGAGGTCAATTTGAGGTTTAGAATTATATATAATACTTTTTTTTAATTTATTTAGAAAATTTATCTATTTTATTCAATAAAGGGTAACATAGTCATTTTAAGATTTAAAGGTGTTTATATTTGTGAAAAACTAGACTTAATTTTTGAGTCAATAAAAAGAGGATAGCATTTGAGTAAAAATAAATCCATTTGGATAGATTTTAAGAGATCCGAAATTATTGAACTAAAATTCCCTTTATTGAAAATAATGGGGATTGGTGATTTTTTCCCATTTTAATTTTTTCAAGCACCCAATTTAAATGTTTTAAGCCCAATTAGAGTATTTAATGGTCAATTCGATAATTTAAGATTAATGGATGACATTAGGAAGTTAGTTTAATGATGAAAGAATGGAAAAAAAAAACCATGAAAAATGATTAGATGAAATTTCAGTCGTGGCTAGGGTTTTTAATAGGATAAGATCCAAAATTCTATTTTGATGTTTTATGATGTTCATAGTGTGATTTTGAAGCTAATGAAGTAATGAAATGTAAAAGAATTGATTTGGAATTGGTCTTGGTTAAAATTCGACCAATGGTGCATGATTATGTAAAAATTTGCTAATGAAATTTGATAGTTTAAATGTGTGTACTAAAATGTCATGGAAGTTAATTTGGATTGGATTTAAGTTTTATAAATCAAATGGAATTGAATTGGAAAAGTTTAACGTAAAAATATGTTAAGTTTAGCCTTAAGAGCATTTTTGCTATAAAAGTATGGTTATGATGTAATGACCATGTGAATGTGATTAAGGGTGGTCACTAAGTGTACTTATGGCACTAGAATTATTAAATGAAGTATTATGTTATTATTTGAAAAAAAAAATAGTATATGGAGTGTATGTGGAAAGTAATGAAGTTGAAATAGTTTATGGTGTATTTGGCTAGAAAATATATTAAGGGGTTGAATGTATTTGTTTATGATTTTTGGATCAGAAAAAGAAGTCAACTGAAGGATTTCAAAGTGGTGAAAAGGAAACTAGTAAGTAGTGAGTGTATTTTAAATTGATTTTAAGCAAATGGTTTTTATTTTATGATAAAATGAATACTTATATTGAGTTTTCTGTGAATAATATATTACAAGTGAATATTGCCAGTATAAGTTTATGTTTTAGCAATGTATGAATTTTAGTTTGAAAGTTAAAATTTATATGATTTGAATTTACATCAAAATTATGTTATTTGTTGAAAAAAATAAAATTTTAGCTTATGATATGCCTTGATGGTACTACAGATTTACCGATTGGAGTATCCTAAAACGTGTATGGTAGTGTCTTGGGGGCGTCAATTAGTAAAAGCGGGTGGTAGTGTGTTTGTCATTAGTCTAGTGAGTCTCCCTTTGCACGTATTGGGTATATATAGTGCTAGCCAAAATTGGTACAGGTAAGCGTTGTATAACTAGCTCCATAACTACCTATTTATAGTTGTTAACCTATTATGGGTAAGCAATATAGAACCTGTTCTGTAACTACTAGTTAACCAGTCATAGGTAAGTGATGCAAAATCACCTTCGTGACTTTTTGCCTAGGGCACCGTGTAGTAAAGAAATTTGAGGCATATTCTGGTGGTTGACTTATTTTTAGTATAAAAGTTTTCAGAAAACTTATTGCCACCATTGTTATTGTTTAAGAAAAAAGGAAAAAGGAAACTGAAAATTGAAACTTGTATATTAGGAGTTTAATTTTGAAAAAACATTTTAGGAAAAAAATTGAAATTGTGTTTTACAAAGTGTTATTTTATTACCAGGTTTTATGATGCACGAATGAATTTTCATAGCAATTATTTTTCTATGAACTTTATTTTTGTATGGGAATATTTTAGTTAATTGTTATGAAAAGATTAAATTTTAGTAAAATGATTAATACTCACTGAGTCTCGTATAGCTGATTAATACTCACTGAACTCGTTTTGCTAACCTCTATTTTTATGTTTTTAAATAAACAACCCAGGTATGTGTACAAGGGATTTAGTAGCTAGGATCCCAGTGTAGGATTAGTTTTATCATTGGGTACTGTTGTGCTTGTGCCATTTTTGCTATGTATGTGTTTTCTTGAAATTGGCCTAGTTATTTGTATATAAGTTTTACTTATTTTGGAAAGGTTTTAAAAGTGTGATCTTGTAAATATTTTTAGGATTGTAAATATTTTTACTTAATGAACTACGAGGGCTACGATCCTCAATAGAAATGAGGTATGTAAGCGTTTGGGCAAAAATCCCAAGCTCAAGCCCAACCATTTTTAAAAAAACATTGTATATGTTTTATTTATATTGTATAATTAATGTTTATATATTATTTTTAAAATTTTGAGAATTATATATTTGTGGTTACTTGTGATGTGACCTAAGGTCCCATTTTAGAAGTTGAGATAGTTTATGAAATACTAGAAGTGTTTTAAATCTTATTATGTAGGCTTTTAAAATTTGGGAATCTTAGAAAAGTAGTCGTTATGTTATGTATTTTTAGAAAGTTTTAAAAATTATCACTATTTTCCTTGCTTTTAAGTTTTAAAGTATAAAAGGTTTTTAAGAGATGAATGAATTAGCTTTATGGAAACTGTTAGACCCCGAATTTTTTTTATGATGTCATTAAGCATGAATTGTGATAATTATGTGATTAAGACTTAGTTTGATTTATTTTGGAGTATTAGTGGATAATTGAGGTGTATTTGCGTTAAATATGGTTTAAATAAGGCATTAGAGGATTAAATTGTGTAAGGGCATTTTGGGAAGATTGCTTAGGTTGAAACGGGTTTAGGCTTGTGAGAAGGGTAACTTAGTCTTTGTTCCCTTTAGGTTTAAGAGAAAGAAATTAGAAAGAAAAGAA
>JANJEY010000235.1:39707245-39721738 GCA_024703695.1 Erythroxylum cataractarum
ATCATCAACATGTATTATTTTCATTTACACATAACTCATGATTAATGTCATCTAACCACAACTAACACAAGCATTTAATACAATCACCAAGTAATCAAAACTCATTAATGTCATGCATTAATTTACATTTATAGCTTATATACATAAAGATAAATATGAAACCCACCTTGTAGACTTGATAAATCCTTGGTTTCCTTGCTACAACTCTTGTTCCTCTTCTCTTCCTTCTCTCTCTTCATTAAAATCAAAAACCCAAAATCACTTAACACAAATTGAAAAACCATACCACATCATTCATGAAATTAGTCCTAGATTCACTATACCCATTCCATTTTCAACTCTTCTCAACCATAACCCAACAAAATCTTAACCTTAAACAAAAGACTTACCTTAAACCTTTAGCTAACCAAGTGATTTCTTGGTTCAAAGTGAAGCTCTAGCCTTCCTCCACCTTTTTTCCTCTTGAACTTTCTTCAAAAACCCACTCAAACTCTTGGAGAATCAAAACCTAGGCAAGAACTCTTCTTTTCTCCTTCTTTCTCCCTCCTTCCACGACACCTCTCTTTCTCCCTCTCTATTTTCGTTTTTCCTCTCCTTTCCCTCTACATTTCACTTATTTCATCTCCTTTTATACTCCTTACTAACATTACTTAAGCCCAAGCCCAAATCCAACTCCCTTCTTCTTTTTTCCTTCTTCCAATTTCTTCTTTAAACCACTTAAGCCCATCTATCTTTAGGCCCACTTAATCTCTTTTCTTTCTCTACTTCATTGAACCCATTGCATTTAATTCTTAACCTAACTAACTCATTTAATTCCATTAACTCATTACCTAACATCTTTAATGCTAACTCATACTAATTAATGTCAAGTTAATTAATGCTAACTTAATTTACTTAATTACTCTAATCATGCTTAATTAAAAAAAATTGGGGCTAACAATAGAGTATTTAAAACATTAGCAATTATATATCAAAGATCATTAATTATCATAAATAAATATAACACTATAGGTTGCTATCATCCTAGCAATGTGTAATAGTAACCCATAATGAAACTTACTCTTCAGCTCCTCCCTCCCTCTATATTATGCTAAGAGAAGATTTAATATACATAAAAAATCCTCTTCTTAATTATCATTATATATCCTCGTCAATAACTATGCATATGTTAGAAATAACATCTTATGAAATGTGAAAATAAACTATTCATTATGAAGTTAGCTTCTATATTGCAATCATAAGATTCGCTTATCAGTTCTATGAAATGTCTAAAATGACATCTCAACTGCTATCTAGTTTTTATACAACATTCTTCAATGTGTTTGTTTAAGTCATTTATGTGTTATTATTGTGCAGTTATGTTACTGTTGACCTTGTCATTCCAAAGCCAAAAATATTCATGATGTTCCTTTCGTATTTGTGGGATTCAGAGAAAGAATAAGAAAGTTGATTTCACTATATTTGTGACTAGGAACAGGGTTGGTTTGCTTAAAGAGAATCCTTTGACTAGGAACAAGGCTGCTTTGCTTAAAGAGAATCCTTTATATGATTAGACCCAATCATGTCTTCTTTAAATAGGCTTCATAAAATTCAGTATAAAATCTAGAAGGTTGTTGTTTCCATTATTTCCACTATTATATAATTTAAGACCAAAATTGGATATATGTGAGGAGGTCCTACAAAAAAAATAGCTTGAAGCTAGGATGATAAAAAGCTTAACACCCCTCATTCTTATTACTCTATATGAAAAAATGAAAAAGTCGCCTTATTCTAAACCCCAATTATGAAAGCCCTTTTCTCTTACTTCACACCTCGGAACGCACAATTCTTATAAAGAGAGAGGTGCCTTCACATCCATGGAACCAAAACTGAGATAAATAAGTCCAATAGCCAAGTGCGAAGCGAATAATTGGTAACCTTTAATAAATATATTTCGATATTGTGGTCATATACCGATTTGTGTGCTTCCAATTTTCTGTATAAATATTTCATAGTTAAAATCAGTTGACCATACTACATATGGTTAACCATGTTAGACAAAACCTTTAATAGAAATAGTTTGGTGCACGAGTGTGTATGAACCAATGTCCTTCACTTTTTCTCTACAAAAATTTTAATAATCTCAAGTTTAATCAGAAGTTGGTGTAGTTAACATTATTAAACAAAAACTTAAATAAACTTACTTTAGTGAAACGATATGTACCAATGTGTCTTTCCTACTAAGACTTTGTTTTAATCTTTATTTGGTCATGGTATTCCCACTTACTAGAATAGTTTGTACTAAGCTAGGGTTTTGATTTGTATTCAAATATGGTATTTCCATTTTTATTAAAATTGTTTCTTATTTTAGATATGTTATGGTAAGTTTTATTCATAGATGTGGTATTGGATGTACTGAATCTTAGTATATTTTGTATTAAGGCATGATATTACTTTTACTCACTCATTATATTTCCTTTTAAATGTGTATAACTTACTTATCTTTAAAATATCTTCATTATATTGCTAGAATTATTATAATCATCATCATAGTGTACTTAAATTAATTAGTAATTTTAGACAATGTATTAAACTTAAATATCATAAAAATCATAATGATATCTACAAATATAGGTTAGGATAATCTTAGAACCATTTAATGATAAACCATAATGAAACATTCTCCTAAGCTCTTCCCTTCTTCTATATTATACATAAAAAGTTATAATATATGGAAATGCATTTCTTCATGATGAGCACTCCTTATCATCATCAATAATTCTTGTTCTATAGGCATTAACATCTAATCTAGTGTCTTTAAGAACTCATTTATACCTAGGAAATATGGAATTCAATTATAATGTCAAAGCAGATCGATAGGTGAGTCCTCAACTTTTGTCTAAGTTGCATACAAAGATCACATAACTATTTTAATAGGTTAGTGATGCATTGTTTTCATTTAGACAACATTAATACAGCGAGCCTATCCATTTTATAAGTTATTTCTAGTTTCTAGCTTAACAGATGAAATAAAAATTATTTAATGTTATAATATATCTTTTTATGACAATTAAAAAAGATACAATGACAAAATAAATTTCAAAGTTTAAAGTATAGAGAACCACATGCATCAATTAAAGAGTAAGAAAATTTCTAAGGTTGTTTCCATAAATCAATTGAAGAGATTAAATAAAAAATTATATTATATAAAGTTTTCTAGAATGACAAAAAATAAAACAATAATTTATTATATATGATATGTAGACTTTGTTTTTTCTTTATTTTAATCACTATAAACACATTGTAATATTGGCACATATGTCATAGACAGAGAAAAAATTAAACTTCTATAATAATTCTTGAGTAATTATATTTTCAAAATCAAATAAATTTCCATAATAATAATGTTACCATATTGGTATATATCAATCTCTAAAGGATATATCATAGACACAAAAAATTATTGACTACCAAAAAATGATACTTTCATAGGTATATATTCCTTTTCATTCATTAGCATCTCAATAATTCTCAATTCTGAAGGGGAAACTATGGCCAAATAGAAATATTAAGTTATGAAAGAACAAATTTTGGTAGGCTTATAGTTTTCATAAGAAATAAACACAACCAAAGTTCAATTTCTCCTTACACTCAAGTTACCAACATTTGTCACCTTATAAAAGGCTTGCTTTTAAGGGAATATCTGTCTATATTATAACATCTCAATCTGTAGATGAGAGTAGTAAAACTCATTGGGTAGACAAAAGTATTAAGGAAAGGTGGATGGAACTTTGGTTCTTCATCTTAATCATAATTTTCATCAACAAACTACCAAAGGTTTCTTCTCTATTATCTCAATATTTATCTAAATTTCCTTTCTCTAACACTAGTGAAATTATGAGTTATTGTATGAAAATGGTTGGACAAGGATTAAGGGAAAAAATATTGTATGAAAATGGGCGGATAAGGATTAAGGGAAAAATAAAAAGAAAGACCTAGGTTAAGTATTATACATTATACATAATAGATTGGCAATATCTCAAAATAATATTTAAAAGAGCTTTGAAGTCCCTCTATAAGTTTTTTTTTTCAATGTATTCAATATATTCCTATTTTAAAATACATGGCTTACTTATTGCTAATGATGATAGGATGTTTTTTTAGTGTTAATTATTGTTTTAGCACATGATTTTGTACATGGTTAAATAATAAAATTTATTGAACAAAACATTTAATTAACACATTTTTCTACATGTTTATATACTAATATGTGTCTTTCTTATTGTCCCTTCCAAATTTCTTACAAGAACATGATTCACCCTATGGTTATGTAAAAAACTATGTTGAAAAAAACCTTTAATGAACATAGTTTAATGCAAAATTGTATACAATTTGTATGCTTCGGATTGTTTATTAAGAATATTTAAAAATTAAAGACAGTTGACCACACTTTTGCATAGTTAAGAATGTTAGACAAAACCTTTCATGGATATAATTTGGTCCACAAGTGTGTACTACTAATGCCCTTAATTTTATTTCTTCAAAATTTGTAACCATACCAAGTTTAATCACACACTTGTGTAGTTGAACAAAGCATTTAATGGATATGGTTTTTTCTATGGTTGTGTGCCAATTTGTGCCCTTTATGTTTTGAATTTATATTAATTTTTATTTATTCATATCCTACCTCTAGTAAACTTTCTACTAAATGAGGTTATGGTTTGTACTAAACAATGGTATTCATATTTTTCATTGAAAATGTTATTTATTTTAAATGTGTTATAGTAATTTTACACAAAGCTTTGGTATTGGATGTGTTGAGTTTAATATTTTTTGAGTTCAAGTATGGTTTTCCTTCGACTCATTATAATCTTTTTTAAATGCGTAAGTCTTACTTAGCTGTAAAATATCTTCATTCCATTGTTGGCATTATTATAATCATCATCATAGCATACTTAAATAAATTAATAATTTTAGACGATATATTAAATTTAAAAATAAAAATCATAATTTTTTTAGTAATTATACCTATAAAATCAAATAAATTTCCATAAGAATGACAACAAAAATATAATATATTCTTCATAGGAGAGACCATGGATACATAATAATATTGAGTGCCAAAGTTACATTTATAGGTATATATTTCTTTTTCTTCATCAACATCTCAATAGTTCTTTGTTCCAAAAGGCACATTGTACTAGAAAAAATATTAAGTTATTAATGAGCATACTTTTATAGGTTTATACTTCTAATTATTATTGTCATTTTGATTAATAACACACAAAACCAAAGTTCAATTTCTCTCTAAACTTAGCATTTTTCACCTTGCAAAAAGATTAATTATAGCGAAACATCTTCCTCTAATGTAACATCTTAGTCTGTAGATAAGATTCATGAGACCCTTTGGATAGACAAAAACATTAAAGAAAGGGGGTGGAACTTTGGTGGTTTATATTCCTTATCACAATCATAGTTTTAATCAAAAATTTACATAGTCAAACTCCAAAGTTCCCTTCTTCATTATCTCAATATTCACAAAACTACCTTTTCCTTCATACTATAAATTAGTAAAATTATGAGTTTTTCTATAAAATTTTAGTGGAAAGGGATTAAGAGAAAATTGAAAAAAGATTTGGGTTATTTTTATGCATTGTACGCATTTGGATCAACAAAATATCAGAGCAATAGTTAAAGGTTTGATTATTTCTACTTTAAAAGAGAGTTGAAGGCCTTCAATAATTTCATTATTTATGTATACGAGATAATAGATTATGTAATAGCTTTTCATTCCAGAGTAAATAGGATTATCATTTCCAATGTAAAACTTGAGAATGACAATAAGGGGTTAATAATATATGTCATGTCTTTTTTTGGGGCTAAATAAAGTTGATAACCATATGCAGATATTTTGTTCTATGTTACCATTTATAAACATAGCTTAAAGGCAATTATCATAAACAATAATCCTTTCTCCATTCTATATGAAAAGAGCATATGGATTTTGACAGGTCCTATAAATTATGATAACCACTTGACATCATAACACGAGTTATATATGACAAGATAGTATGGCTTATGCATGAGTGCCATCCAAAATTTAAAGTATACTATCAATCATATAAACATGTGATCAACAGTGTTGAACAAAACCTTTAAGGAACACAATTTCAAATACAGTCATGTACTAGTCCATGTACCTCAAATTTCCAGTTTAAGTTTGAAGCAAGAACATGGTTGATCTACATTAAATATGTAATTTCAAACAAGCAAACTTTCTTCTTCTTGTTAACAGAATTAAGGGCTTTAGTTATTGGAGAATTTTATTGTATAATTTTTAAGTAATCTAATTCTTATCATTTTTACATTTAAATAATATATATTATAATAGATCATGAAAGGTTACTATAAATCATTCCACTATAAGTGCTTTGGTAATTTAATACACGCGACTAACATAAGTGCAATCTATCTAACTTACACTATGTTTTTCGTTGCCCAAAGGAAGTATACGGTGAATAGGTGGGTTAATTAGTGAATAACGTATGTAATTTGAAGTCTGAAACTTAAATGCAAAGAGTGTCTATAAGAGGGAATGTCGGGCATTTTTGGTTGGTATACACCAAACTTGTCATTGAATATGGTGAACCATTATAAAATCCATGAATATCCAAGGGATATGCATATAAATGTGTAGCAAACTATACACCTATGTGGTAAACCCTTTAGAACTTGCATTCTCAAAAAGGATTGCTACTATGTTAGGTTATGTCATTAACCATGTTTTTTATGTTTACATCGTTATATTCATCAATGGATTGTCATAATATAATTTATAGCCATGATATTATAAAATCTTAAATTACTAGCTTGGTCTTTGGTTAGGTCGGTCGTGCTAGGCCTAGGCACAGATGGCCCATTTATAGATGATGACTTCCCACTCATAAGGGAAGACCTAAACCTAGTAGGTATTCTTCATATATAAGTTCATTACCTCATCATAAAAAATGTACGATTTGAGAACCCTATTATTCTCTATTCTTAGCCACCAAAACCCTCACAAGAAAATGACTAACTTGAGCGTCGGAGGGGCCTACCAGCAGTCAACCCCCGGCGTGCCTTTGTTGTTTTGCAGGTATCTTTGAACCAAAATCAGCCAATCTCATGAATCCAAGCAGCAGCACCCAGCCCCATCAAAATCAGACAGAACCAGTCTTAATGATATCTTCAATCCTTTGTTTAATTTGATGATCACTTTAAAACTTTGTCTAATTTTCCTTATATGATATTGGAATTTCTGAATGTATGTATTCTAATATCATCAATGTTTATAATCCATAACCTACACTTAGTTTAAAAGTTGAACTATTTGTACCATCACCTAATTTGGAGATGCTTTCACTTCACGATGACATTAATTATAAAATTAAAAACATGATTCTATATATGTATGAAATAATGGGTTAAAATTCATAAATAAACACCTTTAAGTAAACAAACATAATCATCATGTGCTTTTTAGAAGAAAACCACCGTAATCATCGTTATAACTACTATACGTACGTTACATGCATGCAATTTTTTATAAAATACTTGACCTAAATTGTTGGGTACAACACTGTATAAGCTCCTATATACTTCTAATTGGCTATTCACAGATGCTACTAGGTGTTGGTATGGTTTGTATTAAGACATTATATTATATTTATTTACTGAATATATTCCCATTAAATACTGCATATATTGTCTATCATTTTAGAAAATATATTTTTTAAAACACTTATGTATTGTTTGATGAATATGTATATGAATATGTATATGTATATATATATATATATATATATATTGAATTTATTTTTTTCATAATTGAACATAATTGAATTGTATTACTAAATATACCATCGTTTGTTACAAGGTTGAACTTTATTTACCATCATATAATTTGGGATGGGTCTAGTAATCTATAATATTACTTAAAAAGTTAAACAACTGAATCCACACATTTATGAAATCATGGGTTGACATTCACGAACATATGTAATAAACATCGATGAGAAAGCCAAATGTCATATTCATCTCCGCAACTATAAGTTGTGGTTAACCTAACAATTTTAATTTATCGTTAATCATTTACAAAGACATAAGCATTACATATCAATATTTATGTTGGATTATAATTAGAAATTTTAGTCTATTTAAAATGAAGATTATAACAATTTATCCCATAAAAAATGTAGATTTTATTTTTATTTTTATTTTATTAAGTTCAATAAATAATAATACATTATTATAATGATACATATGTTGTACACAAAGATATTTTAATAGGCTTCATATTTATGGTTTATTTGTACAAAAATAGTCACAACTTAAATTAACATCAATTGGCTAATGTCTATACTGTCATTATGAATGATGGTTATACCTCTCATAATAACTCATATAATAATTTATTTCTCTAATGGCACACCTTGATCATTAAGAATATATGCATATTATACCCTCTTAGGTAATTATATTCAATGATATTAAAAGCATTTCAACAAGAATAGTGGGAAAAATATATTCTTATAAAACAAAATTTTAAAGAGACACAATTGATAAACAAAATTATTAACTATAAAAGGTAAACGAACTGAATGCTTTCGTAATTGTGTCTTGATTTCATCTCAAGATTGTATATATATACATCAGATATACAAGAGATCTTAACAGAAAATACAAAGGATAAACATAAAGTACAGTGGATAAACACAAATTCAAGATAAGATTACAGAAGACTTGGTCTACGATTCTATGGCTCTATTAAAAGGAACTTTGGTGGGTATATATTCCTTTTTACCCTAATCATTTCTTTGGTTTACACCTCTAGAACTCCTTCTCTATTATCTTAAAATTACTCTTTTTCAAAAGGGACACCATCGACAAGTATAACTATTAAAATATGGAGGAACAAATTTTGCTAGGTATATCTTCCTTATCATAATCATAGCTTAATTTGGTCAGGAATTTACACAGCCTAAGTTACATTCACCCCGACCTTAATATTTGTCCATTTGCGTCATGATTTTATTTTATACAAATTCATTTGTATATTATAATATTAATCTTCATAAGAGACATCATATATGCACAAAAATATCAAAGAGTACGCAGTGGAACCTTAGTGGGTACATATTTTTTTGAAAAGTAAATAAATTGTATTAATGAGAAAGATTTTGTATGTACAAAACCATAGTCTTAATGCCCCTCAATGTCTCTATCTTACTAGGAATGAGCTACCAATACATCACAAGAAGGTAAAGGTCCTATGTTCAAGCCTCCATCTGCTTCTCATTTCTATACTTAAGTTTACCTGATAATTTCTATCTAGGATAGATAATCGAATATTTATAAAGATCTTATGGTATATAAAATCCACTTTTACTGGACGTACATCATATAATCTGTTATTTCTTTCTTTCCAAATATAGTGAATCATAACACCAATTCACATTCTAAATAACTTGAGATCACCTTTGTTATTTAGCTTAACATTAATGGGCCATTGGACTATCTCAAGTGAAATAGTTTTGTTGCAGTGCACACTAAGATGTGTGAGGAATTTTTTCCATATCCATGATGAAAACCTCAAACAAAAGAAGAGGTGATTGAGTCTCTCACTATTCTAAATGCAAAGCTCACAATTGGTGTTAGCTACATTGAATTTAAATGCCTTTGTTTGCCACCCTCTATAACTAGACATAGAGTAAATAAATGTGCAGGATTTGTACTATATCTTAAACTAGTATATGCCATAGTTTAAATGTTAGGTTGAAGGCATCAAGTAACTACCTCCTACATTATTTCAATGTGAAGCACATAGATTTATCAATTGTATATTGAATGGTATATGAAGATGAAGTGTCTAGGGGATTTCCCAGCATGATGTTGAGGATTTCACTAATTCCTCTACTGAAGTGGAATGGTTAATCCCAATCACTATCCTTGATCAGCTCATGGACTTTAGTCCTCTAAAGGATAGGACTTCTTAAAGAATTAAATCTCCTTTGTTTATATAAAAGACCTTATTTATGCCATTAATCAAACCATAATAGAATGTCTTGCCTATTACTAATATTATACATGATTAAAGGTTACGTCTAGTCCCTTACTTGTAAAATTTATTACAAAGTATATAACTTCTTTGTGGTGAAAGAAGTTAGAATACGCCAGCTATTATCCTCCTTTAAGTGGTATAACTTTATTCATTTAGCCTATATATCCTCCTTGTCATTGTGTAATTTCTATAACCTTTTAGCCTATAGTGCCTTGCTCATGATTTTAACATATGTGATACCCAGTCCCCAAATTGTTTTGGCTGACAAAGTGAGGACCATTTAACTTTTAGTAGTCTCTTGTAGTTGTTAGTCCCACTCCACAGTTATTATTATCACTTGACATCATAACATGACCCATACATAACATAGTCAATTCATTAGTCCCTACAAAAAATTTAAATTATAACATGAATGACCATTTATTCATTAGTTAATCATGTTGAAAAACAACTAATAGACACAATTTTATGGACAATTATGTAACTATCCGAGTACTTCATATTTAAACAACTAATAGACACTATTTTATGCACAATTATGTAACAATTCGAGTACTTTATATTTCCACTATAAGTTTCAAAATAAAACACGATTGACCACAAAATTGTGTACTAAATGTGTTAGATAAAACCTTTAATAAACATAATTTAATATATGATTGTATACCAAACTATGTGCTTCACAATTTTTCATTAAGAACATGCTTGATCAAATGGCCTTGTATTTATCTATGTTCACAAAAGATTTCAATAGACACATTTTATTAGAAGGTTGACCGCATAACATTGTATTTATCTGTGTTAAACAAACCTCTGTGAAGGTGTGTATCAATCTGTGCCCCTCACATTATTGCTTGGTATTATTATGTTTAGCATATTTTTATTGAATTTGTGACTTTTTTTAAATGTAACTTGGTATCAATTGTTTAAAATTGTGATAATGAGTGTTGGTATAGTTTCTATTGAGCTATGATATTCTTTTCACTTAGTCACAATATTCTCAATTAAAAGTGTAGGTCTTACTCAATGAAAATATTTTTTATATTTAGATATAGTATTGAGTAGATAGAGTACCAGTATAGTTTGTATTCAAATGGGGTATAATTTACACTTAGAGATGTTTATCTCATTTTTTCATTGAAGTTTTAACTTATTTTCAACTGTTGGTATTAAATATACTTAGTGCTAGTACAATTTGTATTGAGATATGATATTATTTCTATTCAGTCAATATTTTCCCATTTAAAGGAGAATGTCTTGGTTATCTATAATGAATAATGATAATTTTTAATACGCAAGTATGGTATTGAAACAATAAGTAATAATTTGTATTAAGGTAGGGTATGACTTTTACTTAAATATGGAATTCTTATTTTAAGTACTAGGCATAGTGATAATATTAAATGTATTGAGTGTTGGTATAGTTTATGTTGAACAATAGTATTGTTTACATTCAATTAGTATATTCCTATTTTAAAATGTATGTCTTCCTTATCTATAATGAATTGTGCTTTTTTTTCAACTTAAATATGATATTGAATAGATAAGTACTATAACATTTTGTAATGTGGTAGGGTATAGTTTGTACTCAAAGTTGATATTCTTTTTTTTTTTAGTAAAGTTGTTACTTTATTTAAAACATGTGATGGCAAATTTTGCTTAGATTAGTGGTATTGAATTTACTATGTGTTGGTATAGTTTGTATTGAGCTATAGTATTCTTTTCATTTAGTCAATATTTTTCCATTCAAAAGTGTGTA
Source organism: Erythroxylum cataractarum (assembly GCA_024703695.1). NCBI lineage: Eukaryota > Viridiplantae > Streptophyta > Magnoliopsida > Malpighiales > Erythroxylaceae > Erythroxylum > Erythroxylum cataractarum. Next base: position 39,719,083 of record JANJEY010000235.1, read on the forward strand.
TCATGCTTATTTGTAATGAATGATGATATTTTTAACATAAATGTATTGGATAAATAAAGTACGAATATAGTTTGCATTGAGGTAGGGTATGGTTTGTACTTTGAGATGATATTTCAATTATAAAGTGCCAATGGTACCTACTTTTGTGAATGTTTGTATTTTTTGTATATTTCACATGTATTACATATATTGAGTACTTGTATAGTTTCCATTGAGCTATGAAATTACCCTTACTTAATATATTGAGTACTTGTGTAGTTTCCATTAAGCTATGAAATTACTTGTACTTGGTCATATTATTCTTTAGTAGATGTAAAGTTGTTATTTATTTAAAATGAACACTCAATAAATTTTTTTCTACATATGTGATGTTTAAGGTGTGTGATCTTCTTCCTTAGTTTTCTTTTGAAACTTTGGTTCACTCTCCCCATAAAAATAATAAACAAATGATGTGGAGGTTATTTGTAAATATATTATTAGCTCGCTTATTTATTAGACAAATAAAAAATAAATAGTCCCAATTATAAATTCTAGAAATAAAGTCACAGTTTCCACCTTCAAGCTTTAATTTCACGAATGCCTTTAATAAAGATAAAAGAAAGAGAGGAAAATAGAATGTCAACAAATGAAAGGACAAAACAACTTTCTTGCATAAAACTGAACCTTACATTGTCCTTCACAAAAATTGAAGGAAGAATAAAGAAAAAAAGAGTCAAGATAGAAAAAATAAGGAGAACAATTATTTTTAAAATAATACACATATTTATTTATTAATTAAAATATCTTTTGGTGAAGAGTAACCATATTGACCATAGGATCTTGCTCTTGTCCGATGATCTGGATCTGAGCTTAAAGTCATTCAGATAGAATAAGAACATTTAGCCTAATGTTGGACCTGTTGTTAATCATTACTGCGTCATTCCAGTGGAGGAAAGACTTGGATAGCCATAAAATAATTAACAACAAAGTATTTTCTAAAATACTAATACAACCAAAAAGTAATAAATTTGTAAGTGACATTAATAATACTAACCAAAGGAGGTTTATCAATAAACTAACGATGTAAAAATCGAACTGAACTGACTAGTTTGATCGAGTTAAGTATGAACCAGACTAGTTTTTGGTTCAACTTTACTTTTAACTGTTATTAGTGAAAACTGACCGGTTAAATAATAAATCGAACAATTTAACCAAAAATAAGGATTTCACATAGATTTCACTTGCTCTAACCGACTCAACAGTTCATCTGATATATGACAATCAACTTGCTGGACCTTTATTGGAAGAAAAATGCTTCATTGACGTTGAACAAAGAAAATACCTTACACTGTGATACCTAACTTTCACACTCACTACCCAACACTATTTCACATATTTCCAAAGATAGTACCGGTGGTGTTAGTGGAAGATTGAAAGAAAAATGAGAAGAATATAAACTATTGATGCAATAACATTCTAGAATTTGTAGTTACAAAGAGAGAGAGAGAGAGAGAGAAAGAGGACAAATATAAAAGAAGAGAGACAAATGCCTTAAGGCCATTAAATAAAAATATTAATACATTATAAGTAGAGTAGTTTTGAATTAAAAGAACATGTCATATTCTTTACTGTTGGTTACTGTTTTAGAGAATATTAATATATTATAATTTCATAACAATGGTAGAATCTATTATGTTCCACCTGAGTCTTGCATTTATAAGAAAAAATTATAAACATGATTAATTTTAATAAACATGAGTAATATTGTTTTGTTTTAAGTTCTAATTTTCCAGTTTTCAAAAACTAGTATATTATAAAAAGAAGAGCTTATAATTAAAATAAATAGCAAAATTCTAAAGTACGATTAAACTAGTATACTATAAAGATAAGAGATTATATCATCATCATCATCATCACACCCAATCTAAAGTCTCGTAATGAGACGGGGCCTAGTGAGGTTTTATAGTACGCAGTCTTACCCCTATATAGTAGATAGGCTGTTTCTCGGTAGACCTACATACAGATGTGACAGGTAAAATTGATGCAGAATAACAGAAGCAATAATTAAAGAACTGGCACACAGAAAAATTTAGGAACTAAAATTGCAATACAAGACAAAAAGGACATGCTTGCTGGTTGGCCAGATCGGCTATTACCTTACCCCTTATAAAGACCGGTTTTTGTTGTCGTTAGTCGCTCTAGAAGTCTACACTTACCTACCCTGAGGAAACTAGACTCCTACGATTTTAAGGTACGATTTTAGGTCTGACCCAAACTACGCTTGACTTGAAGCCTTGACCAACAACTTACTATAAGACCTTCTATCGTTTAAGTAAAAGACATAAGGACTCTAATGCAGTGTTTGGTTACTGCCCCCATGCACGGGGGTAGTAAACAGAACAACAAATTGAAGTGAATCACACGTTAATATATTGAACAATAATATGATCAAGATACACAAGAAGGGGGGGTTGAATTGTGATAAACTTTTCGTTAATCCCCTTAAAAAAATTACTTGTTCTTTCGAAAACTTATCGTAAATCAATTCGTGACTAGTTTGAAAAACTTTGTTAATTGAAAACTACGATATAAGTAATATGAGAGTAGAAAGAAAAAACACAGCAATTTATCCTGGTTCACCCCAAACCGTGGGCTACGTCCAGTCCTCAGATATCCT
>JANJEY010000235.1:39737094-39747434 GCA_024703695.1 Erythroxylum cataractarum
TATGGACTGACAGTGAAACGGATGCATTTGTGACCTTGATGGAGGAGGCTGTGATAGCTGGTTACAGGGCAGATAATAGACAATTCAAGCCCGGTACTTTCCAAATACTTGCTCGTCAGATGGTGGAGAAGTTTCCTGAATGTGGGATTGAGAGGAGACATGTGAAAAATAAGCTGAAGAGGTTAAATACACTTATATTTAAATGTTGTTTTCAATTAATGTTGAACTTATCATGTAATTACTTGTATGAATGTATGTTGAAGCTATTATGTAATGATATTCTATGAATGTTTAGATGATGTATATGAATGTATGTTGACCCTATTCTTACTAATTTTGTATTGAATATCATTAATATTATTCTTATTATTTTTGGGCTATTGAAAATTATTATTATCAATATTATTATCAACTAACAATATTGTTATTATCATTACTAACAATATTGTTATTATCAACTGAATTAATAATTTCGTTTTTTTATTACTATAATGATTACCTACGATCAAGATTTTGTATTAAATATTGTTATTATTAACTAGATTATTACTGTTATCGTACATTTTGTTTTTTTGTTATTATTTGTTTATTATTATTATTATTATTATTATTATTATTATTATTATTAGTAGTAGTAGTAGTAGTAGTAGTAGCAGATTCACATATATTATAGTAGTACCGCTTCTATTTTCTCTTTACAACTGATATTATGGTAATATAAATTATTATTATGTCTATTTATTATTCTTACAAATTATTATATAGTTTGACACGTTATTATTATTCAAATTTATTATTATTAAACATTTTTTAACTTACTTATTTTGGTTATTATTATTATTGTTATTAAAATAATAAAAAAATTATTATTAATGTTATTCGTGATTAATTTCAAATTGTTATTATTATTCCAAGTTAATTTTTTAACTAATACAAACCATTTATAGTAAAAGAATCAATGAATTATATATTTCTAATTATATTAAGGACTAGGGGCATATTCGTAATTTGTATTATATTTGTTTTCTGTCTCCTGCAACCAAACACATTCTACCCGGTAGACAGAGACAATTTTCTCTGTTCTGTCCACCACAACCAAACACTTCATTGTCTTCAGTTTCTGTTCCGTTCTGTCCTGTTCTGTTCTGTCTGCACCTACTGGAGACAGCAACTAAACGCAGCATAAGGGGTGTCGTTTACCCTTATCCTATCACGCCAGACTTTCCTAATTCTATCCACTACCTCAGTGAGAGCCAACTCTAACATATCTTTCTTAATCACTTCTCTCCAGGTCTTATAAGGCCTTCCTTTCCTCTTCTTATAGCCACTAAGGTTTATTATCTCAACGCTTCGTACCGGTGCATCAGAGGGCATCCTGCGCACATGCCCAAACCACCTAAGCCTTTTCTCTCTCAACTTGTCTACAATACTAGCCACATAGAGTCGAGCCCTCACTACCTGATTCCGTACCCTATCCCTTATGATAATGTCACACATCCACCTAAGCATACGCATTTTTGTTATCAACAACTAATGCTTATGACTATATTTAGTAGGCTAATACTCTACCCCATATAACATGGTTGGCCGAATAACCATTTTATAGAACTTTCCTTTTGAGCTTTATAGGACCTTTTTATCACATAAAGCACCTGAAGCACCCCACCATTTAATCTACCTAGATCTAATACGATGTAATATATCGTCATCTATGTTACCATTTATCTGCATAATGGATCTGAGGTGATGTCAGTGTCAATCGTTACCACCACCCCTTGTACCATCTGGCTACTTGAAAAGTTGTATTTTAAATACTCTGTCTTGGACCTGCTCATTCTAAAACCCTTCGTTTCTAACGTGGCTCGCTAATGTTGTAACTTGGCATTGACCCCTTCTTGGTCTCATTTATTAGGATAATATCGTCCGCAAATAACATACACCAAGGTATACCTCCTTGAATATGGTTGGTAAGTTCATCTAATACTACTGTGAATAGAAAATAGAAAATTCTTAAATAAGATGATGATATAAATTTTAGATTTTTATGATACTAAAAATATTGGTATTTATTGATCAAATTCAAAACATAATATCTCTTTCAATGAAATATTTTATTTTTATTTACTTTTATAATTTTATTTATTATTTATTATATATCAATTTTTATATCAATTTAATATGAGTTGAACCTTTGAATTTTAAATTTTTCCTTTGACTGATTCAGTATTCGGTCTACTATTTAAAATATTGCAATCAACACCTTCATTTCTTGTTATTAACTTCGTTTATTCTCCTTGGCTTAAATTGGACACTATTAGTCTTGAGTGACTACTACATTTAAATTTATCATTTGATTTTAAATTATTATTTAATAATCATTTATATCTAATTTAATGTTACTATTATCTCATATCTATTTAATAAGTATGAAAAATAATAATTACTTAATTACTCACAGCTGGTGTACCATTGATTTGCGTATGTACCTTTTGAAAGGCTTATTACTTTCCAAATAGCTTAAATTAGAAGGAGACATTAGAAAATGCAAAAAAAAAACGTCTTTTTTTTATAAAAGGAAAAAATTAGTACAAATTACAAAATAAAACGGAAAAGACAGATTTCTGATAAATCTTTAAGGAGGACGTGATGGCACCCAATAGATGTAGTAACCAGAAAAGTCATTCCGTCGGCCAATTGCCTAGCATAATACGCAAGTCAATCGGCACATATTAGCCAACCCAACAAGAAAATATCCTGCAAATAGCATAAAGCGGAGGGACATATTAGCAAATGAAATATTAAAAATATATTTTTGCTATAAATATTTACAAACCAACCGAAAAAAAAGAAGTGGGTCTTTGCAGTATTTGTCCCGAAATTCAAAGGACTCTTAATTTCCCACCCCGAGCTTCGTTGTTGCATGCGGTCTCTTCTATAATAGTAAGCTTCCCAATCCTAGTTCCGAATTTCATTGCTTTACTCGAAGTTTAGTCTTTATTTTTCTGGGTTTCTTGTTTCCCGCGCTTTGTTCTTTGTTCTTACCAGCGGAGTTTTGTTTGAATAAGTGAAAGGGTACATGTTTAAGTGTGTTGTTTTTATGGGTCTCTTTCAATTTGTGTATTATAATCATGGTTTATTTGGTAATTGCGTTTTGGGTTTCGGAATTGGCAATTTGAGTTGGCTTTACTCCGTAACAAACCAAGTTTTGATCTTGAGTCTGGGATTTGGTATCTGAAGACTAGGGTTTAGTGTGTTGATTTTTCCTGAAAGCTGGTTGAGGTCTGGAATTGAAAATTTTCATGTTTTTATGGCCTTTCTGTGATGTATGAGTTGTTTTATTATGTCAATTGTGTTAGGATGAGACCAGTATGGTTTTTAGTTTGCATTAGTTTTGCGGTTTAAATCATCTAATCACTAATTGATGTGGGACATTGGTTTCTAAAAGCTTTGACAGGCTTGATATGGCATTTTTTTCTTGAAAATATTTAATTCTTGATGGTTGCTTGGCGGCAATGAAGTCTATTTTATTGGCCTGGTACTTGCCGTATGCCACTTTATTCCCCATTTGATGAACGGTTCTGCTTTTGATGCATTACTTGTGTGATATAAAACAGTGTCAAGACGTAGTATTTTTTTTGTTTAGTTTCCTTTTTCTTACGTTTATTTATTAGCACTAGTATATTTGTTAAAGCTAATTATTATAATTAAGTTGATCTCTATAGGGTTAGAGTTTAGTTTCAATTGAGAGTTGGCAAAATAGTGTTATGATTGTACTATAGTTTCTTAATGCCTATTATACTTCTGGTAAGAATAACTTTTTAGTGAGTTTGTTGATTATCAATATAGATTACGATACTTTCTCAACATGTGAAACTTTCTTTCTCCGAAAGTGATTTCTATAATTAGGATTGATTTTTAAACTCTAGAAGTGGCCTTTAGGAACCTATCGGTGTGGCACTAATAGTTTTAACTATTTCAATCCTAAGAGTGGTTCCTAGTTTTAGTAGTAATTCTAAACCTATCTTTTAATCTGGACTCTAAATTTCAACAACCCTGTTTTCTATGAAGATCTGTGTCATTATGTCCCTCCTTTATCTAGTGGAGGTCAATTCAGATTGAATATCTAGATAAAGAGTTCATATCTACATTAGGCTCTGTAAGTTGTGATATTAGATTGTTGGGCATGTTTTATATTGACCTTTACTACATATCTTGACTGACAAATATATTATCGAGTGTGAAATTTATGGTTTATGTTATATGTGTTAGAAAAAATTCTAGTTGTGTTGACAACAACGGAATATTATTACATGTAGGAGAGTTCTAATACCAAAATCTTATTACATGTAGGAGGGTTCTAATACCAAAATCTTAAGTAAAAGTATAATAAATATCAGGGTAAGTAGGAGGTTTTAAAATCTTCTTATTCTGCTGAAATTTCTTGCACCTAGCAAGATGCACAGTTCACATTAATAAGTATTAGCATATGGATACTGATACCTTGCATTGGTTTTCTATCTTGAACTGTAAAAATTTCATGATTGTTGTTTGGTATACTCATGGATTGTATCTGACTACTACCTGTCAGTTTGTCTATCTTCATTGATTCTTAGCCTTTCATTCTTTCCCAGTCAATCCTGGAGGTCTCACTACTGATGATTGTATAATTTGCAGGGATGATGGTTCGTAAGAGGTGACATTTAAGGTTCCTCAAATGTTTCATGTTTTTGGTTATGTTATGGTCGGCTAAGAATGAAGTTTGGGGTGACACTATTATGCTTTCTGCACTTGGATTAATTTTTCTAGTTTTTGCACATTCATTTGAGTATTTTTGAATCGGGCCCTTTACTGTTTTGATTAATGATGGATTGCAATAAAGAAGAGGCTATTAGGGCCAAGGGCATTGCTGAGAGTAAGATGCAAAGCAAGGATTTCATGGCAGCTCGTAAATTTGCTCTCAAGGCCCAACAACTTTATAAGGATCTGGAAAATATCTCTCAGATGCTGACTGTTTGTGATGTGCATTGCGCTGCTGATGCGAAACTGTTTGGGAATGAGATGGATTGGTACGGTATCCTTCAGATTGAGGAGACAGCTGATCAGTCTTTGATCAAGAAGCAGTACAGGAAGTTTGCTCTCCAGCTGCATCCTGATAAAAATAGATTTCCAGGTGCAGAAGCTGCTTTTAAGCTTATTGGAGAAGCTCAAAGAGTGCTTTTAGACAAAGGAAAACGATCTTTGCATGATGTTAAACGCAAAGCTTCAATGAGTAAAGCTATTCCACCACACAAACACTCTAACAAGACAATCTTCAACATGAATTATGGTGCTCAAAATAATTATTGTGGTAACTTTACATATGCCAACTACCAGCAGCAGCAGCCACCTCAAGGAGCAGCTCGACAGGCATTTCCCAATGCTCGTACAACTTTTTGGACTGGCTGCCCATTTTGTAATGTGAAGTACCAATATTATATAGAAGTTATGAATAAGTCTCTTCTTTGTCAAAGTTGTGGGAAGTCCTTTGTTGCATATGAAAAGAGCTCGCAAGGGGCAACAACAACTAATTATAACCGGGCTGCCTTTGCTGAAAGAAAAACTCATCAGGGAACTTCCAAAATGGAAAATTGGAATCAAGGGACAGTAAATGGAGAGCATCCCAAAACAGAATTTTCCCAGAAACAAGGTTGCAATGCAGAATTTAATTCACAAAAGGAGAATCGTAAGAGACAAAGGAAAGAAGATTCAGAATCCAGTGAAAATTGTGACACTGACAGCAACACTGATTCTGAAGATGATATACTGGATGAGGATGGTGATTTTAAAGCAAAAGTAAAATTAGAATCTCATGGGGAGGGTCCAAGGAGATCTGGTCGACGTAAGCAGCAAGTTTCGTATAATGAAAATGTAAGTGATGATGATGAAAAGTTTGTGACCCATTCCAAAAATGCCAACGGAAGTGAGCCATCCTTTTCCATGCAGAAGACAAGTGCATTGAAGGGAGATGGATCTAAAACTACTAAACAATCTGGGCATGCCACAAATAGGGAAGATGAGAATGAATTCAAACAAGTAGAAGGTGAAGAGAGCTTACATGACAAAGAAATGCCAAGAGTGAAACGGGAAGATAAAGTTGAAGAAAATTCCTGGAAGGAAAGTTTTGAGGCTCATAGTGGTTCAACATCAGATCCATGCTCCCAACCCAAATCAGTACCAGAGATTTATGCATTTGATGAGCCAGATTTCAATGACTTTGAGAAGGGCCGCAAAGAAGAATGTTTTTCAGAAGGCCAGGTTTGGGCTCTTTACGATGCTGTGGATGCCATGCCTAGATTTTATGCTATAATCAGAAAAGTTTTCTCCCCGGGTTTCAAACTGCGGATAACTTGGCTAGAACCAGTCCCAGATGACAAATGTGAAATTGAATGGATCCAAGAAGGCCTGCCAATTTCTTGTGGTAAGTACACACATGGAAAGTCTCAAACTAGTGATCAGCAACTTATGTTCTCTCATGTGATATCGTGGGAAAAAGACAACCAAGGGGTCTTGTACAAGATATTTCCTCGGCAGGGAGAAATTTGGGCCCTCTTCAAGAACTGGGATATTAAATGGAAATTGGATGCTGACACCAATAGGAAGTATGAATATGAATTTGTTGAACTCCTGTCCGATTACAGTGAAGCTGTTGGTGCATGTGTTGCTTATTTGCAAAAGCTAAAAGGTTTTGTTAGTGTTTTCTGTCGAGTTAGTAAGGACAGCTTTAAAATTCCATCAGCAGAACTACTCCGGTTCTCCCATATGGTTCCTTCATTTAAGTTGGCTGGCAAGGAAAGAGAAGGCATACCAAAGGGATCTTTTGAACTAGACCCAGCTTCATTGCCGCAAAATATTGAAGAGTTTGTCATTCCTGAGGATTTAGGAGTTGATGTTGCTAATAGTGTACCAATTGATTTATCTTCAAAATCATGTTCTGGTGAGGTGAAGTATGAGGAGGAATTTGAAGCAAGTACTTCTGCACATGAGGCTTCAGCTGACCTTAAAGAGGCTGATTTAGGATCTGATATCAATGATGGTATTGAAATTCCAGAAGCAGAATTTTTTGATTTTGATGATGAAAAAACCATTGACAAGTTTGAAGTTGGTCAGATTTGGTCATTGTACAGCGATGAGGACGGATTGCCCAAGTACTATGGTCGGATTGCAAAAATTAGTTCCACCAAAGGTTATAAGCTGCATTTAAGATGGCTTGCTTCTTGCCCATCAAAGTACATTCATAGATGGAGTGATGAAAATATGCTTGTTTGCTGTGGCAGATTTCGAGTTGAAAAAGGTAAATTGGATTCTTTTACATCCACTAATCTCTTCTCCCATCAGGTAACTGTAGAGGGTACTACTAAGAAAGATGAATATGACATCCTGCCTGTGAAAGGTCAGGTTTGGGCATTGTATAGGGACTGGTCGTTGGGGATTAAACATTCAGAACTGGATAAGTGTGAATATGATGTGGTGGAAGTCCTTGAAACATTGGAAACGGGAATAAAAGTTCTGCATCTAGAACGTGTGAATGGCTTCAATTCGGTATTCAAGCCTGAATTAAAAGAGAGTTCAACTGTCAGGTCGGTGATTCCACATGCCGAGCTTCTTAGGTTCTCCCACCAAATCCCTTCTTTTCGACTGACTGATGAGAGGAATGGCAGCCTGAGAGATTTCTGGGAGCTTGATCCTGCAGCCTTGCCACTTTATTATTTTAATATGAGTTGAAAGTCCCCATCTAGTTGGACTATCTGTATGTTATTTCACTGGCCAGGGGAAGGATTCATTGAAAAAGCTTGTCGCAGATGCAGATTTTTTTTGGAAGAATTCTTCTGGCTTTTTGCAGACGCAGATTTTGACAGAAACTCCTCCGTCTTTTAGTATTAGAAATTGGCTGATACGGGCTGTTCTATAGTATGTTTATGCTAGTGGATGCTGAAGTCTTTATTTGTGAATCTCCTAGTGCCATGGAAACTCAAGCCTTGCATGTGTCATTTCTTTTGCACCAAAAATCATTAAAACATGCAAAATGTCAACTACAACAGTAAAAAGGGTTGACAGCTGCTGAACTAGAAACTGGAAATGGAAGTAAGACTAACGTTATTGACTACTGTTCTGTACTACCCCCATGTCATACCCAAGCTGAGTGTCTTGACCATTCCTTACTCTGACTTTGATTTCAATTTATAAAATGTCATCAGACTAAAATTTTGTAGCAAAGTCCATCATGTGTCGTATATGGGCGTGAAGTTCTAGAAATTTTCATTTTTTAAAGTAATCACCTCGCAACCATTTGACCCATAAGGACTACATGTTATTAAGAATTCTCCAAATTCTTTTAGTCAGCGTCATTTTATTTACCATCTGGATTTGCAATATACCAAGCCTCCTTTTTTGGGGTATGCACACTTCTTTAAGGCTCTTGAAAGCCTCTCTAGTCTAAAGAAAGTTGCTATCGGTATGCTCATATGAGAAGACTAAAAGATATGTAACTTGCAATGTTTTAAAAATCGGATCAGACATTGAACCGGTTAAAGAAAATATTTAAGGTTTAGAAGTTTAATCGATAATGAGCCGTTATAAAATTAGTATATAATAAATAAGAAACAAAACTTATAAGAATAAATAAAAATAAAATATTTTATTGAAATAAAAATATACCAATATCTATTATTATATAATTAATTAATAATAAATAAATATAAGTCTAATATAAATATTAAAATAACAATACAAAATCAATATTGTATTTCTGAAGGAGGTTGTGTCTCATCATCTTCAAAAGCTTCAAATTTTCTAACGCTATTTAAAGATTCGTAAACTACGTTTTCATCTAAAGTATTTGCATAAACTTTTTCTACTGCATTAAAATAAATTACAAATTAGTAATGCATGAAATTATTCTCAATTGTAAACTTATAATACAGTATAATTTTAACTTAAATATGATCAAAATAAGATATGAATTGACCATCAATAGATATTCTTAATTCATTCGTTGTGACAAATGCATCTTCTTCATAAATCATTTTGACAAGGCTTTGCTCTGTTTAAATTTTGCGATCAAATTTGAATAGTTTGCAAATGTTAAAATTCATTTAAATGTCTCAAAATATTAGAAATTAACTTGTAATTTTATGAAATATTAGTTAAATTTGCACCTTTTTGCCTATAGAAGAAATATTGACCAAGATCTAGAGTTTGGCATTAATACATGTATAACTAAACAGGTATGTATATTTCTTTCATATTTATTTATGAGAAACAAATATTTTATGAAAGTATAATTTAGATAATAATTGGGAGTTTAATATGTTTATGTTTGTAAGTTTCATCAATGTACTTCGAAATGAGTATTGGTGGTGGTGTTGAATGTAACCGGAAGTAAGAGAGAAAATGAAATAGAAGATGTTAAGAAGAAGTATGTGATTTGAGCATTTTGTAGGTGACTATACGATTTATATAATGTTTCTAGCAAAATTATGATAATTATGTAATAAAATTATATTATGCTTATAAATAATTATATTGTAATAAGTTATGGCGTCATTTGGTCTTCAGTGTGATCATACTACAGTCCTCCTTTTCCTTCCTTATTTAGGAAGACAAAGCATCCAAAAAGAAATAAATATTATAAACCAATAATTTTGATGAATTTGGCTTACTAATTAAGTGAACATGTTTTTCGTAACAATTCTATAAATACGAAAGTTTTAATGAAAGAAAGGGGATTTGGCCAGGTTTTAAAAATCGGACCGAACCGTTTGATATGACCGAAAAAAGGTTGAATTGGCTGGTTTTTATATAGAGAGATTATTAGGTGAAACCGAACCAGATTACTGATCGGTTCAATCTTTTTCCGATTGGACCGAACTTGTCCCAACTTCCAATCCTTCTCAACACCATTTAATATTTGTAACTGGGATTCCTAAGTAATAGAAAGGAGGGGTTTTAGGTTATGAGATATTTCAACTAACCAACATGAAAAATGATGAGCACTAGCATAAATCAAAAGCTAACTCTTTTTTCCTATTTAAGGGCAATCTTGATACCTTGTAGAACATATTGAGATAATTGGTGAGACATGTAACCATTAAAATTAACTCCAAAGAGAAGTATTAAATCATCTATAAATGAAAGATTAAAGATTTCCAATTTGCCACATCAGCTATTATACTAAATTTTTCTTCTAAATTGATGTTATGTTGGGTTAGCTTTCTTAAAACCTCAATTTGAGTAGAGATAGGGTTTTCCTCCCTAATTTTCTTATCTTGTAGTTATTAATGAGAGATAGAAATGACAATTTT